>CM061542.1:293977881-294577881 GCA_030864215.1 Capsicum pubescens | reverse complement strand
TGTGGCATAAAAATGATAAAAGATCAAATACATGAATAAATCCCAAAACCTGGTGGTATCAGTACAAGAACTTCTAATATAATAAGAGTTCAAAAAGAAATAGATAGCATATGACTCAAAAAATAAATTAAATTACAAAATAATGTATCCTCCTTTGTCCAAAAAATTTAACAAATAAAAAATAAAAAATAAGGTATGGTTTCTAACCTAAATAGTGATGTACTTGTGGCTCCGGTGAGCTCCATAACGGATAATGGAGCAGGTTGTTCATTGTCACAATCCGATTTCTTAGGTCATGATGGAGCCTACTATATAACTCATCTGTAGTAAAGCCAAACCCATACTCCGAAACGGATAGTAACAGACTACAAAATAGAATAAGAAAAGAATGTGGAATAAATATAACAAAATAACAAATACATGAATAAATCCCAAAACCTGGTGGTATCAGTGCAAGAACTTCTAATATAATAAGAGTTCAAAAGTAGAATAGATAGCATATGGCTCACAAAATAAATTAAATTACAAAATAGTGTATCCTTCTTTCTCCAAATAATTTAATAAATAAAATATAAAAAAGAAGGTATGGTTTCTAACCTAAATTGTGAAGTACATGTGGCTTCGGTGAGGTCCATAACAGATAATGGACGAGGTTGTTCATTGTCACAATCCGATTTCTTAGGTCATGATGGCGCCTACTATATAACTCATTTGTAGGCAAGCCAAACCCATACTCCGATACGGCTAGTAACAGACTACCAAATAGAATAAGAAAAGAATGTGGAATAAATATAACAAAAGATCAAATACATGAATAAATCCCAAAACCTGGTGGTATCAGTACAAGAACTTCTAATATAATATGAGTTCAAAAGTGGAATCGATAGCATATGTCTCACAAAATAAATTAAATAACAAAATAATGTATCCTCATTTCTCTAAATAATTTAACAAATAAAAAATAAAAAAGAAAGTATGGTTTCTAACCTAAACAGTATAGTACTTGTGGCTTCGGTGAGCTCCAAAATGGATAATGGACGAGGTTGTTCATTGTCACGATCCGATTTCTTAAGTCATGATGGCGCCTACTATGTAACTCATCTGTTGGCAAGGCAAACCTATATTCCGAAATGTCTAGTAACAACCTACAATATAGAATAAGAAAAGAATGTGGAATAAATATAACAAAAGATCAAATACATGAATAAATCCCATAACCTTGTGGTATCAGTACAAGAACTTCTAATATAATAAGAGTTCAAAAGTGGAATAGATCGCATATGACTCACAAAATAAATTAAATTACAAAATAATGTATCCTCCTTTCTCCAAAAAATTTAACAAATAAAAAATAAAAAAGAAGGTATGGTTTCTAACCTAAATAGTGAAGTACTTGTGGCTCCGGTGAGCTCCATAACTGATTATGGACGAGGTTGTTCATTGTCACAATCCTAATTCTTAGGTGATGATGGCGCCTACTATATAACTCATCTTTAGTCAAGCGAAACCCATACTACGAAACGGCGAGTAACAGACTACAAAATAGAATAAGAAATGAATGTAGAATAAATATAACAAAAGATCAAATACATGAATAAATCCCAAAACCTGGTGGTATCAGTACAAGAACTTCTAATATAATAAGAGTTCAAAAGTGGAATAGATAGCATAGGACTCACAAAATAAATTAAATTACAAAATAATGTATCCTCCTTTCTACAAAAAATTTAACAAATAAAAAATAAAAAAGAAGGTATGGTTTCTAACCTAAATAGTGGAGTACTTGTGGCTCCGGTGAGCTCCATAACGGATAGTGGACGAGGTTGTTCATTGTGAAAATCCGATTTCTTAGGTCATGATGGCGCCTACTATATAACTCATCTGTAGTTAAGCCAAACCAATACTCCGAAACGGCTAGTAACACACTACAAAATAGAATAAGAAAAGAATGTGGAATAAATATAACAAAAGATCAAATACATGAATAAATCTCAAGACCGGGTGGTATCAGTACAAGAACTTCTAATATAATAAGAGTTCAACAGTGGAATAGATAGCATATCACTAACAAAATAAATTAAATTACAAAATAATGTCTCCTCCTTTCTCCAAATAATTTAACAAATAAAAAAATAAAAAAGAATGTATGGTTTCTAACATAAATAGTGAAGTACTTGTGGCTTCGGTGAGCACCATAATGGATAAAGGATGAGGTTGTTCATTGTCACAATCCGATTTCTTAGGTCATGATGGCGCCTACTATATATCTCATTTGTAGGCAAGCCAAACCCATAATCCGATACGGCTATGAACAGACTACCAAATAGAATAAGAAAAGAATGTGGAATAAATATAACAAAAGATCAAATACATGAATTAATCCCTAAACCTGGTGGGATCAATACAAGAACTTCTAATATAA
This sequence comes from Capsicum pubescens, assembly GCA_030864215.1. Lineage (NCBI taxonomy): Eukaryota > Viridiplantae > Streptophyta > Magnoliopsida > Solanales > Solanaceae > Capsicum > Capsicum pubescens. Next base: position 294,575,459 of record CM061542.1, on the reverse strand, counting down.
TATGAGTTCAAAAGTGGAATAGATAGCATATGTCACACAAAATAAATTAAATTACAAAATAATGTAACCTCCTTTCTCCAAATAATTTAACAAATAAAAAATAAAAAAGATATTATGGTTTCTAACCGAAATAGTGAAGTACTTGTGGCTCCGGTGAGCTCCAAAACGGATAATGGACGAGGTTGTTCATTGTCACGATCCGATTTCTTAGGTCATGATGGCGCCTACTATGTAACTCATCTGAAGGCAAGCCAAACCCATACTCCGAAATGGCTAGTAACAGACTACAAAATAGAATAAGAAAAGAATGTGGAATAAATATAACAAAAGATCAAATACATGAATAAATCCCAAAACCTGGTGGTATCAGTACAAGAACTTCTAATATAATATGAGTTCAAAAGTGGAGTAGATAGCATATGTCTCACAAAATAAATTAAATTACAAAATAATGTATCTTTTTTTCTCCAAATAATTTAACAAATAAAAAATAAAAATGATAGTATGGTTTCTAACCTAAATAGTGAAGTACTAGTGGCTCCGGTGAGATCTAAAACGGATAATGGACGAAGTTGTTCATTGCCACGATCCGATTTCTTAGGTCATGATGGAGCCTACTATGTAACTCATCTGTAGGCAAGGCAAACCCACACTCCGAAATGGCTAGTAACAGACTACAAAATAGAATAAGAAAAGAATGTGGAATAAATATAACAAAAGATCAAATACATGAATAAATCCCAAAACCTGGTGGTTTCAGAACAAGAACTTCTAATATAATATGAGTTCAAAAGTGGAATAGATTGCATATGTCTCACAAAATAAATTAAATCACAAAATAATGTATCCTCCTTTCTCCAAATAATTTAACAAATAAAAAATAAAAAAGAAAGTATGGTTTCTAACCTAAATAGTGAAGTACTTGTGGCTCCGGTGAGCTCTAAAATGGATAATGGACGAGGTTGTTCATTGTCACAATCCGATTTCTTAGGTCATGATGGCGCCAAGTATGTAACTCATCTGTAGGCAAGGCAAACCCATACTCCGAAATGGCTAGTAACAGACTACAAAATAGAATAAGAAAAGAATGTGGAATAAATATAACAAAAGGTCAAATACATGCATAAATCCCAAAACCTGGTTGTATCAGTACAAGAACTTCTAATATAATAAGAGTTCAAAATTGGAATAGATTGCATCTTACTCACAAAATAAATTAAATTACAAAATAATGTATCCTCCTTTCTCCAAAAAATTTAACAAATAAAAAATAAAAAAGAAGGCATGGTTTCTAACCTAAATAGTGAAGTACTTGTGGCTCCGGTGAGCTCCATAACGGATAATGGACGAGGTTGTTCATTGTCACGATCCTATTTCTTAGGTCATGATGGCGCCTACTATATAACTCATTTGTAGTCAAACCAAACCCATACTCCGAAACGGCTAGTAACAGACTACAAAATAGAATAAGAAAAGAATGTGGAATAAATATAACAAAAGATCAAATACACGAATAAATCTCAAAACCTAGTGGTATAAGTACAAGAACTTCTAATATAATAAGAGTTCAAAAGTGAAATAGATAGCATATGACTCACAAAATAAATTAAATTAAAAAATAATGTATCCTCCATTCTCCAAAAAATTTAACAAATAAAAAATAAAAAAGAATGTATGGTTTCTAACCTAAATAGTGAAGTACTTATGGCTCCGGTGAGCTCCATAACGGATAATGGACGAGGTTGTTCATTGTCACAATCCGATTTCTTAGGTCATAATGGCTCCTACTATTTAACTCATCTGTAGTCAAGCCAAACCCATACTCCGAAACGGCTAGTAACAGAACACAAAATAGAATAAGAAAAGAATGTGGAATAAATATAACAAAAGATCAAATACATGAATAAATCCCAAAACCTGGTGGTATCAGTACAAGAACTTCTAATATAACAAGAGTTCAAAAGTGGAATAGATAGCATATGACTCACAAAATAAATTAAATTACAAAATAATATATCCTCCTTTCTCCAAATAATTTAATAAATAAAAAATAAAAAAGAAGGTATGGTTTCTAACCTAAATAGTGAAGTACTTATGGCTCCGGTGAGCTCCATAACGGATAATGGACGAGGTTGTTCATTGTCACAATCCGATTTCTTCGGTCATGATGGCTCCTACTATATAACTCATCTGTAGTCAAGCCAAACCCATACTCCGAAACGGCTAGTAACAGAACACAAAATAGAATAAGAAAAAATGTGGAATAAATATAACAAAAGATCAAATACATGAATAAATCCCAAAACCTGGTGGTATCAGCACAAGAACTTCTAATATAATAAGAGTTCAAAAGTGGAATAGATTGCGTATGACTCACAAAATAAATTAAATTATAAAATAATGTATCCTCCTTTCTCCAAATAATTTAATAAATAAATAAAAAAAAAGGTATGGTTTCTAACCTAAATAGTGAAGTACTTGTGGCTTCGGTGAGGTCCCTAACGGATAATGGACGAGGTTGTTCATTGTCACAATCCGATTTCTTAGGTCATGATGGCGCCTACTATATAACTCATTTGTAGGCAAGCCAAACCTATACTCAAAAACGGCTAGTAACAGACTACAAAATAGAATAAGAAAAGAATGTGGAATAAATATAACAAAAGATCAAATACATGAATAAATCCCAAAACCTGGTGGTATCAGTACAAGAACTACTAATATAATAAGAGTTCAAAAGTGGAATAGATAGAATATGACTCACAAAATAAATTAAATTACAAATTAATATATCCTCCTTTCTCCAAATAATTTAACAAATAAAAAATAAAAAAGAAGGTATGGTTTCGAACCTAAATAGTGAAGTACTTGTGGCTTTGGTGAGCTCCATAATGGATAATGGACGAGGTTGTTCATTGTCACAATCCGATTTCTTAGGTCATGATGGCGCCTACTATATATCTCATTTTTAGGCAAGCCAAACGCATACTCCGATACGGCTATGAACAGACTACCAAATAGAATAAGAAAAGAATGTGGAATAAATATAACAAAAGATCAAATATATGAATAAATCCCAAAACCTGGTGGTATCAGTACAAGAACTTCTAATATAATATGAGTTCAAAAGTGGGATAGATAGCATATGTCTCACAAAATAAATTAAATTACAAAATAATGTATCCTTCTTTTTCCAAATAATTTAACAAATAAAAAATAAAAAAGATAGTATGGTTTCTAACCTAAATAGTGAAGTACTTGTGGCTCCGGTGAGCTCTAAAACGGATAATGGACGAAGTTGTTCATTGTCACGATCCGATTTCTTAGGTCACGATGGCGCCTACTATGTAACTCATCTGTAGGCAAGCCAAACCTATATTCCGAAATGTCTAGTAACAGACTACAAAATAGAATAAGAAAAGAATGTGGAATAAATATAACAAAAGATCAAATACATGAATAAATCCCAAAACCTGGTGGTATCAGTACAAGAACTTCTAATATAATAAGAGTTCAAAAGTGGAATAGATAGCATATGACTCACAAAATAAATTAAATTAAAAAATAATGTATCCTCCTTTCTCCAAAAAATTTAACAAATAAAAAATAAAAAAGAAGGTATGGTTTCTAACCTAAATAGTGAAGTACTTATGGCTCCGGTCAGCTCCATAACGGATAATGGACGAGGTTGTTCATTGTCACAATCCGATTTCTTAGGTCATGATGGCTCCTACTATATAACTCATCTGTAGTCAAACCAACCCCATACTTCGAAACGGCTAGTAACAGACTACAAAATGGAATAAGAAAAGAATGTGGAATAAATATAACAAAAGATCAAATACATGAATAAATCCCAAAACCTGGTGGTATCAGTACAAGAACTTCTAATATAATAAGAGTTCAAAAGTGGAATAGATAGCATATGGCTCACAAAATAAATTAAATTACAAAATAATGTACCCTCCTTTCTCCAAAAAATTGAACAAATAAAAAATAAAAAAGAAGGTATGGTTTCTAACCTAAATAGTGAAGTTCTTGTGGCTCCGGTGAGCTCCATAACGGATAATGGACGAGGTTGTTCATTGACACAATCCGATTTCTTAGGTCATGATGGCGCCTACTATATAACTCATTAGTAGTCAAGCCAAACCCATACTCCAAAACGGCTAGTAACAGACTACAATATAGAATAAGAAAAGAATGTGGAATAAATATAACAAAAGATCAAATACATGAATAAATCTCAAAACCTGGTGGTATCAATACAAGAACTTCTAATATAATAAGAGTTCAAAAGTGGAATAGATAGCATATGACTCACAAAATAAATTAAATTACAAAATAATGTATCCTCCTTTCTCCAAAAAATTTAACAAATAAAAAATAAAAAAGAAGGTATGGTTTCTAACCTAAATAGTGAAGTACTTGTGGCTCCGGTGAGCTCCATAACGGATAATGGACGAGGTTGTTCATTTTCACAATCCGATTTGTTAGATCACGATGGCGCCTACTATATAACTCATTTGTAGTCAAGCCAAACCCATACTCCGAAACGGCTAGTAACAGACTACAAAATAGAATAAGAAAAGAATGTGGAATAAATATAACAAAAGATCAAATACATGAATGAATCCCAAAACCTGGTTGTATCAGTACAAGAACATCTAATATAATAAGAGTTCAAAAGTGGAATAGATAGCATATGACTCACAAAATAAATTAAATTACAAAATAATGTACCCACCTTTCTCCAAAAAATTTAACAAATAAAAAATAAAAAAGAAGGTATGGTTTCTAACCTAAATAGTGAAGTACTTGTGGCTCCGGTGAGCTCCATAACGGATAATGGACGTGGTTGTTCATTTTCACATTCCGATTTCTTAGATCATGATGGCGCCTACTGTATAACTCATCTGTAGTCAAGCCAAACCCATACTCCGAAACGGCTAGTAACAGACTACAAAATAGAATAAGAAAAGAATATGGAATAAATATAACAAAAGATCAAATACATGAATAAATCCCAAAACCTGGTGGTGTCAGTACAAGAACTTCTAATATAATAAGAGTTCAAAAGTGGAATAGATTGCATATGACTCACAAAATAAATAAAATTAAAAAATAATGTATCCGCCTTTCTCCAAAAAATTTAACAAATTAAAAATAAAAAAGAAGGTATGGTTTCTAACCTAAATAGTGAAGTACTTGTGGCTCCGGTGAGCTCCATAACGGATAATGGACGAGGATGATCATTGTCACAATCCGATTTCTTAGGTGATGATGGTGCCTACTATATATCTCATTTTTAGGCAAGCCCAACCCATACTCCGATACGGCTATCAACAGACTACCAAATAGAATAAGAAAAGAATGTGGAATAAATATAACAAAATATCAAATACACGAATAAATCCCAAAACCTGGTGGTATCAGTACAAGAACTTCTAATATAATAAGAGTTCAAAAGTGTAATAGATAGCATATGACTCACAAAATAAATTAAATTACAAAATAATGTATCCTCCTTTCTCCAAAAAATTTAACAAATAAAAAATAAAAAAGAAGGTATGGTTTCTAACCTAAATAGTGAAGTACTTGTGGCTTCGGTAGGCTCCATAACGGATAATGGACGAGGTTGTTCATTTTCACAATCCGATTTCTTAGATCATGATGGCGCCTACTATATAACTCATCTGTAGTCAAGCCAGACCCATACTCCGAAACGGCTAGTAACAGACTACAAAAAAGTATAAGAAAAGAATGTGGAATAAATATAGCAAAAGATCAAATACATGAATAAATCCCAAAACCTGGTGGTATCAGTACAAGAACTTCTAATATAATAAGAGTTCAAAAGTGGAATAGATAGCATATGACTCACAAAATAAATTAAATTACAAAATAATGTATCCTCCTTTCTCCAAAAAATTTAACAAATAAAAAATAAAAAGAAGGTATGGTTTCTAACCTAAATAGTGAAGTACTTGTGGCTCCGGTGAGCTCCATAACGGATAATGGGCGAGGTTGATCGTTGTCACAATCCGATTTCTTAGGTCATGATGGTTCCTTCTATATAACTCATCTGTAGTCAAGCCAAACCCATACTCCGGAACGGCTAGTAACAGACTACACAATAGAATAAGAAAAAAATGTGGATTAAATATAACAAAAGATCAAATACATGAATAAATCCCAAAACCTGGTGGTATCAGTACAAGAACTTCTAATATAATAAGAGTTCAACATGGAATAGATAGCATATGACTCACAAAATAAATTAAATTACAAAATAATGTATCCTGCTTTCTCCAAAAAATTTAACAAATAAAAAATAAAAAAGAAGGTATGGTTTCTAACCTAAATAGTGAAGTACTTGTGGCTCCGGTGAGCTCCATAACGGATAATGGACGTGGTTGTTCATTTTCACAATCTGATTTCTTAGATCATGATGGCGCCTACTATATAACTCATCTGTAGTCAAGCCAAACCCATACTCCGAAACGGCTAGTAACAGACTACAAAATAGTATTAGAAAAGAATGTGGAATAAATATAACAAAAGATCAAATACATGAATAAATCCCAAAACCTGGTGGTATCAGTACAAGAACTTCTAATATAATAAGAGTTCAAAAGTGGAATAGATAGCATATGCCTCACTAAATAAATAAAATTAAAAAATAATGTATCCGCCTTTCACCAAAAAATTTAACAAATTAAAAATAAAAAAGAAGGTATGGTTTCTAACCTAAATAGTGAAGTACTTGTGGCTCCGGTGAGCTCCATAACGGATAATGGACGAGGTTGATCATTGTCACAATCCGATTTCTTAGGTCATGATGGTGCCTACTATATAACTGATCTGTAGTCAAGCCAAACCCATACTCCGGAACGGCTAGTAACATTCTACAAAATAGAATAAGAAAAGAATGTGGAATAAATATAACAAAAGGTCAAATACATGAATAAATCCCAAAACCTGGTGGTATCAGTACAAGAACTTCTAATATAATAAGAGTTCAACATGGAATAGATAGCATACGACTCACAAAATAAATTAAATTACAAAATAATGTATCCTGCTTTCTCCAAAAAATTTATCAAATAAAAAATAAAAAAAAAGGTATGGTTTCTAACCTAAATAGTGAAGTACTGTGGCTCCGGTGAGCTCCATAACGGATAATGGACGAGGTTGTTCATTGTCACAATCTGATTTCTTAGGTTATGATGGTTCCTACTATATAACTCATATGTAGTCAAGCCAAACCCTACTCCGAAACGGCTAGTAACAGACTACAAAATTTAATAAGAAAAGAATGTGGAATAAATATAACAAAAGATCAAATACATGAATAAATCCCAAAACCTGGTGGTATCAGTACAAGAACATCTAATATAATAAGAGTTCAAAAGTGGAATAGATAGCATATGACTCACAAAATAAATAAAATTAAAAAATAATGTATCCGCCTTTCTCCAAAAAATTTAACAAATAAAAAATAAAAAAGAAGGTATGGTTTGTAACCTAAATAGTGAAGTACTTGTGGCTCCGGTGAGCTCCATAACAGATAATGGACGAGGTTGATCATTGTCACAATCTGATTTCATAGGTCATGATTGTGCCTACTATATAACTCATCTGTAATCAAGCCAAACCCATACTCCGGAACGGCTAGTAGCATTCTACAAACTAGAATAAGAAAAGAATGTGGAATAAATATAACAAAAGATCAAATACATGAATAAATCCCAAAACCTGGTGGTATCAGTACAAGAACTTCTAATATAATAAGAGTTCAATAGTGGAATAGATAGCATATGACTCACAAAATAAATTAAATTACAAAATAATGTATCCTCCTTTCTCTAAAAAATTTAACAAATAAAAAATAAAAAAGAAGGTATGGTTTCTAACCTAAATAGTGAAGTACTTGTGGCTCCGGTGAGCTCCATAACGGATAATGGACGAGGTTGTTCATTTTCACAATCCGATTTCTTAGATCATGATGGCGCCTACTATATAACTCATCTGTAGTCAAGCCAAACCCATACTCCGAAACGGCTAGTAACAGACTACAAAATAGTATAAGAAAAGAATGTGGAATAAATATAGCAAAAGATCAAATACATGAATAAATCCCAAAACCTGGTGGTATCAGTACAAGAACTTCTAATATAATAAGAGTTCAAAAGTGGAATAGATACCATATGACTCACAAAATAAATTAAACTACAAAATAATGTATCCTCCTTTCTCCAAAAAATTTAACAAATAAAAAATAAAAAAGAAGGTATGGTTTCTAACCTAAATAGTGAAGTACTTGTGGCTCCGGTGAGCTCCATAACGGATAATGGACGAGGTTGTTCATTGTCACAATCCGATTTCTTAGGTCATGATGGTGCCTACTATATAACTCATCTGTAGTCAAGCCAAACCCATACTCCGAAACGGCTAGTAACAGACTACAAAATAGAATAAGAAAAGAATGTGGAATAAATATAACAAAAGATCAAATACATGAATAAATCCGAAAACCTGGTGGTATCAGTACAAGAACTTCTAATATAATAAGAGTTCAAAAGTGGAATAGATAGCATATGACTCACAAAACAAATTAAATTACAAAATAATGTATCCTGCTTTCTCCAAAAAATTTAACAAATAAAAAATAAAAAAGAAGGTATGGTTTCTAACCTAAATAGTGAAGTACTTGTGGCTTCGGTGAGCTCCATAACGGATAATGGACGAGGTTGTTCATTTTCACAATCCGATTTCTTAGATCATGATGGCGCCTACTATATAACTCATTTGTAGTCAAGCCAAACCCATACTCCGAAACGGCTAGTAACGGACTACAAAAAAGTATAAGAAAAGAATGTGGAATAAATATAGCAAAAGATCAAATACATGAATAAATCCCAAAACCTGGTGGTATCAGTACAAGAACTTCTAATTAAATAAGAGTTCAAAAGTGGAATAGATAGCATATGACTCACAAAATAAATTAAATTACAAAATAATGTATCCTCCTTTCTCCAAAAAATTTAACAAATAAAAAATAAAAAGAAGGTATGGTTTCTAACCTAAATAGTGAAGTACTTGTGGCTCCGGTGAGCTCCATAACGGATAATGGACGAGGTTTTTCATTGTCACAATCCGATTTCTTAGGTCATGATGGTGCCTACTATATAACTCATCTGTAGTCAAGCCAAACCCATACTCCGAAACGGCTAGTAACAGACTACAAAATAGAATTAGAAAAGAATGTGGAATAAATATAAAAAAAGATCAAATACATGAATAAATCCCAAAACCTAGTGGTATCAGTACAAGAACTTCTAATATAATAAGAGTTCAAAAGTGGAATAGATAGCATATGACTCACAAAATAAATTAAATTAAAAAATAATGTATCCTCCTTTTTCCAAAAAATTTAACAAATAAAAAATAAAAAAGATGGTATGGTTTCTAACCTAAATAGTGAAGTACTTATGGCTCCGGTGAGCTCCATAACGGATAATGGGCGAGGTTGATCGTTGTCACAATCCGATTTCTTAGGTCATGATGGTGCCTTCTATATAACTCATCTGTAGTCAAGCCAAACCCATACTCCGCAACGGCTAGTAACAGACTACACAATAGAATAAGAAAAAAATGTGGAATAAATATAACAAAAGATAAAATACATGAATAAATCCCAGAACCTGGTGGTATCAGTACAAGAACTTCTAATATAAAAGAGTTCAAAAGTGGAATAGATAGCATATGACTCACAAAATAAGTTAAATTAAAAAATAATGTATCCTCCTTTTTCCAAAAAATTTAAAAAATAAAAAATAAAAAAGAAAGAATGGTTTCTAACCTAAATAGTGAAGTACTTGTGGCTCCGGTGAGCTCTAAAACGGATAATGGATAAGGTTGTTCATTGTCACGATCCGATTTCTTAGGTCATGATGGCGCCTACTATGTAACTCATCTGTAGGCAAGGCAAACCCATACTCCGAAATGGCTAGTAACAGACTACAAAATAGAATAAGAAAAGAATGTGGAATAAATATAACAAAAGATCAAATACATGAATAAATCCCAAAACCTGGTGGTATCAGTACAAGAACTTCTAATATAATAAGAGTTCAACATGGAATAGATAGCATATGACTCACAAAATAAATTAAATTACAAAATAATGTATCCTGCTTTCTCCAAAAAATTTAACAAATAAAAAATAAAAAAGAAGGTATGGTTTCTAACCTAAATAGTGAAGTACTTGTGGCTCCGGTGAGCTCCATAACGGATAATGCACGTGGTTGTTCATTTTCACAATCCGATTTCTTAGATCATGATGGCGCCTACTATATAACTCATCAGTAGTCAAGCCAAACCCATACTCCGAAACGGCTAGTAACAGACTACAAAATAGTATAAGAAAAGAATGTGGAATAAATATAACAAAAGATCAAATACATGAATAAATCCCAAAACCTGGTGGTATCAGTACAAGAACTTCTAATATAATAAGAGTTAAAAAGTGGAATAGATAGCATATGACTCACAAAATAAATAAAATTAAAAAATAATGTATCCTCCTTTCTCTAAAAAATTTAACAAATAAAAAATAAAAAAGAAGGTATGGTTTCAAACCTAAATAGTGAAGTACTTGTGGCTCCGGTGAGCTCCATAACGGATAATGGACGAGGTTGTACATTTTCACAATCCGATTTCTTAGATCATGATGGCGCCTACTATATAACTCATCTGTAGTCAAGCCAAACCCATACTCCGAAACGGCTAGTAACAGACTACAAAATAGTATAAGATAAGAATGTGGAATAAATATAGAAAAAGATCAAATACATGAATAAATCCCAAAACCTGGTGGTATCAGTACAAGAACTTCTAATATAATAAGAGTTCAAAAGTGGAATAGATAGCATATGACTCACAAAATAAAATAAATTACAAAATAATGTATCCTCCTTTCTCCAAAAAATTTAACAAATAAAAAATAAAAAAGAAGGTATGGTTTCTAACCTAAATAGTGAAGTACTTGTGGCTCCGGTGAGCTCCATAACGGATAATGGACGAGGTTGTTCATTGTCACAATCCGATTTCTTAGGTCATGATGGTGCCTACTATATAACTCATCTGTAGTCAAGCCAAACCCATACTCCGAAACGGCTAGTAACAGACTACAAAATAGAATAAGAAAAGAATGTGGAATAAATATAACAAAAGATCAAATACATGAATAAATCCGAAAACCTGGTGGTATCAGTACAAGAACATCAAATATAATAAGAGTTCAAAAGTGGAATAGATAGCATATGACTCACAAAATAAATTAAATTAAAAAATAATGTATCCTCCTTTTTCCAAAAAATTTAACAAATAAAAAATAAAAAAGAAGGTATGGTTTCTAACCTGAATAGTGAAGTACTTGTGGCACCGGTGAGCTCCATAACGGATAATGGGCGAGGTTGATCGTTGTCACAATCCGATTTCTTAGGTCATGATGGTGCCTTCTATATAACTCATCTGTAGTCAAGCCAAACCCATACTCCGGAACGGCTAGTAACAGACTACACAATAGAATAAGAAAAGAATGTGGAATAAATATAACAAAAGATAAAACACATGAATAAGTCCCAAAACCTGGTGGTATCAGTATAAGAACATCTAATATAATAAGAGTTCAAAAGTGTAATAGATAGCATATGACTCACAAAATAAATTAAATTACAAAATAATGTATCCTCCTTTCTCCAAAAAATTTAACAAATAAAAAATAAAAAAGAAGGTATGGTTTCTAACCTAAATAGTGAAGTTCTTGTGGCTCCGGTGAGCTCCATAACGGATAATGGACGGGGTTGTTCATTTTCACAATCCGATTTCATAGATCATGATGGCGCCTACTATATAACTCATCTGTAGTCAAGCCAAACCCATACTCCGAAACGGCTAGTAACAGATTACAAAATAAAATAAGAAAAGAATGTGGAATAAATATAACAAAAGATCAAATACATGAATAAATCCCAAAACCTGGTGGTATCAGTACAAGAACTTCTAATTTAATAAGAGTTCAAAAGTGGAATAGATAGCATATGACTCACAAAATAAATAAAATTAAAAAATAATTTATCCGCCTTTCTCCAAAAAATTTAACAAATAAAAAATAAAAAGAAGGTATGGTTTCTAACCTAAATAGTGAAGTACTTGTGGCTCCGGTGAGCTCCATAACGGATAATGGACGAGGTTGATCATTGTCACAATCCGATTTCTTAGGTCATGATGGTGCCTACTATATAACTCATCTGTAGTCAAGCCAAACCCATACTCCGGAACGGATAGTAACATTCTACTAAATAGAATAAGAAAAGAATGTGGAATAAATATAACAAAAGATCAAATACATGAATAAATCCCAAAACCTGGTGGTATCAGTACAAGAACTTCTAATATAATAAGAGTTCAAAAGTGGAATAGATAGCATATGACTCACAAAATAAATTAAATTACAAAATAATGTATCCTCCTTTCTATAAAAAATTTAACAAATAAAAAATAAAAAAGAAGGTATGGTTTCTAACCTAAATAGTGAAGTACTTGTGGCTCCGGTGAGCTCCATAACGGATAATGGACGAGGTTGTTCATTTTCACAATCCGATTTGTTAGATCATGATGGCGCCTACTATATAACTCATCTGTAGTCAAGCCAAACCCATACTCCGAAACGGCTAGTAACAGACTACCAAATAGTATAAGAAAAGAATGTGGAATAAATATAGCAAAAGATCAAATACATGAATAAATCCCAAAACCTGGTGGTATCAGTACAAGAACTTCTAATATAATAAGAGTTCAAAAGTGGAATAGATAGCATATGACTCACAAAATAAATTAAATTAAAAAATAATGTATCTTCCTTTTTCCAAAAAATTTAACAAATAAAAAATAAAAAAGAAAGAATGGTTTCTAACCTAAATAGTGAAGTACTTGTGGCTCCGGTGAGCTCTAAAACGGATAATGGATGAGGTTGTTCATTGTCACGATCCGATTTCTTAGGTCATGATGGCGCCTACTATGTAACTCATCTGTAGGCAAGGCAAACCCATACTCCGAAATGGCTAGTAACAGACTACAAAATAGAATATGAAAAGAATGTGGAATAAATATAACAAAAGATCAAATACATGAATAAATCCCAAAACCTGGTGGTATCAGTACAAGAACTTCTAATATAATAAGAGTTCAAAAGTGGAATAGATAGCATATGACTCACAAAATAAATTAAATTACAAAATAATGTATCCTGCTTTCTCCAAAAAATTTAACAAATAAAAAATAAAAAAGAAGGTATGGTTTCTAACCTAAATAGTGAAGTACTTGTGGCTCCGGTGAGCTCCATAACGGATAATGGACGTGGTTGTTCATTTTCACAATCCGATTTCTTAGATCATGATGGCGCCTACTATATAACTAATCTGTAGTCAAGCAAAACCCATACTCCGAAACGGCTAGTAACAGACTACAAAATAGTATAAGAAAAGAATGTGGAATAAATATAACAAAAGATCAAATACATGAATAAATCCAAAAACCTGGTGGTATCAGTACAAGAACTTCTAATATAATAAGAGTTCAAAAGTGGAATAGATAGCATATGACTCACAAAATAAATAAAATTAAAAAATAATGTATCCTCCTTTCTCTAAAAAATTTAACAAATAAGAAATAAAAAAGAAGGTATGGTTTCAAACCTAAATAGTGAAGTACTTGTGGCTCCGGTGAGCTCCATAACGGATAATGGACGAGGTTGTACATTTTCACAATCCGATTTCTTAGATCATGATGGCGCCTACTATATAACTCATCTGTAGTCAAGCCAAACCCATACTCCGAAACGGCTAGTAACAGACTACAAAATAGTATAAGATAAGAATGTGGAATAAATATAGAAAAAGATCAAATACATGAATAAATCCCAAAACCTGGTGGTATCAGTACAAGAACTTCTAATATAATAAGAGTTCAGAAGTGGAATAGATAGCATATGACTCACAAAATAAAATAAATTACAAAATAATGTATCCTCCTTTCTCCAAAAAATTTAACAAATAAAAAATAAAAAAGAAGGTATGGTTTCTAACCTAAATAGTGAAGTACTTGTGGCTCCGGTGAGCTCCATAACGGATAATGGACGGGGTTGTTCATTGTCACAATCCGATTTCTTAGGTCATGATGGTGCCTACTATATAACTCATCTGTAGTCAAGCCAAACCCATACTCCGAAACGGCTAGTAACAGATTACAAAATAAAATAAGAAAAGAATGTGGAATAAATATAACAAAAGATCAAATACATGAATAAATCCCAAAACCTGGTGGTATCAGTACAAGAACTTCTAATTTAATAAGAGTTCAAAAGTGGAATAGATAGCATATGACTCACAAAATAAATAAAATTAAAAAATAATGTATCCGCCTTTCTCCAAAAAATTTAACAAATAAAAAATAAAAAAGAAGGTATGGTTTCTAACCTAAATAGTGAAGTACTTGTGGCTCCGGTGAGCTCCATAACGGATAATGGACGAGGTTGATCATTGTCACAATCCGATTTCTTAGGTCATGATGGTGCCTACTATATAACTCATCTGTAGTCAAGCCAAACCCATACTCCGGAACGGATAGTAACATTCTACTAAATAGAATAAGAAAAGAATGTGGAATAAATATAACAAAAGATCAAATACATGAATAAATCCCAAAACCTGGTGGTATCAGTACAAGAACTTCTAATATAATAAGAGTTCAAAAGTGGAATAGATAGCATATGACTCACAAAATAAATTAAATTACAAAATAATGTATCCTCCTTTCTATAAAAAATTTAACAAATAAAAAATAAAAAAGAAGGTATGGTTTCTAACCTAAATAGTGAAGTACTTGTGGCTCCGGTGAGCTCCATAACGGATAATGGACGAGGTTGTTCATTTTCACAATCCGATTTGTTAGATCATGATGGCGCCTACTATATAACTCATATGTAGTCAAGCCAAACCCATACTCCGAAACGGCTAGTAATAGACTACCAAATAGTATAAGAAAAGAATGTGGAATAAATATAGCAAAAGATCAAATACATGAATAAATCCCAAAACCTGCTGGTATCAGTACAAGAACTTCTAATATAATAAGAGTTCAAAAGTGGAATAGATAGCATATGACTCACAAAATAAATTAAATTAAAAAAAATGTATCCTCCTTTTTCCAAAAAATTTAACAAATAAAAAATAAAAAAGAAAGAATGGTTTCTAACCTAAATAGTGAAGTACTTGTGGCTCCGGTGAGCTCTAAAACGGATAATGGATGAGGTTGTTCATTGTCACGATCCGATTTCTTAGGTCATGATGGCGCCTACTATGTAACTCATCTGTAGGCAAGGCAAACCCATACTCCGAAATGGCTAGTAACAGACTACAAAATAGAATATGAAAAGAATGTGGAATAAATATAACAAAAGATCAAATACATGAATAAATCCCAAAACCTGGTGGTATCAGTACAAGAACTTCTAATATAATAAGAGTTCAACATGGAATAGATAGCATATGACTCACAAAATAAATTAAATTACAAAATAATGTATCCTGCTTTCTCCAAAAAATTTAACAAATAAAAAATAAAAAAGAAGGTATGGTTTCTAACCTAAATAGTGAAGTACTTGTGGCTCCGGTGAGCTCCATAACGGATAATGGACGTGGTTGTTCATATTCACAATCCGATTTCTTAGATCATGATGGCGCCTACTATATAACTAATCTGTAGTCAAGCCAAACCCATACTCCGAAACGGCTAGTAACAGACTACAAAATAGTATAAGAAAAGAATGTGGAATAAATATAACAAAAGATCAAATACATGAATAAATCCTAAAACCTGGTGGTATCAGTACAAGAACTTCTAATATAATAAGAGTTCAAAAGTGGAATAGATAGCATATGACTCACAAAATAAATAAAATTAAAAAATAATGTATCCTCCTTTCTCTAAAAAATTTAACAAATAAAAAATAAAAAAGAAGGTATGGTTTCAAACCTAAATAGTGAAGTACTTGTGGCTCCGGTGAGCTCCATAACGGATAATGGACGAGGTTGTACATTTTCACAATCCGATTTCTTAGATCATGATGGCGCCTACTATATAACTCATCTGTAGTCAAGCCAAACCCATACTCCGAAACGGCTAGTAACAGACTACAAAATAGTATAAGATAAGAATGTGGAATAAATATAGAAAAAGATCAAATACATGAATATATCCCAAAACCTGGTGGTATCAGTACAAGAACTTCTAATATAATAAGAGTTCAAAAGTGGAATAGATAGCATATGACTCACAAAATAAAATAAATTACAAAATAATGTATCCTCCTTTCTCCAAAAAATTTAACAAATAAAAAATAAAAAAGAAGGTATGGTTTCTAACCTAAATAGTGAAGTACTTGTGGCTCCGGTGAGCTCCATAACGGATAATGGACGGGGTTGTTCATTGTCACAATCCGATTTCTTAGGTCATGATGGTGCCTACTATATAACTCATCTGTAGTCAAGCCAAACCCATACTCCGAAACGGCTAGTAACAGATTACAAAATAAAATAAGAAAAGAATGTGGAATAAATATAACAAAAGATCAAATACACGAATAAATCCCAAAACCTGGTGGTATCAGTACAAGAACTTCTAATTTAAAAAGAGTTCAAAAGTGGAATAGATAGCATATGACTCACAAAATAAATAAAATTAAAAAATAATGTATCCGCCTTTCTCCAAAAAATTTAACAAATGAAAAATAAAAAAGAAGGTATGGTTTCTAACCTAAATAGTGAAGTACTTGTGGCTCCGGTGAGCTCCATAACGGATAATGGACGAGGTTGTTAATTGTCACAATCCGATTTCTTAGGTCATGATGGTGCCTACTATATAACTCATCTGTAGTCAAGCCAAACCCATACTCCGAAACGGCTAGTAACAGACTACAAAATAGAATAAGAAAAGAGTGTGGAATAAATATAACAAAAGATCAAATACATGAATAAATCTGAAAACCTGGTGGTATCAGTAAAAGAACTTCTAATATAATAAGAGTTCAAAAGTGGAATAGATAGCATATGACTCACAAAATAAATTAAATTAAAAAATAATGTATCCTCCTTTCTCCAAAAAATTTAACAAATAAAAAAGAAAAAAGAAGGTATGGTTTCTAACCTAAATAGTGAAGTACTTGTGGCTCCGGTGAGCTCCATAACGGATAATGGACGAGGTTGTTCATTGTCACAATCCGATTTCTTAGGTCATGATGGTGCCTACTTTATAACTCATCTGTAGTCAAGCCAAACCCATACTCTGAAACGGCTAGTAACAGACTACAAAATAGAATAAGAAAAGAATGTGGAATAAATATAACAAAAGATCAAATACATGAATAAATCCGAAAACCTAGTGGTATCAGTACAAGAACTTCAAATATAATAAGAGTTCAAAAGTGGAATAGATAGCATATGACTCACAAAATAAATTAAATTAAAAAATAATGTATCCTCCTTTTTCCAAAAAATTTAACAAATAAAAAATAAAAAAGAAGGTATGGTTTCTAACCTTAATAGTGAAGTACTTGTGGCTCCGGTGAGCTCCATAACGGATAATGGGCGAGGTTAATCGTTGTCACAATCCGATTTCTTAGGTCATGATGGTGCCTTCTATATAACTCATCTGTAGTCAAGCCAAACCCATACTCCGGAACGGCTAGTAACAGACTACACAATAGAATAAGAAAAGAATGTGGAATAAATATAACAAAAGATAAAATACATGAATAAATCCCAAAGCCTGGTGGTATCAGTACAAGAACTTCTAATATAATAAGAGTTCAAAAGTGGAATAGATAGCATATGACTCACAAAATAAATTAAATTACAAAATAATGTATCCTCCTTTCTCCAAAAAATTTAACAAATAAAAAATAAAAAAGAAAGAATGGTTTCTAACCTAAATAGTGAAGTACTTGTGGCTCCGGTGAGCTCTAAAACGGATAATGGATGAGGTTGTTCATTGTCACGATCCGATTTCTTAGGTCATGATGGCGCCTACTATGTAACTCATCTGTAGGCAACACAAACCCATACTCCGAAATGGCTAGTAACAGACTACAAAATAGAATAAGAAAAGAATGTGGAATAAATATAACAAAAGATCAAATACATGAATAAATCCCAAAACATGGTGGTATCAGTACAAGAACTTCTAATATAATAAGAGTTCAACATGGAATAGATAGCATATGACTCACAAAATAAATTAAATTACAAAATAATGTATCCTGCTTTCTCCAAAAAATTTAACAAATAAAAAATAAAAAAGAAGGTATGGTTTCTAACCTAAATAGTGAAGTACTTGTGGCTCCGGTGAGCTCCATAACGGATAATGGACGTGGTTGTTCATTTTCACAATCCGATTTCTTAGATCATGATGGCGCCTACTATATAACTCATCTGTAGTCAAGCCAAACCCATACTCCGAAACGGCTAGTAACAGACTACAAAATAGTATAAGAAAAGAATGTGGAATAAATATAACAAAAGATCAAATACATGAATAAATCCCAAAACCTGGTGGTATCAGTACAAGAACTTCTAATATAATAAGAGTTCAAAAGTGGAATAGATAGCATATGACTCACAAAATAAATAAAATTAAAAAATAATGTATCCTCCTTTCTCTAAAATATTTAACAAATAAAAAATAAAAAAGAAGGTATGGTTTCAAACCTAAATAGTGAAGTACTTGTGGCACCGGTGAGCTCCTTAACGGATAATGGACGAGGTTGTACATTTTCACAATCCGATTTCTTAGATCATGATGGCGCCTACTATATAACTCATCTGTAGTCAAGCCAAACCCATACTCCGAAACGGCTAGTAACAGACTATAAAATAGTATAAGATAAGAATGTGGAATAAATATAGAAAAAGATCAAATACATGAATAAATCCCAAAACCTGGTGGTATCAGTACAAGAACTTCTAATATAATAAGAGTTCAAAAGTGGAATAGATAGCATATGACTCACAAAAAAAAATAAATTACAAAATAATGTATCCTCCTATCTCCAAAAAATTTAACAAATAAAAAATAAAAAAGAAGGTATGGTTTCTAACCTAAATAGTGAAGTACTTGTGGCTCCGGTGAGCTCCATAACGGATAATGGACGGGGTTGTTCATTGTCACAATCCGATTTCTTAGGTCATGATGGTGCCTACGATATAACTCATCTGTAGTCAAGCCAAACCCATACTCCGAAACGGCTAGTAACAAATTACAAAATAAAATAAGAAAAGAATGTGGAATAAATATAACAAAAGATCAAATACATGAATAAATCCCAAAACCTGGTGGTATCAGTACAAGAACTTCTAATTTAATAAGAGTTCAAAAGTGGAATAGATAGCATATGACTCACAAAATAAAAAAAATAAAAAAAATAATGTATCCGCCTTTCTCCAAAAAATTTAACAAATAAAAAATAGAAAAGAAGGTATGGTTTCTAACCTAAATAGTGAAGTACTTGTGGCTCCGGTGAGCTCCATAACGGATAATGGACGAGGTTGTTCATTGTCACAATCCGATTTCTTAGGTCATGATGGTGCCTACTATATAACTCATCTGTAGTCAAGCCAAACCCATACTCCGAAACGGCTAGTAACAGACTACAAAATAGAATAAGAAAAGAATGTGGAATAAATATAACAAAAGATCAAATACATGAATAAATCCGAAAACCTAGTGGTATCAGTACAAGAACTTCAAATATAATAAGAGTTCAAAAGTGGAATAGATAGCATATGACTCACAAAATAAATTAAATTAAAAAATAATGTATCCTCCTTTTTCCAAAAAATTTAACAAATAAAAAATAAAAAAGAAGGTATGGTTTCTAACCTGAATAGTGAAGTACTTGTGGCTCCGGTGAGCTCCATAACGGATAATGGGCGAGGTTAATTTTTGTCACAATCCGATTTCTTAGGTCATGATGGTGCCTTCTATATAACTCATCTGTAGTCAAGCCAAACCCATACTCCGGAACGGCTAGTAACAGACTACACAATAGAATAAGAAAAGAATGTGGAATAAATATAACAAAAGATAAAATACATGAATTAATCCCAAAGCCTGGTGGTATCAGTACAAGAACTTCTAATATAACAAGAGTTCAAAAGTGGAATAGATAGCATATGACTCACAAAATAAATTAAATTACAAAATAATGTATCCTCCTTTCTCCAAAAAATTTAACAAATAAAAAATAAAAACGAAGGTATGGTTTCTAACCTAAATAGTGAAGTACTTGTGGCTCCGGTGAGCTCCATAACGGATAATGGACGAGGTTGTTCATTTTCACAATCCGATTTGTTAGATCATGATGGCGCCTACTATATAACTCATCTGTAGTCAAGCCAAACCCATACTCCGAAACGGCTAGTAACAGACTACCAAATAGTATAAGAAAAGAATGTTGAATAAATATAGCAAAAGATCAAATACATGAATAAATCCAAAAACCTGGTGGTATCAGTACAAGAACTTCAAATATAATAAGAGTTCAAAAGTGGAATAGATAGCATATGACTCACAAAATAAATTAAATTAAAAAATAATGTATCCTCCTTTTTCCAAAAAATTTAACAAATAAAAAATAAAAAGGAAGGTATGGTTTCTAACCTGAATAGTGAAGTACTTGTGGCTCCGGTGAGCTCCATAACGGATAATGGGCGAGGTTAATTTTTGTCACAATCCGATTTCTTAGGTCATGATGGTGCCTTCTATATAACTCATCTGTAGTCAAGCCAAACCCATACTCCGGAACGGCTAGTAACAGACTACACAATAGAATAAGAAAAGAATGTGGAATAAATATAACAAAAGATAAAATACATGAATTAATCCCAAAGCCTGGTGGTATCAGTACAAGAACTTCTAATATAATAAGAGTTCAAAAGTGGAATAGATAGCATATGACTCACAAAATAAATTAAATTACAAAATAATGTATCCTCCTTTCTCCAAAAAATTTAACAAATAAAAAATAAAAACGAAGGTATGGTTTCTAACCTAAATAGTGAAGTACTTGTGGCTCCGGTGAGCTCCATAACGGATAATGGACGAGGTTGTTCATTTTCACAATCCGATTTGTTAGATCATGATGGCGCCTACTATATAACTCATCTGTAGTCAAGCCAAACCCATACTCCGAAACGGCTAGTAACAGACTACCAAATAGTATAAGAAAAGAATGTGGAATAAATATAGCAAAAGATCAAATACATGAATAAATCCAAAAACCTGGTGGTATCAGTACAAGAACTTCTAATATAATAAGAGTTCAAAAGTGGAATAGATAGCATATGACTCAAAAAATAAATTAAATTACAAAATAATGTATCCTCCTTTCTCCAAAAAATTTAACAAATAAAAAATAAAAAAGAAGGTATGGTTTCTAACCTAAATAGTGAAGTACTTGTGGCTCCGGTGAGCTCCATAACGGATAATGGACGAGGTTGTTAATTGTCACAATCCGATTTCTTAGGTCATGATGGTGCCTACTATATAACTCATCTGTAGTCAAGCCAAACCCATACTCCGAAACGGCTAGTAACAGACTACAAAATAGAATAAGAAAAGAATGTGGAATAAATATAACAAAAGATCAAATACATGAATAAATCCGAAAACCTGGTGGTATCAGTACAAGAACTTCTAATATAATAAGAGTTCAAAAGTTGAATAGATAGCATATGACTCACAAAATAAATTAAATTAAAAAATAATGTATCCTCCTTTCTCCAAAAAATTTAACAAATAAAAAAGAAAAAAGAAGGTATGGTTTCTAACCTAAATAGTGAAGTACTTGTGTCTCCGGTGAGCTCCATAACGGATAATGGACGAGGTTGTTCATTGTCACAATCCGATTTCTTAGGTCATGATGGTGCCTACTATATAACTCATCTGTAGTCAAGCCAAACCCATACTCCGAAACGGCTAGTAACAGACTACAAAATAGAATAAGAAAAGAATGTGGAATAAATATAACAAAAGATCAAATACATGAATAAATCCGAAAACCTAGTGGTATCAGTACAAGAACTTCAAATATAATAAGAGTTCAAAAGTGGAATAGATAGCATATGACTCACAAAATAAATTAAATTAAAAAATAATGTATCCTCCTTTTTCCAAAAAATTTAACAAATAAAAAATAAAAAAGAAGGTATGGTTTCTAACCTGAATAGTGAAGTACTTGTGGCTCCGGTGAGCTCCATAACGGATAATGAGCGAGGTTAATCGTTGTCACAATCCGATTTCTTAGGTCATGATGGTGCCTTCTATATAACTCATCTGTAGTCAAGCCAAACCCATACTCCGGAACGGCTAGTAACAGACTACACAATAGAATAAGAAAAGAATGTGGAATAAATATAACAAAAGATAAAATACATGAATAAATCCCAAAGCCTGGTGGTATCAGTACAAGAACTTCTTATATAATAAGAGTTCAAAAGTGGAATAGATAGCATATGACTCACAAAATAAATTAAATTACAAAATAATGTATCCTCCTTTCTCAAAAAAATTTAACAAATAAAATATAAAAAAGAAGGTATGGTTTCTAACCTAAATAGTGAAGTTCTTGTGGCTCCGGTGAGCTCCATAACGGATAATGGACGAGGTTGTTCATTGTCACAATCCGATTTCTTAGGTCATGATGGTGCCTACTATATAACTCATCTGTAGTCAAGCCAAACCCATACTCCGAAACGGCTAGTAACAGACTATAAAATAGAATAAGAAAAGAATGTGGAATAAATATAACAAAAGTTCAAATACATGAATAAATCCGAAAACCTGGTGGTATCAGTACAAGAACTTCAAATATAATAAGAGTTCAAAAGTGGAATAGATAGCATATGACTCACTAAATAAATTAAATAAAAAAATAATGTATCCTCCTTTTTCCAAAAAATTTAACAAATAAAAAATAACAAAGAAGGTATGGTTTCTAACCTCAATAGTGAAGTACTTGTGGCTCCGGTGAGCTCCATAACGGATAATGGGCGAGGTTGATCGTTGTCACAATCCGATTTCTTAGGTCATGATGGTGCCTTCTATATAACTCATCTGTAGTCAAGCCAAACCCATACTCCGGAACGGCTAGTAACAGACTACACAATAGAATAAGAAAAGAATGTGGAATAAATATAACAAAAGATCAAATACATGAATAAATCCCAAAACCTAGTGGTATCAGTACAAGATCTTCTAATTTAATAGGAGTTCACAAGTGGAATAGATAGCATATGACTCACAAAATAAATAAAATTAAAAAATAATGTATCCGCCTTTCTCCAAAAAATTTAACAAATTAAAAATAAAAAAGAAGGTATGGTTTCTAACCTAAATAGTGAAGTACTTGTGGCTCCGGTGAGCTCCATAACGGATAATGGACGAGGATGATCATTGTCACAATCCAATTTCTTAGGTCATGATGGTTCCTACTATATAACTCATCTTTAGTCAAGCCAGACCCATACTCCGGAACGGCTAGTAACATTCTACAAAATAGAATAAGAAAAGAATGTGCAATAAATATAACAAAAGATCAAATACATGAATAAATCCCAAAACCTGGTGGTATCAGTACAAGAACTTCTAATATAATAAGAGTTCAAAGGTGGAATAGATAGCATATGACTCACAAAACAAATTAAATTACTAAATAATGTATCCTGCTTTCTCCATAAAATTTAACAAATAAAAAAGAAGGTATGGTTTCTAACCTAAATAGTGAAGTACTTGTGGCTTCGGTGAGCTCCATAACGGATAATGGACGAGGTTGTTTATTTTCACAATCCGATTTCTTAGATCATGATGGCGCCTACTATATAACTCATCTGTAGTCAAGCCAAACCCATACTCCGAAACGGCTAGTAACAGACTACAAAAAAGTATAAGAAAAGAATGTGGAATAAATATAGCAAAAGATCAAATACATGAATAAATCCCAAAACCTGGTGGTGTCAGTACAAGAACTTCTAATTTAATAAGAGTTCAAAAGTGGAATAGATAGCATATGACTCACAAAAAAAATTAAATTACAAAATAATGTATCCTCCTTTCTCCAAAAAATTTAACAAATAAAAAATAAAAAGAAAGTATGGTTTCTAACCTAAATAGTGAAGTACTTGTGGCTCCGGTGAGCTCCATAACGGATAATGGACGAGGTTGTTCATTGTCACAATCCGATTTCTTAGGTCATGATGGTGCCTACTATATAACTCATCTGTAGTCAAGCCAATCCCATACTCCGAAACGGCTAGTAACAGACTACAAAATAGAATTAGAAAAGAATGTGGAATAAATATAAAAAAAGATCAAATACATGAATAAATCCCAAAATCTAGTGGTATCAGTACAAGAACTTCTAATATAATAAGAGTTCAAAAGTGGAATAGATAGCATATGACTCACAAAATAAATTAAATTAAAAAATAATGTATCCTCCATTTTCCAAAAAATTTAACAAATAAAAAATAAAAAAGAAGGTATGGTTTCTAACCTAAATAGTGAAGTACTTATGGCTCCGGTGAGCTCCATTACGGATAATGGGCGAGGTTGATCGTTGTCACAATCCGATTTCTTAGGTCATGATGGTGCCTTCTATATAACACATCTGTAGTCAAGCCAAACCCATACTCCGGAACGGCTAGTAACAGACTACACAATAGAATAAGAAAAAAATGTGGAATAAATATAACAAAAGATAAAATACATGAATAAATCCCAGAACCTGGTGGTATCAGTACAAGAACTTCTAATATAATAAGAGTTCAAAAGTGGAATAAATAGCATATGACTCACAAAATAAAGTAAATTAAAAACTAATGTATCCTCCTTTTTCCAAAAAATTTAACAAATAAAAAATAAAAAAGAAAGAATGGTTTCTAACCTAAATAGTGAAGTACTTGTGGCTCCGGTGATCTCTAAAACGGATAATGGATGAGGTTGTTCATTGTCACGATCCGATTTCTTAGGTCATGATGGCGCCTACTATGTAACTCATCTGTAGGCAAGGCAAACCCATACTCCGAAATGGCTAGTAACAGACTAAAAAATAGAATAAGAAAAGAATGTGGAATAAATATAACAAAAGATCAAATACATGAATAAATCCCAAAACCTGGTGGTATCAGTACAAGAACTTCAAATATAATAAGAGTTCAACATGGAATAGATAGCATATGACTCACAAAATAAATTAAATTACAAAATAATGTATCCTGCTTTCTCCAAAAAATTTAACAAATAAAAAAGAAGGTATGGTTTCTAACCTAAATAGTGAAGTACTTGTGGCTCCGGTGAGCTCCATAACGGATAATGGACGAGGTTGTACATTTTCACAATCCGATTTCTTAGATCATGATGGCGCCTACTATATAACTCATCTGTAGTCAAGCCAAACCCATACTCCGAAACGGCTAGTAACAGACTACAAAATAGTATAAGATAAGAATGTGGAATAAATATAGAAAAAGATCAAATACATGAATAAATCCCAAAACCTGGTGGTATCAGTACAAGAACTTCTAATATAATAAGAGTTCAAAAGTGGAATAGATAGCATATGACTCACAAAATAAAATAAATTACAAAATAATGTATCCTCCTTTCTCCAAAAAATTTAACAAATAAAAAATAAAAAAGAAGGTTTGGTTTCTAACCTAAATAGTGAAGTACTTGTAGCTCCGGTGAGCTCCATAACGGATAATGGACGAGGTTGTTCATTGTCACAATCCAATTTCTTAGGTCATGATGGTGCCTACTATATAACTCATCTGTAGTCAAGCCAAACCCATACTCCGAAATGGCTAGTAACAGACTACAAAATAGAATAAGAAAAGAATGTGGAATAAATATAACAAAAGATCAAATACATGAATAAATCCGAAAACCTGGTGGTATCAGTACAAGAACATCAAATATAATAAGAGTTCAAAAGTGGAATAGATAGCATATGACTCACAAAATAAATTAAATTAAAAAATAATGTATCCTCCTTTTTCCAAAAAATTTAACAAATAAAAAACAAAAAAGAAGGTATGGTTTCGAACCTGAATAGTGAAGTACTTGTGGCTCCGGTGAGCTCCATAACGGATAATGGGCGAGGTTGATCGTTGTCACAATCCGATTTCTTAGGTCATGATGGTGCCTTCTATATAACTCATCTGTAGTCAAGCCAAACCCATGCTCCGGAACGGCTAGTAACAGACTACACAATAGAATAAGAAAAGAATGTGGAATAAATATAACAAAAGATAAAATACATGAATAAGTCCCAAAACCTGGTGGTATCAGTACAAGAACTTCTAATATAATAAGAGTTCAAAAGTGGAATAGATAGCATATGACTCACAAAATAAATTAAATTACAAAATAATGTATCCTCCTTTCTCCAAAAAATTTAACAAATAAAAAATAAAAAAGAAGGTATGGTTTCTAACCTAAATAGTGAAGTTCTTGTGGCTCCGGTGAGCTCCATAACGGATAATGGACGGGGTTGTTCATTTTCACAATCCGATTTCATAGATCATGATGGCGCCTACTATATAACTCATCTGTAGTCAAGCCAAACCCATACTCCGAAACGGCTAGTAACAGATTACCAAATAAAATAAGAAAAGAATGTGGAATAAATATAACAAAAGATCAAATACATGAATAAATCCCAAAACCTAGTGGTATCAGTACAAGAACTTCTAATTTAATAAGAGTTCAAAAGTGGAATAGATAGCATATGACTCACAAAATAAATAAAATTAAAAAATAATGTATCCGCCTTTCTCCAAAAAATTTAACAAATAAAAAATAAAAAAGAAGGTATGGTTTCTAACCTAAATAGTGAAGTACTTGTGGCTCCGGTGAGCTCCATAACGGATAATGGACGAGGTTGATCATTGTCACAATCCGATTTCTTAGGTCATGATGGTGCCTACTATATAACTCATCTGTAGTCAAGCCAAACCCATACTCCGGAACGGATAGTAACATTCTACTAAATAGAATAAGAAAAGAATGTGGAATAAATATAACAAAAGATCAAATACATGAATAAATCCCAAAACCTGGTGGTATCAGTACAAGAACTTCTAATATAATAAGAGTTCAAAAGTGGAATAGATAGCATATGACTCACAAAATAAATTAAATTACAAAATAATGTATCCTCCTTTCTCCAAAAAATTTAACAAATAAAAAATAAAAAAGAAGGTATGGTTTCTAACCTAAATAGTGAAGTACTTGTGGCTCCGGTGAGCTCCATAACGGATAATGGACGAGGTTGTACATTTTCACAATCCGATTTCTTAGATCATGATGGCGCCTACTATATAACTCATCTGTAGTCAAGCCAAACCCATACTCCGAAACGGCTAGTAACAGACTACAAAATAGTATAAGATAAGAATGTGGAATAAATATAGAAAAAGATCAAATACATGAATAAATCCCAAAACCTGGTGGTATCAGTACAAGAACTTCTAATATAATAAGAATTCAAAAGTGGAATAGATAGCATATGACTCACAAAATAAAATAAATTACAAAATAATGTATCCTCCTTTCTCCAAAAAATTTAACAAATAAAAAATAAAAAAGAAGGTTTGGTTTCTAACCTAAATAGTGAAGTACTTGTAGCTCCGGTGAGCTCCATAACGGATAATGGACGAGGTTGTTCATTGTCACAATCCAATTTCTTAGGTCATGATGGTGCCTACTATATAACTCATCTGTAGTCAAGCCGAACCCATACTCCGAAATGGCTAGTAACAGACTACAAAATAGAATAAGAAAAGAATGTGGAATAAATATAACAAAAGATCAAATACATGAATAAATCCGAAAACCTGGTGGTATCAGTACAAGAACATCAAATATAATAAGAGTTCAAAAGTGGAATAGATAGCATATGACTCACAAAATAAATTAAATTAAAAAATAATGTATCCTCCTTTTTCCAAAAAATTTAACAAATAAAAAACAAAAAAGAAGGTATGGTTTCGAACCTGAATAGTGAAGTACTTGTGGCTCCGGTGAGCTCCATAACGGATAATGGGCGAGGTTGATCGTTGTCACAATCCGATTTCTTAGGTCATGATGGTGCCTTCTATATAACTCATCTGTAGTCAAGCCAAACCCATGCTCCGGAACGGCTAGTAACAGACTACACAATAGAATAAGAAAAGAATGTGGAATAAATATAACAAAAGATAAAATACATGAATAAGTCCCAAAACCTGGTGGTATCAGTACAAGAACTTCTAATATAATAAGAGTTCAAAAGTGGAATAGATAGCATATGACTCACAAAATAAATTAAATTACAAAATAATGTATCCTCCTTTCTCCAAAAAATTTAACAAATAAAAAATAAAAAAGAAGGTATGGTTTCTAACCTAAATAGTGAAGTTCTTGTGGCTCCGGTGAGCTCCATAACGGATAATGGACGGGGTTGTTCATTTTCACAATCCGATTTCATAGATCATGATGGCGCCTACTATATAACTCATCTGTAGTCAAGCCAAACCCATACTCCGAAACGGCTAGTAACAGATTACCAAATAAAATAAGAAAAGAATGTGGAATAAATATAACAAAAGATCAAATACATGAATAAATCCCAAAACCTAGTGGTATCAGTACAAGAACTTCTAATTTAATAAGAGTTCAAAAGTGGAATAGATAGCATATGACTCACAAAATAAATAAAATTAAAAAATAATGTATCCGCCTTTCTCCAAAAAATTTAACAAATAAAAAATAAAAAAGAAGGTATGGTTTCTAACCTAAATAGTGAAGTACTTGTGGCTCCGGTGAGCTCCATAACGGATAATGGACGAGGTTGATCATTGTCACAATCCGATTTCTTAGGTCATGATGGTGCCTACTATATAACTCATCTGTAGTCAAGCCAAACCCATACTCCGGAACGGATAGTAACATTCTACTAAATAGAATAAGAAAAGAATGTGGAATAAATATAACAAAAGATCAAATACATGAATAAATCCCAAAACCTGGTGGTATCAGTACAAGAACTTCTAATATAATAAGAGTTCAAAAGTGGAATAGATAGCATATGACTCACAAAATAAATTAAATTACAAAATAATGTATCCTCCTTTCTCCAAAAAATTTAACAAATAAAAAATAAAAAAGAAGGTATGGTTTCTAACCTAAATAGTGAAGTACTTGTGGCTCCGGTGAGCTCCATAACGGATAATGGACGAGGTTGTACATTTTCACAATCCGATTTCTTAGATCATGATGGCGCCTACTATATAACTCATCTGTAGTCAAGCCAAACCCATACTCCGAAACGGCTAGTAACAGACTACAAAATAGTATAAGATAAGAATGTGGAATAAATATAGAAAAAGATCAAATACATGAATAAATCCCAAAACCTGGTGGTATCAGTACAAGAACTTCTAATATAATAAGAGTTCAAAAGTGGAATAGATAGCATATGACTCACAAAATAAAATAAATTACAAAATAATGTATCCTCCTTTCTCCAAAAAATTTAACAAATAAAAAATAAAAAAGAAGGTTTGGTTTCTAACCTAAATAGTGAAGTACTTGTAGCTCCGGTGAGCTCCATAACGGATAATGGACGAGGTTGTTCATTGTCACAATCCAATTTCTTAGGTCATGATGGTGCCTACTATATAACTCATCTGTAGTCAAGCCAAACCCATACTCCGAAATGGCTAGTAACAGACTACAAAATAGAATAAGAAAAGAATGTGGAATAAATATAACAAAAGATCAAATACATGAATAAATCCGAAAACCTGGTGGTATCAGTACAAGAACATCAAATATAATAAGAGTTCAAAAGTGGAATAGATAGCATATGACTCACAAAATAAATTAAATTAAAAAATAATGTATCCTCCTTTTTCCAAAAAATTTAACAAATAAAAAATAAAAAAGAAGGTATGGTTTCGAACCTGAATAGTGAAGTACTTGTGGCTCCGGTGAGCTCCATAACGGATAATGGGCGAGGTTGATCGTTGTCACAATCCGATTTCTTAGGTCATGATGGTGCCTTCTATATAACTCATCTGTAGTCAAGCCAAACCCATGCTCCGGAACGGCTAGTAACAGACTACACAATAGAATAAGAAAAGAATGTGGAATAAATATAACAAAAGATAAAATACATGAATAAGTCCCAAAACCTGGTGGTATCAGTACAAGAACTTCTAATATAATAAGAGTTCAAAAGTGGAATAGATAGCATATGACTCACAAAATAAATTAAATTACAAAATAATGTATCCTCCTTTCTCCAAAAAATTTAACAAATAAAAAATAAAAAAGAAGGTATGGTTTCTAACCTAAATAGTGAAGTTCTTGTGGCTCCGGTGAGCTCCATAACGGATAATGGACGGGGTTGTTCATTTTCACAATCCGATTTCATAGATCATGATGGCGCCTACTATATAACTCATCTGTAGTCAAGCCAAACCCATACTCCGAAACGGCTAGTAACAGATTACCAAATAAAATAAGAAAAGAATGTGGAATAAATATAACAAAAGATCAAATACATGAATAAATCCCAAAACCTAGTGGTATCAGTACAAGAACTTCTAATTTAATAAGAGTTCAAAAGTGGAATAGATAGCATATGACTCACAAAATAAATAAAATTAAAAAATAATGTATCCGCCTTTCTCCAAAAAATTTAACAAATAAAAAATAAAAAAGAAGGTATGGTTTCTAACCTAAATAGTGAAGTACTTGTGGCTCCGGTGAGCTCCATAACGGATAATGGACGAGGTTGATCATTGTCACAATCCGATTTCTTAGGTCATGATGGTGCCTACTATATAACTCATCTGTAGTCAAGCCAAACCCATACTCCGGAACGGATAGTAACATTCTACTAAATAGAATAAGAAAAGAATGTGGAATAAATATAACAAAAGATCAAATACATGAATAAATCCCAAAACCTGGTGGTATCAGTACAAGAACTTCTAATATAATAAGAGTTCAAAAGTGGAATAGATAGCATATGACTCACAAAATAAATTAAATTACAAAATAATGTATCCTCCTTTCTCCAAAAAATTTAACAAATAAAAAATAAAAAAGAAGGTATGGTTTCTAACCTAAATAGTGAAGTACTTGTGTCTCCGGTGAGCTCCATAACGGATAATGGACGAGGTTGTTCATTGTCACAATCCGATTTCTTAGGTCATGATGGTGCCTACTATATAACTCATCTGTAGTCAAGCCAAACCCATACTCCGAAACGGCTAGTAACAGACTACAAAATAGAATAAGAAAAGAATGTGGAATAAATATAACAAAAGATCAAATACATGAATAAATCCGAAAACCTAGTGGTATCAGTACAAGAACTTCAAATATAATAAGAGTTCAAAAGTGGAATAGATAGCATATGACTCACAAAATAAATTAAATTAAAAAATAATGTATCCTCCTTTTTCCAAAAAATTTAACAAATAAAAAATAAAAAAGATGGTATGGTTTCTAACCTGAATAGTGAAGTACTTGTGGCTCCGGTGAGCTCCATAACGGATAATGAGCGAGGTTAATCGTTGTCACAATCCGATTTCTTAGGTCATGATGGTGCCTTCTATATAACTCATCTGTAGTCAAGCCAAACCCATACTCCGGAACGGCTAGTAACAGACTACACAATAGAATAAGAAAAGAATGTGGAATAAATATAACAAAAGATAAAATACATGAATAAATCCCAAAGCCTGGTGGTATCAGTACAAGAACTTCTAATATAATAAGAGTTCAAAAGTGGAATAGATAGCATATGACTCACAAAATAAATTAAATTACAAAATAATGTATCCTCCTTTCTCCAAAAAATTTAACAAATAAAAAATAAAAAAGAAGGTATGGTTTCTAACCTAAATAGTGAAGTTCTTGTGGCTCCGGTGAGCTCCATAACGGATAATGGACGAGGTTGTTCATTGTCACAATCCGATTTCTTAGGTCATGATGGTGCCTACTATATAACTCATCTGTAGTCAAGCCAAACCCATACTCCGAAACGGCTAGTAACAGACTATAAAATAGAATAAGAAAAGAATGTGGAATAAATATAACAAAAGTTCAAATACATGAATAAATCCGAAAACCTGGTGGTATCAGTACAAGAACTTCAAATATAATAAGAGTTCAAAAGTGGAATAGATAGCATATGACTCACTAAATAAATTAAATTAAAAAATAATGTATCCTCCTTTTTCCAAAAAATTTAACAAATAAAAAATAAAAAAGAAGGTATGGTTTCTAACCTGAATAGTGAAGTACTTGTGGCTCCGGTGAGCTCCATAACGGATAATGGGCGAGGTTGATCGTTGTCACAATCCGATTTCTTAGGTCATGATGGTGCCTTCTATATAACTCATCTGTAGTCAAGCCAAACCCATACTCCGGAACGGCTAGTAACAGACTACACAATAGAATAAGAAAAGAATGTGGAATAAATATAACAAAAGATCAAATACATGAATAAATCCCAAAACCTAGTGGTATCAGTACAAGAACTTCTAATTTAATAGGAGTTCACAAGTGGAATAGATAGCATATGACTCACAAAATAAATAAAATTAAAAAATAATGTATCCGCCTTTCTCCAAAAAATTTAACAAATTAAAAATAAAAAAGAAGGTATGGTTTCTAACCTAAATAGTGAAGTACTTGTGGCTCCGGTGAGCTCCATAACGGATAATGGACGAGGATGATCATTGTCACAATCCAATTTCTTAGGTCATGATGGTTCCTACAATATAACTCATCTTTAGTCAAGCCAGACCCATACTCCGGAACGGCTAGTAACATTCTACAAAATAGAATAAGAAAAGAATGTGCAATAAATATAACAAAAGATCAAATACATGAATAAATCCCAAAACCTGGTGGTGTCAGTACAAGAACTTCTAATTTAATAAGAGTTCAAAAGTGGAATAGATAGCATATGACTCACAAAAAAAATTAAATTACAAAATAATGTATCCTCCTTTCTCCAAAAAATTTAACAAATAAAAAATAAAGAGAAAGTATGGTTTCTAACCTAAATAGTGAAGTACTTGTGGCTCCGGTGAGCTCCATAACGGATAATGGACGAGGTTGTTCATTGTCACAATCCGATTTCTTAGGTCATGATGGTGCCTACTATATAACTCATCTGTAGTCAAGCCAAACCCATACTCCGAAACGGCTAGTAACAGACTACAAAATAGAATTAGAAAAGAATGTGGAATAAATATAAAAAAAGATCAAATACATGAATAAATCCCAAAATCTAGTGGTATCAGTACAAGAACTTCTAATATAATAAGAGTTCAAAAGTGGAATAGATAGCATATGACTCACAAAATAAATAAAATTAAAAAATAATGTATCCTCCTTTTTCCAAAAAATTTAACAAATAAAAAATAAAAAAGAAGGTATGGTTTCTAACCTAAATAGTGAAGTACTTATGGCTCCGGTGAGCTCCATAACGGATAATGGGCGAGGTTGATCGTTGTCACAATCCGATTTTTAGGTCATGATGGTGCCTTCTATATAACACATCTGTAGTCAAGCCAAACCCATACTCCGGAACGGCTAGTAACAGACTACACAATAGAATAAGAAAAAAATGTGGAATAAATATAACAAAAGATAAAATACATTAATAAATCCCAGAACCTGGTGGTATCAGTACAAGAACTTCTAATATAATAAGAGTTCAAAAGTGGAATAGATAGCATATGACTCACAAAATAAATTAAATTAAAAAATAATGTATCCTCCTTTTTCCAAAAAATTTAACAAATAAAAAATAAAAAAGAAAGAATGGTTTCTAACCTAAATAGTGAAGTACTTATGGCTCCGGTGATCTCTAAAACGGATAATGGATGAGGTTGTTCATTGTCACGATCCGATTTCTTAGGTCATGATGGCGCCTACTATGTAACTCATCTGTAGGCAAGGCAAACCCATACTCCGAAATGGCTAGTAACAGACTAAAAAATAGAATAAGAAAAGAATGTGGAATAAATATAACAAAAGATCAAATACATGAATAAATCCCAAAACCTGGTGGTATCAGAACAAGAACTTCAAATATAATAAGAGTTCAACATGGAATAGATAGCATATGACTCACAAAATAAATTAAATTACAAAATAATGTATCCTGCTTTCTCCAAAAAATTTAACAAATAAAAAATAAAAAAGAAGGTATGGTTTCTAACCTAAATAGTGAAGTACTTGTGGCTCCGGTGAGCTCCATAACGGATAATGGACGAGGTTGTACATTTTCACAATCCGATTTCTTAGATCATGATGGCGCCTACTATATAACTCATCTGTAGTCAAGCCAAACCCATACTCCGAAACGGCTAGTAACAGACTACAAAATAGTATAAGATAAGAATGTGGAATAAATATAGAAAAAGATCAAATACATGAATAAATCCCAAAACCTGGTGGTATCAGTAAAAGAACTTCTAATATAATAAGAGTTCAAAAGTGGAATAGATAGCATATGACTCACAAAATAAAATAAATTACAAAATAATGTATCCTCCTTTCTCCAAAAAATTTAACAAATAAAAAATAAAAAAGAAGGTATGGTTTCTAACCTAAATAGTGAAGTACTTGTAGCTCCGGTGAGCTCCATAACGGATAATGGACGAGGTTGTTCATTGTCACAATCCAATTTCTTAGGTCATGATGGTGCCTACTATATAACTCATCTGTAGTCAAGCCAAACCCATACTCCGAAATGACTAGTAACAGACTACAAAATAGAATAAGAAAAGAATGTGGAATAAATATAACAAAAGATCAAATACATGAATAAATCCGAAAACCTGGTGGTATCAGTACAAGAACATCAAATATAATAAGAGTTCAAAAGTGGAATAGATAGCATATGACTCACAAAATAAATTAAATTAAAAAATAATGTATCCTCCTTTTTCCAAAAAATTTAACAAATAAAAAATAAAAAAGAAGGTATGGTTTCTAACCTGAATAGTGAAGTACTTGTGGCTCCGGTGAGCTCCATAACGGATAATGGGCGAGGTTGATCGTTGTCACAATCCGATTTCTTAGGTCATGATGGTGCCTTCTATATAACTCATCTGTAGTCAAGCCAAACCCATACTCCGGAACGGCTAGTAACAGACTACACAATAGAATAAGAAAAGAATGTGGAATAAATATAACAAAAGATAAAATACATGAATAAGTCCCAAAACCTGGTGGTATCAGTACAAGAACTTCTAATATAATAAGAGTTCAAAAGTGGAATAGATAGCATATGACTCACAAAATAAATTAAATTACAAAATAATGTATCCTCCTTTCTCCAAAAAATTTAACAAATAAAAAATAAAAAAGAAGGTATGGTTTCTAACCTAAATAGTGAAGTTCTTGTGGCTCCGGTGAGGTCCATAACGGATAATGGACGGGGTTGTTCATTTTCACAATCCGATTTCATAGATCATGATGGCGCCTACTATATAACTCATCTGTAGTCAAGCCAAACCCATACTCCGAAACGGCTAGTAACAGATTACAAAATAAAATAAGAAAAGAATGTGGAATAAATATAACAAAAGATCAAATACATGAATAAATCCCAAAACCTAGTGGTATCAGTACAAGAACTTCTAATTTAATAAGAGTTCAAAAGTGGAATAGATAGCATATGACTCACAAAATAAATAAAATTAAAAAATAATGTATCCGCCTTTCTCCAAAAAATTTAACAAATAAAAAATAAAAAAGAA
This sequence comes from Capsicum pubescens, assembly GCA_030864215.1. NCBI lineage: Eukaryota > Viridiplantae > Streptophyta > Magnoliopsida > Solanales > Solanaceae > Capsicum > Capsicum pubescens. The sequence continues at coordinate 294,539,502 of CM061542.1, read as the reverse complement.
GGTATGGTTTCTAACCTAAATAGTGAAGTACTTGTGGCTCCGGTGAGCTCCATAACGGATAATGGACGAGGTTGATCATTGTCACAATCCGATTTCTTAGGTCATGATGGTGCCTACTATATAACTCATCTGTAGTCAAGCCAAACCCATACTCCGGAACGGATAGTAACATTCTACTAAATAGAATAAGAAAAGAATGTGGAATAAATATAACAAAAGATCAAATTCATGAATAAATCCCAAAACCTGGTGGTATCAGTACAAGAACTTCTAATATAATAAGAGTTCAAAAGTGGAATAGATAGCATATGACTCACAAAATAAATTAAATTACAAAATAATGTATCCTCCTTTCTCTAAAAAATTTAACAAATAACAAATAAAAAAGAAGGTATGGTTTCTAACCTAAATAGTGAAGTACTTGTGGCTCCGGTGAGCTCCATAACGGATAATGGACGAGGTTGTTCATTTTCACAATCCGATTTGTTAGATCATGATGGCGCCTACTATATAACTCATCTGTAGTCAAGCCAAACCCATACTCCGAAACGGCTAGTAACAGACTACCAAATAGTATAAGAAAAGAATGTGGAATAAATATAGCAAAAGATCAAATACATGAATAAATCCCAAAACCTGGTGGTATCAGTACAAGAACTTCTAATATAATAAGAGTTCAAAAGTGGAATAGATAGCATATGACTCACAAAATAAATTAAATTTCAAAATAATGTATCCTCCTTTCTCTAAAAAATTTAACAAATAAAAAATAAAAAAGAAGGTATGGTTTCAAACCTAAATAGTGAAGTACTTGTGGCTCTGGTGAGCTCCATAACGGATAATGGACGAGGTTGTACATTTTCACAATCCGATTTCTTAGATCATGATGGCGCCTACTATATAACTCATCTGTAGTCAAGCCAAACCCATACTCCGAAACGGCTAGTAACAGACTACAAAATAGTATAAGAAAAGAATGTGGAATAAATATAGAAAAAGATCAAATACATGAATAAATCCCAAAACCTGGTGGTATCAGTACAAGAACTTCTAATATAATAAGAGTTCTAAAGTGGAATAGATAGCATATGACTCACAAAATAAATTAAATTACAAAATAATGTATCCTCCTTTCTCCAAAAAATTTAACAAATAAAAAATAAAAAAGAAGGTATGGTTTCTAACCTAAATAGTGAAGTACTTGTGGCTTCGGTGAGCTCCATAACGGATAATGGACGAGGTTGTTCATTGTCACAATCCGATTTCTTAGGTCATGATGGTGCCTACTATATAACTCATCTGTAGTCAAGCCAAACCCATACTCCGAAACGGCTAGTAACAGACTACAAAATAGAATAAGAAAAGAATGTGGAATAAATATAACAAAAGATCAAATACATGAATAAATATGAAAACCTGGTGGTATCAGTACAAGAACATCAAATATAATAAGAGTTCAAAAGTGGAATAGATAGCATATGAGTCACAAAATAAATTAAATTAAAAAATAATGTATCCTCCTTTTTCCAAAAAATTTAACAAATAAAAAATAAAAAAGAATGTATGGTTTCTAACCTGAATAGTGAAGTACTTGTGGCTCCGGTGAGATCCATAACGGATAATGGGCGAGGTTGATCGTTGTCACAATCCGATTTCTTAGGTCATGATGGTGCCTTCTATATAACTCATCTGTAGTCAAGCCAAACCCATACTCCGGAACGGCTAGTAACAGACTACACAATAGAATAAGAAAAGAATGTGGAATAAATATAACAAAAGATAAAATACATGAATAAATCCCAAAACCTGGTGGTATCAGTACAAGAACTTCTAATATAATAAGAGTTCAAAAGTGGAATAGATAGCATATGACTCACAAAATAAATTAAATTACAAAATAATGTATCCTCCTTTCTCCAAAAAATTTAACAAATAAAAAATAAAAAAGAAGGTATGGTTTCTAACCTAAATAGTGAAGTTCTTGTGGCTCCGGTGAGCTCCATAACTGATAATGGACGGGGTTGTTCATTTTCACAATCCGATTTCATAGATCATGATGGCGCCTACTATATAACTCATCTGTAGTCAAGCCAAACCCATACTCCGAAACGGCTAGTAACAGATTACAAAATAAAATAAGAAAAGAATGTGGAATAAATATAACAAAAGATCAAATACATGAATAAATCCCAAAACCTGGTGGTATCAGTACAAGAACTTCTAATTTAATAAGAGTTCAAAAGTGGAATAGATAGCATATGACTCACAAAATAAATAAAATTAAAAAATAATGTATCCGCCTTTCTCCAAAAAATTTAACAAATAAAAAATAAAAAAGAAGGTATGGTTTCTAACCTAAATAGTGAAGTACTTGTGGCTCCGGTGAGCTCCATAACGGATAATGGACGAGGTTGATCATTGTCACAATCCGATTTCTTAGGTCATGATGGTGCCTACTATATAACTCATCTGTAGTCAAGCCAAACCCATACTCCGGAACGGATAGTAACATTCTACTAAATAGATAAGAAAAGAATGTGGAATAAATATAACAAAAGATCAAATACATGAATAAATCCCAAAACCTGGTGGTATCAGTACAAGAACTTCTAATATAATAAGAGTTCAAAAGTGGAATAGATAGCATATGACTCACAAAATAAATTAAATTACAAAATAATGTATCCTCCTTTCTCTAAAAAATTTAACAAATAAAAAATAAAAAAGAATGTATGGTTTCTAACCTAAATAATGAAGTACTTGTGGCTCCGGTTAGCTCCATAACGGATAATGGACGAGGTTGTTCATTTTCAGAATCCGATTTGTTAGATCATGATGGCGCCTACTATATAACTCATCTGTAGTCAAGCCAAACCCATACTCCGAAACGGCTAGTAACAGACTACCAAATAGTATAAGAAAAGAATGTGGAATAAATATAGAAAAAGATCAAATACATGAATAAATCCCAAAACCTGGTGGTATCAGTACAAGAACTTCTAATATAATAAGAGTTCAAAAGTGGAATAGATAGCATATGACTCACAAAATAAATTAAATTAAAAAATAATGTATCCTCCTTTTTCCAAAAAATTTAACAAATAAAAAATAAAAAAGAAGGTATGGTTTCTAACCTAAATAGTGAAGTACTTGTGGCTCCGGTGAGCTCCATTACGGATAATGGACGAGGTTGTTAATTGTCACAATCCGATTTCTTAGGTCATGATGGTGCCTACTATATAACTCATCTGTAGTCAAGCCAAAACCATACTCCGAAACGGCTAGTAACAGACTACAAAATAGAATAAGAAAAGAATGTGGAATAAATATAACAAAAGATCAAATACATGAATAAATACGAAAACCTGGTGGTATCAGTACAAGAACTTCTAATATAATAAGAGTTCAAAAGTGGAATAGATAGCATATGACTCACAAAATAAATTAAATTAAAAAATAATGTATCCTCCTTTCTCCAAAAAATTTAACAAATAAAAAAGAAAAAAGAAGGTATGGTTTCTAACCTAAACAGTGAAGTACTTGTGGCTCCGGTGAGCTCCATAACGGATAATGGACGAGGTTGTTCATTGTCACAATCCGATTTCTTAGGTCATGATGGTGCCTACTATATAACTCATCTGTAGTAAAGCCAAACCCATACTCCGAAACGGCTAGTAACAGACTACAAAATAGAATAAGATAAGAATGTGGAATAAATATAACAAAAGATCAAATACATGAATAAATCCGAAAACCTGGTGGTATCAGTACAAGAACTTCAAATATAATAAAAGTTCAAAAGTGGAATAGATAGCATATGACTCACAAAATAAATTAAATTAAAAAATAATGTATCCTCCTTTTTCCAAAAAATTTAATAAATAAAAAATAAAAAAGAAGGTATGGTTTCTAACCTGAATAGTGAAGTACTTGTGGCTCCGGTGAGCTCCATAACGGATAATGGGCGAGGTTAATCGTTGTCACAATCCGATTTCTTAGGTCATGATGGTGCCTTCTATATAACTCATCTGTAGTCAAGCCAAACCCATACTCCGGAACGGCTAGTAACAGACTACACAATAGAATAAGAAAAGAATGTGGAATAAATATAACAAAAGATAAAATACATGAATAAATCCCAAAGCCTGGTAGTATCAGTACCAGAACTTCTAATATAATAAGAGTTCAAAAGTGGAATAGATAGCATATGACTCACAAAATAAATTAAATTACAAAATAATGTATCCTCCTTTCTCCAAAAAATTTAACAAATAAAAAATAAAAAAGAAGGTATGGTTTCTAACCTAAATAGTGAAGTTCTTGTGGCTCCGGTGAGCTCCATAACGGATAATGGACGGGGTTGTTCATTTTCACAATCCAATTTCATAGATCATGATGGCGCCTACTATATAACTCATCTGTAGTCAATCCACACCCATACTCCGAAACGGCTAGTAACAGACTACAAAATAGAATAAGAAAAGAATGTGGTATAAATATAACAAAAGATCAAATACATGAATAAATCCGAAAACCTAGTGGTATCAGTACAAGAACTTCTAATATAATAAGAGTTCAAAAGTGGAATAGATAGCATATGACTCACAAAATAAATAAAATTAAAAAATAATGTATCCGCCTTTCTCCAAAAAATTTAACAAATAAAAAATAAAAAAGAAGGTATGGTTTCTAACCTAAATAGTGAAGTACTTGTGGCTCCGGGGAGCTCCATAACGGATAATGGACGAGGTTGATCATTGTCACAATCCGATTTCTTAGGTCATGATGATGCCTACAATTTAACTCATCTGTAGTCAAGCCAAACCCATACTCCGGAACGGATAGTAACATTCTACTAAATAGATTAAGAAAAGAATGTGGAATAAATATAACAAAAGATCAAATACATGAATAAATCCCAAAACCCGGTGGTATCAGTACAAGAACTTCTAATATAATAAGAGTTCAAAAGTGGAATAGATAGCATATGACTAACAAAATAAATTAAATTACAAAATAATGTATCCTCCTTTCTCTAAAAAATTTAACCAATAAAAAATAAAAAAGAAGGTATGGTTTCTATCCTAAATAGGGAAGTACTTGTGGCTTCGGTGAGCTCCATAACGGATAATGGACGAGGTTGTTCATTTTCACAATCCGATTTGTTAGATTATGATGGCGCCTACTATATAACTCATCTGTAGTCAAGCCAAACCCATACTCCGAAACGGTTAGTAACAGACTACCAAATAGTATAAGAAAAGAATGTGGAATAAATATAGCAAAAGATCAAATACATGAATAAATCCCAAAACCTGGTGGTATCAGTACAAGAACTTCTAATATAATAAGAGTTCAAAAGTGGAATAGATAGCATATGACTCACAAAATAAATTAAATTAAAAAATAATGTATCCTCCTTTCTCCAAAAAATTTAACAAATAAAAAAGAAAAAAGAAGGTATGGTTTCTAACCTAAACAGTGAAGTACTTGTGGCTCCGGTGAGCTCCATAACGGATAATGGACGAGGTTGTTCATTGTCACAATCCGATTTCATAGGTCATGATGGTGCCTACTATATAACTCATCTGTAGTATAGCCAAACCCATACTCCGAAACGGCTAGTAACAGACTACAAAATAGAATAAGAAAAGAATGTGGAATAAATATAACAAAAGATCAAATACATGAATAAATCCGAAAACCTGGTGGTATCAGTACAAGAACTTCAAATATAATAAAAGTTCAAAAGTGGAATAGATAGCATATGACTCACAAAATAAATTAAATTAAAAAATAATGTATCCTCCTTTTTCCAAAAAATTTAATAAATAAAAAATAAAAAAGAAGGTATGGTTTCTAACCTGAATAGTGAAGTACTTGTGGCTCCGGTGAGCTCCATAACGGATAATGGGCGAGGTTAATCGTTGTCACAATCCGATTTCTTAGGTCATGATGGTGCCTTCTATATAACTCATCTGTAGTCAAGCCAAACCCATACTCCGGAACGGCTAGTAACAGACTACACAATAGAATAAGAAAAGAATGTGGAATAAATATAACAAAAGATAAAATACATGAATAAATCCCAAAGCCTGGTAGTATCAGTACAAGAACTTCTAATATAATAAGAGTTCAAAAGTGGAATAGATAGCATATGACTCACAAAATAAATAAAATTAAAAAATAATGTATCCGCCTTTCTCCAAAAAATTTAACAAATAAAAAATAAAAAAGAAGGTATGGTTTCTAACCTAAATAGTGAAGTACTTGTGGCTCCGGGGAGCTCCATAACGGATAATGGACGAGGTTGATCATTGTCACAATCCGATTTCTTAGGTCATGATGATGCCTACAATTTAACTCATCTGTAGTCAAGCCAAACCCATACTCCGGAACGGATAGTAACATTCTACTAAATAGATTAAGAAAAGAATGTGGAATAAATATAACAAAAGATCAAATACATGAATAAATCCCAAAACCCGGTGGTATCAGTACAAGAACTTCTAATATAATAAGAGTTCAAAAGTGGAATAGATAGCATATGACTAACAAAATAAATTAAATTACAAAATAATGTATCCTCCTTTCTCTAAAAAATTTAACCAATAAAAAATAAAAAAGAAGGTATGGTTTCTATCCTAAATAGTGAAGTACTTGTGGCTTCGGTGAGCTCCATAACGGATAATGGACGAGGTTGTTCATTTTCACAATCCGATTTGTTAGATTATGATGGCGCCTACTATATAACTCATCTGTAGTGAAGCCAAACCCATACTCCGAAACGGTTAGTAACAGACTACCAAATAGTATAAGAAAAGAATGTGGAATAAATATAGCAAAAGATCAAATACATGAATAAATCCCAAAACCTGGTGGTATCAGTACAAGAACTTCTAATATAATAAGAGTTCAAAAGTGGAATAGATAGCATATGACTCACAAAATAAATTAAATTACAAAATAATGTATCCTCCTTTCTCCAAAAAATTTAACAAATAAAAAATAAAAAAGAAGGTATGGCTTCTAACCTAAATAGTGAAGTTCTTGTGGCTCCGGTGAGCTCCATAACGGATAATGGACGGGGTTGTTCATTTTCACAATCCAATTTCATAGATCATGATGGCGCCTACTATATAACTCATCTGTAGTCAATCCAAACCCATACTCCGAAACGGCTAGTAACAGACTACAAAATAGAATAAGAAAAGAATGTGGAATAAATATAACAAAAGATCAAATACATGAATAAATCCGAAAACCTGGTGGTATCAGTACAAGAACTTCTAATATAATAAGAGTTCAAAAGTGGAATAGATAGCATATGACTCACAAAATAAATAAAATTAAAAAATAATGTATCCGCCTTTCTCCAAAAAATTTAACAAATAAAAAATAAAAAAGAAGGTATGGTTTCTAAGCTAAATAGTGAAGTACTTGTGGCTCCGGGGAGCTCCATAACGGATAATGGACGAGGTTGATCATTGTCACAATCCGATTTCTCAGGTCATGATGGTGCCTACAATATAAATCATCTGTAGTCAAGCCAAACCCATACTCCGGAACGGATAGTAACATTCTACTAAATAGAATAAGAAAAGAATGTGGAATAAATATAACAAAAGATCAAATACATGAATAAATCCCAAAACCTGGTGGTATCAGTACAAGAACTTCTAATATAATAAGAGTTCAAAAGTGGAATAGATAGCATATGACTCACAAAATAAATTAAATTACAAAATAATGTATCCTCCTTTCTCTAAAAAATTTAACAAATAAAAAATAAAAAAGAAGGTATGGTTTCTAACCTAAATAGTGAAGTACTTGTGGCTCCGGTGAGCTCCATAACGGATAATGGACGAGGTTGTTCATTTTCACAATCCGATTTGTTAGATTATGATGGCGCCTACTATATAACTCATCTGTAGTCAAGCCAAACCCATACTCCGAAACGGCTAGTAACAGACTACCAAATAGTATAAGAAAAGAATGTGGAATAAATATAGCAAAAGATCTAATACATGAATAAATCCCAAAACCTGGTGGTATCAGTACAAGAACTTCTAATATAATAATAGTTCAAAAGTGGAATAGATAGCATATGACTCAAAAAATAAATTAAATTACAAAATAATGTATCCTCCTTTCTCCAAAAAATTTAACAAATAAAAAATAAAAAAGAAGGTATGGTTTCTAACCTAAATAGTGAAGTACTTGTGGCTCCGGTGAGCTCCATAACGGATATTGGACGAGGTTGTTCATTGTCACAATCCGATTTCTTAGGTCATGATGGTGCCTACTATATAACTCATCTGTAGTCAAGCCAAACCCATACTCCGAAACGGCTAGTAACAGACTACAAAATAGAATAAGAAAAGAATGTGGAATAAATATAGCAAAAGATCAAATACATGAATAAATCCCAAAACCTGGTGGTATCAGTACAAGAACTTCTAATATAATAAGAGTTCAAATGTGGAATAGATAGCATATGACTCACAAAATAAATTAAATTAAAAAATAATGTATCCTCCTTTCTCCAAAAAATTTAACAAATAAAAAAGAAAAAAGAAGGTATGGTTTCTAACCTAAATAGTGAAGTACTTGTGGCTCCGGTGAGCTCCATAACGGATAATGGACGAGGTTGTTCATTGTCACAATTGGATTTCTTAGGTCATGATGGTGCCTACTATATAACTCATCTGTAGTCAAGCCAAACCCATACTCCGAAACGGCTAGTAACAGACTACAAAATAGAATAAGAAAAGAATGTGGAATAAATATAACAAAAGATCAAATACATGAATAAATCCGAAAACCTGGTGGTATCAGTACAAGAACTTCAAATATAATAAGAGTTCAAAAGTGGAATAGATAGCATATGACTCACAAAATAAATTAAATTACAAAATAATGTATCCTCCTTTCTCCAAAAAATTTAACAAATAAAAAATAAAAAAGAAGGTATAGTTTCTAACCTAAATAGTGAAGTACTTGTGGCTCCGGTGAGCTCCATAACGGATAATGGACGATGTTGTTCATTGTCACAATCCGATTTCTTAGGTCATGATAGTGCCTACTATATAACTCATCTGTAGTCAAGCCAAACCCATACTCCGAAACGGCTAGTAACAGACTACAAAATACAATAATAAAAGAATGTGGAATAAATATAACAAAAGATCAAATACATGAATAAATCCGAAAACCTGGTGGTATCAGTACAAGAACTTCTAATATAATAAGAGTTCAAAAGTGGAATAGATAGCATATGACTCACAAAATAAATTAAATTAAAAAATAATGTATCCTTTTTTTTTCAAAAAATTTAACAAATAAAAAATAAAAAAGAAGGTATGGTTTCTAACCTAAATAGTGAAGTACTTGTGGCTCCGGTGAGCTCCATAAAGGATAATGGGCGAGGTTGATCGTTGTCACAATTCGATTTCTTAGGACATGATGGTGCCTTCTATATAAGTCATTTGTAGTCAAGCCAAACCCATACTCTGGAACGGCTAGTAACAGACTACACAATAGAATAAGAAAAGAATGTGGAATAAATATAACAAAAGATCAAATACATGAATAAATCCCAAAACCTGGTGGTATCAGTACAAGAACTTCTAATATAATAAGAGTTCAAAAGTGGAATAGATAGCATATGACTCACAAAATAAATTAAATTACAAAATAATGTATCCTCCTTTCTCTAAAAAATTTAACAAATAAAAAATAAAAAAGAAGGTATGGTTTCTAACCTAAATAGTGAAGTACTTGTGGCTCCGGTGAGCTCCATAACGGATAATGGACGAGGTTGTTCATTTTCACAATCCGATTTGTTAGATCATGATGGCGCCTACTATATAACTCATCTGTAGTCAAGCAAAACCCATACTCCGAAACGGCTAGTAACAGACTACCAAATAGTATAAGAAAAGAATGTGCTATAAATATAGCAAAAGATCAAATACATGAATAAATCCCAAAACCTGGTGGTATCAGTACAAGAACTTCTAATATAATAAGAGTTCAAAAGTGGAATAGATAGCATATGACTCAAAAAATAAATTAAATTACAAAATAATGTATCCTCCTTTCTCCAAAAAATTTAACATACAAAAAATAAAAAAGAAGGTATGGTTTCTAACCTAAATAGTGAAGTACTTGTGGCTCCGGTGAGCTCCATAACGGATAATGGACGAGGTTGTTCATTGTCACAATCCGATTTCTTAGGTCATGATGGTGCCTACTATATAACTCATCTGTAGTCAAGCCAAACCCATACTCCGAAACGGCTAGTAACAGACTACAAAATAGAATAAGAAAAGAATGTGGAATAAATATAACAAAAGATCAAATACATGAATAAATCCGAAAACCTGGTGGTATCAGTACAAGAACTTCTAATATAATAAGAGTTCAAAAGTGGAATAGATAGCATATGACTCACAAAATAAATTAAATTAAAAAATAATGTATCCTCCTTTCTCCAAAAAATTTAACAAATAAAAAAGAAAAAAGAAGGTATGGTTTCTAACCTAAATAGTGAAGTACTTGTGGCTCCGGTGAGCTCCATAACGGATAATGGACGAGGTTGTTCATTGTCACAATCCGATTTCTTAGGTCCTGATGGTGCCTACTATATAACTCATCTGTAGTCAAGCCAAACCCATACTCCGAAACGGCTAGTAACAGACTACAAAATAGAATAGGAAAAGAATGTGGAATAAATATAACAAAAGATCAAATACATGAATAAATCCGAAAACCTGGTGGTATCAGTACAAGAACTTCAAATATAATAAGAGTTCAAAAGTGGAATAGATAGCATATGACTCACAAAATAAATTAAATTAAAAAAATAATGTATCCTTCTTTTTCCAAAAAATTTAACAAATAAAAAATAAAAAAGAAGGTATGGTTTCTAACCTGAATAGTGAAGTACTTGTGGCTCCGGTGAGCTCCATAACGGATAATGGGCGAGGTTGATCGTTGTCACAATCCGATTTCTTAGGTCATGATGGTGCCTTCAATATAACTCATCAGTAGTCAAGCCAAACCCATACTCCGGAACGGCTAGTAACAGACTACACAATAGAATAAGAAAAGAATGTGGGATAAATATAACAAAAGATAAAATACATGAATAAATCCCAAAGCCTGGTGGTATCAGTACAAGAACTTCTAATATAATAAGAGTTCAAAAGTGGAATAGATACCATATGACTCACAAAATAAATTAAATTACAAAATAATGTATCCTCCTTTCTCCAAAAAATTTAACAAATAAAAAATAAAAAAGAAGGTATGGTTTCTAACCTAAATAGTGAAGTTCTTGTGGCTCCGGTGAGCTCCATAACGGATAATGGACGGGGTTGTTCATTTTCACAATCCGATTTCATAGATCATGATGGCGCCTACTATATAACTCATCTGTAGTCAAGCCAAACCCATACTCCGAAACGGCTAGTAACAGACTACAAAATAAAATAAGAAAAGAATGTGGAATAAATATAACAAAAGATCAAATTCATGAATAAATCCCAAAACCTGGTGGTATCAGTACAAGAACTTCTAATATAATAAGAGTTCAAAAGTGGAATAGATAGCATATGACTCACAAAATAAATAAAATTAAAAAATAATGTATCCGCCTTTCTCCAAAAAACTTAACAAATAAAAAATAAAAAAGAAGGTATGGTTTCTAACCTAAATAGTGAAGTACTTGTGGCTCCGGTGAGCTCCATAACGGATAATGGGCGAGGTTGGTCGTTGTCACAATCCGATTTCTTTGGACATGATGGTGCCTTCTATATAAGTCATCTGTAGTCAAGCCAAACCCAAACTCTGGAACGGCTAGTAAAGGACTACACAATAGAATAAGAAAAGAATGTGGAATAAATATAACAAAAGATCAAATACATGAATAAGTCCAAAAACCTGGTGGTATCAGTACAAGAACTTCTAATATAATAAGAGTTCAAATGTGGAATAGATAGCATATGACTAACAAAATAAATTAAATTACAAAATAATGTATCCTACTTTCTCTAAAAAATTTAACAAATAAAAAATAAAAAAGAAGGTATGGTTTCTAACCTAAATAGTGAAGTACTTGTGGCTCCGGTGAGCTCCATAATGGATAATGGACGAGGTTGTTCATTGTCACAATCCGATTTCATAGGTCATGATGGTGCCTACTATATAACTCATCTGTAGTCAAGCCAAACCCATACTCCGAAACGGCTAGTAACAGACTACAAAATAGAACAAGAAAAGAATGTGGAATAAATATAACAAAAGATCAAATACATGAATAAATCCCAAAACCTGGTGGTATCAGTACAAGAACTTCTAATATAATAAGAGTTCAAAAGTGGAATAGATAGAATATGACTCACAAAATAAATTAAATTACAAAATAATGTATCCTCCTTTCTCCAAATAATTTAACAAATAAAAAATAAAAAAGAAGGTATGGTTTCTAACCTAAATAGTGAAGTACTTGTGGCTCCGGTGAGCTCCATAACGGATAATGGACGAGGTTGTTCATTGTCACAATCCGATTTCATAGGTCATGATGGTGCCTACTATATAACTCATCTGTAGTCAAGTAAAACCCATACTCCGAAACGGCTAGTAACAGACTACAAAATAGAATAAGAAAAGAATGTGGAAAAAATATAACAAAAGATCAAATACATGAATAAATCCGAAAACCTGGTGGTTTCAGTACAAGAACTTCTAATATAATAAGAGTTCAAAAGTGGAATAGCTAGCATATGACTCACAAAATAAATTTAATTACAAAATAATGTATCCTCCTTTCTCCAAATAATTTAACAAATTAAATATAAAAAAGATAGTATGGTTTCTAACCTAAATAGTGAAGTACTTGTGGCTCCGGTGAGCTCTAAAACGGATAATGGACGAAGTTGATCATTGTCACGATCCGATTTCTTAGGTCATGATGGCGCCTACTATGTAACTCATCTGTAGGCAAGGCAAACCCATACTCCGAAATGGCTACTAACAAACTACAAAATAGAATAAGGAAATAATGTGGAATAAATATAACAAAAGATCAAATACATGAATAAATCCTAAAACCTGGTGGTATCAGTACAAGAACTTCTAATATAATAAGAGTTCAAAAGTGGAATAGATAGTATATGACTCACAAAATAAATTAAATTAAAAAATAATGTATCCTCCTTTCTCCAAAAAATTTAAATAATATAAAATAAAAATGAAGGTATGGTTTCTAACCTAAATAGTGAAGTTCTTGTGGCTCCGGTGAGCTCCATAACGGATAATGGACGAGGTTGTTAATTTTCACAATCCGATTTCTTAGATCACGATGGCGCCTACTATATAACTCATCTGTAGTCAAGCCAAACCCATACTCCGAAACGGCTAGTAACAGACTACAAAATAGTATAAGAAAAGAATGTGGAATAAATATAACAAAAGATCAAATACATGAATAAGTCCAAAAACCTGGTGGTATCAGTACAAGAACTTCTAATATAATAAGAGTTCAAATGTGGAATCGATAGCATATGACTAACAAAATAAATTAAATTACAAAATAATGTATCCTACTTTCTCTAAAAAATTTAACAAATAAAAAATAAAAAAGAAGGTATGGTTTCTAACCTAAATAGTGAAGTACTTGTGGCTCCGGTGAGCTCCATAATGGATAATGGACGAGGTTGTTCATTGTCACAATCCGATTTCATAGGTCATGATGGTGCCTACTATATAACTCATCTGTAGTCAAGCCAAACCCATACTCCGAAACGGCTAGTAACAGACTACAAAATAGAACAAGAAAAGAATGTGGAATAAATATAACAAAAGATCAAATACATGAATAAATCCCAAAACCTGGTGGTATCAGTACAAGAACTTCTAATATAATAAGAGTTCAAAAGTGGAATAGATAGAATATGACTCACAAAATAAATTAAATTACAAAATAATGTATCCTCCTTTCTCCAAATAATTTAACAAATAAAAAATAAAAAAGAAGGTATGGTTTCTAACCTAAATAGTGAAGTACTTGTGGCTCCGGTGAGCTCCATAACGGATAATGGACGAGGTTGTTCATTGTCACAATCCGATTTCATAGGTCATGATGGTGCCTACTATATAACTCATCTGTAGTCAAGTAAAACCCATACTCCGAAACGGCTAGTAACAGACTACAAAATAGAATAAGAAAAGAATGTGGAATAAATATAACAAAAGATCAAATACATGAATAAATCCGAAAACCTGGTGGTTTCAGTACAAGAACTTCTAATATAATAAGAGTTCAAAAGTGGAATAGCTAGCATATGACTCACAAAATAAATTTAATTACAAAATAATGTATCCTCCTTTCTCCAAATAATTTAACAAATTAAATATAAAAAAGATAGTATGGTTTCTAACCTAAATAGTGAAGTACTTGTGGCTCCGGTGAGCTCTAAAACGGATAATGGACGAAGTTGATCATTGTCACGATCCGATTTCTTAGGTCATGATGGCGCCTACTATGTAACTCATCTGTAGGCAAGGCAAACCCATACTCCGAAATGGCTACTAACAAACTACAAAATAGAATAAGAAAAGAATGTGGAATAAATATAACAAAAGATCAAATACATGAATAAATCCTAAAACCTGGTGGTATCAGTACATCAACATCTAATATAATAAGAGTTTAAATGTGGAAAAGATTGCATATGACTCACAAAATAAATTAAATTACAAAAGAATGTATCCTCCTTTCTCCAAAAAATTTAACCAATAAAAAATAAAGAAGAAGGTATGGTTTCTATCCTAAATAGTGAAGTACTTATGGCTCCGGTGAGCTCCATAACGGATAATGGACGAGGTTGTTCATTGTCACAATCCGATTTCTCTGGTCATGATGGCGCCTACTATATAACTCATTTGTAGTCAAGCCAAACCCATACTCCGAAACGGCTAGTAACAGACTACAAAATAGAATAAGAAATGAATGTGGAATAAATATAACAAAAGATCAAATACATGAATAAATCTCAAAACCTAGTGGTATCAGTACAAGAACTTCTAATATAATAAGAGTTCAAAAGTGGAATAGATAGCATATGACTCACAAAATAAATTAAATTAAAAAATAATGTATCCTCCTTTCTCCAATAAATTTAACAAATAAAAAATAAAAAAGAAGGTATGGTTTCTAACCTAAATAGTGTAGTACTTATGGATCCGGTGTGCTCCATAACGGATAATGGACGAGGTTGTTCATTGTCACAATCCGATTTCTTAGGTCATGATGGTTCCTACTATATACCTCATCTGTAGTCAAGCCAAACCCATACTCCGAAACGGCTAGTAACAGACTACAAAATAGAATAAGAAAATAATGTGGAATAAATATAACAAAAGATCAAATACATGAATAAATCCCAAAACCTGGTGGTATCAGTACAAGAACTTCTAATATAATAAGAGTTCAAAAGTGGAATAGATAGCATATGACTCACAAAATAAATTAAATTACAAAATAATGTATCCTCCTTTCTCCAAATAATTTAACAAATAAAAAATAAAAAAAAAGGTAGGGTTTCTAACCTAAATAGTGAAGTACTTGTGGCTTCGGTGAGGTCCATAACGGATAATGGACGAGGTTGTTCATTGTCACAATCCGATTTCTTAGGTCATGATGGCGCCTACTATATAACTCATTTGTAGGAAAGCCAAACCCATACTCCGATACGACTACTAATAGACTACCAAATAGAATAAGAAAAGAATGGGGAATAAATATAACAAAAGATCAAATACATGAATAAATCCAAAAACCTGGTGGTTTCAGTACAAGCACTTCTAATATAATATGAGTTCAAAAGTGGAATAGATTGCATATGTCTCACAAAGTAAATTAAATTACAAAATAATGTATCCTCCTCTCTCCAAATAAATTAACAAATAAAAAATAAAAAAGAAAGTATGGTTTCTAACCTAAATAGTGAAGTACTTGTGGCTCCGGTGAGCTCTAAAACGGATAATGGATGAGGTTGTTCATTGTCACGATCCGATTTCTTAGGTCATGATGGCGCCTACTATGTAACTCATCTGTCGGCAAGGCAAACCCATACTCCGAAATGGCTAGTAACAGACTACAAAATAGAATAAGAAAAGAATGTGGAATAAATATAACAAAAGATCAAATACATGAATTAATCCCAAAACCTGGTGGTATCAGTACAAGAACTTCTAATATAATAAGAGTTCAACATGGAATAGATAGCATATGACTCACAAAATAAATTAAATTACAAAATAATGTATCCTCCTTTCTCCAAATAATTTAACAAAAAAAAAATAAAAAAGAAAGTATGGTTTCTAACCTAAATAGTGAAGTACTTGTGGCTCTGGTTAGCTCTAAAACGGATAATGGATAAGGTTGTTCATTGTCACGATCCGATTTCTTAGGTCATGATGGCGCCTACTATGTAACTCATCTGTAGGCAAGGCAAACCCATACTCCGAAATGGCTAGTAACAGATTACAAAATAGAATAAGAAAAGAATGTGGAATAAATATAACAAAAGATCAAATACATGAATTAATCCCAAAACCTGGTGGTATCAGTACAAGAACTTCTAATATAATAAGAGTTCAACATGGAATAGATAGCATATGACTCACAAAATAAATTAAATTACAAAATAATGTATCCTGCTTTCTCCAAAAAATTTAACAAATAAAAAATAAAAAAGAAGGTATGGTTTGTAACCTAAATAGTGAAGTACTTGTGGCTCCGGTGAGCTCCGTAACAGATAATGGACGAGGTTGATCATTGTCACAATCCGATTTCATAGGTCATGATGGTGCCTACTATATAACTCATCTGTAATCAAGCCAAACCCATACTCCGGAACGGCTAGTAGCATTCTACAAAATAGAATAAGAAAAGAATGTGGAATAAATATAACAAAAGATCAAATACATGAATAAATCCCAAAACATGGTGGTATCAGTACAAGAACTTCTAATATAATAAGAGTTCAAAAGTGGAATAGATAGCATATGACTCACAAAATAAATTAAATTACAAAATAATGTATCCTCCTTTCTCTAAAAAATTTAACAAATAAAAAATAAAAAAGAAGGTATGGTTTATAACTTAAATAATGAAGTACTTGTGGCTCCGGTCAGCTCCATAACGGATAATGGACGAGGTTGTTCATTGTCACAATCCGATTTCATAGGACATGATGGTTCCTACTATATAACTCATCTAAAGTCAAGCCAAACCCATACTGCGAAACGGCTAGTAACAGACTACAAAATAGAATAAGAAAAGAATGTGGAATAAATATAACAAAAGATCAAATACATGAATAAATCCCAAAACCTGGTGGTATCAGTACAAGAACTTCTAATATAATAAGAGTTCAAAAGTGGAATAGATAGAATATGACTCACAAAATAAATTAAATTACAAAATAATGTATCCTCCTTTCTCCAAATAATTTAACAAATAAAAAATAAAAAAGAAGGTATGGTTTCTAACCAATATAGTGAAGTACTTGTGGCTTCGGTGAGCTCCATAATGGAAAATGGACGAGGTTGCTCATTGTCACAATCCGATTTCTTAGGTCATGATGGTGCCTACTATATAACTCATTTGTAGGAAAGCCAAACCCATACTCCGATACGGCTACTAATAGACTACAATATAGAATAAGAAAAGAATGTGGAATAAATATAACAAAAGATCAAATACATGAATAAATCCCAAAACCTGGTGGTATCAGTACAACAACATCTAATATAATAAGAGTTCAAAAGTGGAATAGATTGCATATGACTCACAAAATAAATTAAATTACAAAAGAATGTATCCTCCTTTCTCCAAAAAATTTAACAAATAAAAAATAGAAAAGAAGGTATGGTTTCTAACCTAAATAGTGAAGTAATTGTGGCTCCGGTGAGCTCCATAACGGATAATGGACGAGGTTGTTCATTGTCACAATCCGATTTCTTAGGACATGATGGCGCCTACTATATAACTCATTTGTAGTCAAGCCAAACCCATACTCCGAAACGGCTAGTAACAGACTACAAAATAGAATAAGAAAAGAATGTGGAATAAATATAACAAAAGATCAAATATATGAATAAATCTCAAAACCTGGTGGTATCAGTACAAGAACTTCTAATATAATAAGAGTTCAAAAGTGGAATAGATAGAATATGACTCACAAAATAAATTAAATTACAAAATAATGTACCCTCCTTTCTCCAAAAAATTTAACAAATAAAAAATTAAAAAGAAGGTATGGTTTCTTACCTAAATAGTGAAGTACTTGTGGCTCCGGTGAGCTCCATAACGGATAATGGACGAGGTTGTTCATTGTCACGATCCAATTTCATAGGTCATGATGGAGCCTACTATGTAACTCATCTGTAGGCAAGCCAAACCCATACTCCGAAATGGCTAGTAACAGACTACAAAATAGAATAAGGAAAGAATGTGGAATAAATATAACAAAAGATCAAATACATGAATAAATCCCAAAACCTGGTGGATTCAGTACAAGAACTTCTAATATATAAGAGTTCAAAAGTGGAATAGATAGCATATGACTCACAATATAAATTAAATTACAAAATAATGTATCCTCCTTTCTCCAAATAATTTAATAAATAAAAAATACAAAAGAAAGTATGGTTTCTAACCTAAATAGTGAAGTACTTGTGGCTCCGGTGAGCTCTAAAACGGATAATGGATAAGGTTGTTCATTGTCACGATCCGATTTCTTAGGTCATGATGGCGCCTACTATGTAACTCATCTGTAGGCAAGGCAAACCCATACTCCGAAACGGCTAGTAACAGACTACAAAATAGAATAAGAAAAGAATGTGGAATAAATATAACAAAAGATCAAATACATGAATAAATCCAAAAACCTAGTGGTTTCAGTACAAGCACTTCTAATATAATATGAGTTCAAAAGTGGAATAGATTGCATATGTCTCACAAAATAAATTAAATTACAAAATAATGTATCCTCCTTTCTCCAAATAATTTAATAAATAAAAAATACAAAAGAAAGTATGGTTTCTAACCTAAATAGTGAAGTACTTGTGGCTCCGGTGAGCTCTAAAACGGATAATGGATAAGGTTGTTCATTGTCACGATCCGATTTCTTAGGTCATGATGGCGCCTACTATGTAACTCATCTGTAGGCAAGGCAAACCCATACTCCGAAATGGCTAGTAACAGACTACAAAATAGAATAAGAAAAGAATGTGGAATAAATATAACAAAAGATCAAATACATGAATAAATCTCAAAACCTGGTGGTATCAGTACAAGAACTTCTAATATAATAAGAGTTCAACATGGAATAGATAGCATATGACTCACAAAATAAATTAAATTATAAAATTATGTATCCTGCTTTCTCCAAAAAATTTAACAAATAAAAAATAAAAAAGAAGGTATGGTTTCTAACCTAAATAGTGAAGTACTTGTGGCTCCGGTGAGCTCCATAACGGATAATGGACGAGGTTGTTCAATGTCACATTCCGATTTCTTAGGTCATGATGGTTCCTACTATATAACTCATCTGTAGTCAAGCCAAACCCATACTCCGAAACGGCTAGTAACAGACTACAAAATTGAATAAGAAAAGAATGTGGAATAAATATAACAAAAGATCAAATACATGAATAAATCCCAAAACCTGGTGGTATCAGTACAAGAACACCTAATATAATAACAGTTCAAAAGTGGAATAGATAGCATATGACTCACAAAATAAATAAAATTAAAAAATAATGTATCCGCCTTTCTCCAAAAAATTTAACAAATAAAAAATATAAAAGAAGGTATGGTTTCTAACCTAAATAGTGAAGTACTTGTGGCTCCGGTGAGCTCCAGAACAGATAATTGACGAGGTTGATCATTGTCACAATCCGATTTCATAGGTCATGATGGTGCCTACTATATAACTCATCTGTAGTCAAGCCAAACCCATACTCCGAAACGGCTAGTAACAGACCACAAAATAGAATAAGAAAAGAATGTGGAATAAATATTACAAAAGATCAAATACATGAATAAATCCCAAAACCTGGTGGTATCAGTACAAGGACTTCTAATATAATAAGAGTTCAAAAGTGGAATAGATAGCACATGACTCACAAAATAAATTAAATTACAAAATAATGTACCCCCCTTTCTCCATAAAATTTAACAAATAAAAAATAAAAAAGAAGGTATGGTTTCTAACCTAAATAGTGAAGTAATTGTGGCTCCGGTGAGCTTCATAACGGATAATGGACGAGGTTGTTCATTGTCACGATCCGATTTCTTAGGTCATGATGGAGCCTACTATGTAACTCCTCTGTAGGCAAGCCAAACCCATACTCCGAAATGGCTAGTAACAGACTACAAAATAGAATAAGGAAAGAATGTGGAATAAATATAACAAAAGATCAAATACATGAATAAATCCCAAAACCTGGTGGATTCGGTACAAGAACTTCTAATATATAAGAGTTCAAAAGTGGAATAGACAGCATAAGACTCACAAAATAAATTAAATTACAAAATAATGTATCCTCCTTTCTCCAAATAATTTTACAAATAAAAAATAAAAAAGAAGGTATGGTTTCTAACCTAAATAGTGAAGTACTTGTGGCTTCGGTGAGGTCCATAACGGATAATGGACGAGGTTGTTCATTGTCACAATCCGATTTCTTAGATCATGATGGCGCCTAATATATAACTCATTTGTAGGAAAGCCAAACCCATACTCCGATACGGCTACTAATAGACTACCAAATAGAATAAGAAAAGAATGTGGAATAAATATAAAAAAGATCAAATGCATGAATAAATCCCAAAACCTGGTGGTTTCAATACAAGAACTTCTAATATAATATGAGTTCAAAAGTGGAATAGATTGCATATGTCTCACAAAATAAATTAAATTACAAAATAATCTATCCTCCTTTCTCCAAAAAATTTAACAAATAAAAAATAAAAAAGAAAGTATGGTTTCTAACCTAAATAGTGAAGTACTTGTGGCTCCGGTGAGCTCTAAAACGGATAATGGATGAGGTTGTTCATTGTCACGATCCGATTTCTTAGGTGATGATGGCGCCTACTATGTAACTCATCTGTAGGCAAGGCAAACCCATACTCCGAAATGGCATGTAACAGACTACAAAATAGAGGAAGAAAAGAATGTGGAATAAATATAATAAAAGATCAAATACATGAATAAATCCCAAAACCTGGTGGTATCAGTACAAGAACATCTAATATAATAAGAGTTCAACATGGAATAGATAGCATATGTCTCACAAAATAAATTAAATTACAAAATAATGTATCCTCCTTTCTCCAAATAATTTAACAAATAAAAAATAAAAATGAAATTATGGTTTCTAACCTAAATAGTGACGTACTTGTGGCTCCGGTGAGCTCTAAAACGGATAATGGATGAGGTTGTTCATTGTCACGATCCGATTTCTTAGGTCATGATGGCGCCTACTATGTAACTCATCCGTCGGCAAGGCAAACCCATACTCCGAAATGGCTAGTAACAGACTACAAAATAGAAAAAGAAAAGAATGTGATATAAATATAACAAAAGATTAAATACATGAATAAATCCGAAAACCTGGTGGTATCAGTTCAAGAACTTCTAATATAACAAGAGTTCAACATGGAATAGATAGCATATGACTCACAAAATAAATTAAATTACAAAATAATGTATCCTGCTTTCTTCAAAAAATTTAACAAATAAAAAATAAAAAAGAAGGTATGGTTTCTAACCTAAATAGTGAAGTACTTGTGGCTCCGGTGAGCTCCAGAACGGATAATGGACGAGGTTGTTCATTGTCACAATCCGATTTCTGATGTCATGATGGTTCCTACTATATAACTCATCTGTAGTCAAGCCAAACCCATACTCCGAAACGGCTAGTAACAGACCACAAAATAGAATAAGAAAAGAATGTGGAATAAATATTACAAAAGATCAAATACATGAATAAATCCCAAAACCTGGTGGTATCAGTACAAGGACTTCTAATATAATAAGAGTTCAAAAGTGGAATAGATAGCACATGACTCACAAAATAAATTAAATTACAAAATAATGTACCCCCCTTTCTCCATAAAATTTAACAAATAAAAAATAAAAAAGAAGGTATGGTTTCTAACCTAAATAGTGAAGTAATTGTGGCTCCGGTGAGCTTCATAACGGATAATGGACGAGGTTGTTCATTGTCACGATCCGATTTCTTAGGTCATGATGGAGCCTACTATGTAACTCCTCTGTAGGCAAGCCAAACCCATACTCCGAAATGGCTAGTAACAGACTACAAAATAGAATAAGGAAAGAATGTGGAATAAATATAACAAAAGATCAAATACATGAATAAATCCCAAAACCTGGTGGATTCGGTACAAGAACTTCTAATATATAAGAGTTCAAAAGTGGAATAGACAGCATAAGACTCACAAAATAAATTAAATTACAAAATAATGTATCCTCCTTTCTCCAAATAATTTTACAAATAAAAAATAAAAAAGAAGGTATGGTTTCTAACCTAAATAGTGAAGTACTTGTGGCTTCGGTGAGGTCCATAACGGATAATGGACGAGGTTGTTCATTGTCACAATCCGATTTCTTAGATCATGATGGCGCCTAATATATAACTCATTTGTAGGAAAGCCAAACCCATACTCCGATACGGCTACTAATAGACTACCAAATAGAATAAGAAAAGAATGTGGAATAAATATAAAAAAGATCAAATGCATGAATAAATCCCAAAACCTGGTGGTTTCAATACAAGAACTTCTAATATAATATGAGTTCAAAAGTGGAATAGATTGCATATGTCTCACAAAATAAATTAAATTACAAAATAATCTATCCTCCTTTCTCCAAAAAATTTAACAAATAAAAAATAAAAAAGAAAGTATGGTTTCTAACCTAAATAGTGAAGTACTTGTGGCTCCGGTGAGCTCTAAAACGGATAATGGATGAGGTTGTTCATTGTCACGATCCGATTTCTTAGGTGATGATGGCGCCTACTATGTAACTCATCTGTAGGCAAGGCAAACCCATACTCCGAAATGGCATGTAACAGACTACAAAATAGAGGAAGAAAAGAATGTGGAATAAATATAATAAAAGATCAAATACATGAATAAATCCCAAAACCTGGTGGTATCAGTACAAGAACATCTAATATAATAAGAGTTCAACATGGAATAGATAGCATATGTCTCACAAAATAAATTAAATTACAAAATAATGTATCCTCCTTTCTCCAAATAATTTAACAAATAAAAAATAAAAATGAAATTATGGTTTCTAACCTAAATAGTGACGTACTTGTGGCTCCGGTGAGCTCTAAAACGGATAATGGATGAGGTTGTTCATTGTCACGATCCGATTTCTTAGGTCATGATGGCGCCTACTATGTAACTCATCCGTCGGCAAGGCAAACCCATACTCCGAAATGGCTAGTAACAGACTACAAAATAGAAAAAGAAAAGAATGTGATATAAATATAACAAAAGATTAAATACATGAATAAATCCGAAAACCTGGTGGTATCAGTTCAAGAACTTCTAATATAACAAGAGTTCAACATGGAATAGATAGCATATGACTCACAAAATAAATTAAATTACAAAATAATGTATCCTGCTTTCTTCAAAAAATTTAACAAATAAAAAATAAAAAAGAAGGTATGGTTTCTAACCTAAATAGTGAAGTACTTGTGGCTCCGGTGAGCTCCATAACGGATAATGGACGAGGTTGTTCATTGTCACAATCCGATTTCTGATGTCATGATGGTTCCTACTATATAACTCATCTGTAGTCAAGCCAAACCCATACTCCGAAACGGCTAGTAACAGACTACAAAATTGAATAAGAAAAGAATGTGGAATAAATATAACAAAATATCAAATACATGAATAAATCCCAAAACCTGGTGGTATCAGTACAAGAACTTCTAATATAATAAGAGTTCAAAAGTGGAATAGATAGCATATGACTCACAAAATAAATTAAATTACAAAATAATGTATCCTCCTTTCTCCAAAAAATTTAACAAATAAAAAATATAAAAGAAGGTATGGTTTCTAACCTAAATAGTGAAGTTCTTGTGGCTCCGGTGAGCTCTATAACGGATAATGGATGAGGTTGTTCATTTTGACAATCCGATTTCTTAGATCATGATGGCGCCTACTATATAACTCATCTGTAGTCAAGCCAAACCCATACTCCGAAACGGCTAGTAACAGACTACAAAACAGTATAAGAAAAGAATGTGGAATAAATATAACAAAAGATCAAATACATGAATAATTCCCAAAACTTGGTGGTACCAGTACAAGAACTTCTAATATAATAAGAGTCCAAAAGTGGAATAGATAGCATATGACTCACAAAATAAAATAAATTACAAAATAATGTATCCTCCTTTCTCCAAAAAATTTAACAAATAAAAAATAAAAAGAAGGTATGGTTTCTAACCTAAATAGTGAAGTACTTGTGGCTCCGGTGAGCTCCATAACAGATAATGGACGAGGTTGTTCATTGTCACAATCCGATTTCATAGGTCATGATGGTGCCTACTATATAACTCATCTGTAGTCAAGCCAAACCCATACTCCGAAACGGCTAGTAACAGACTAAAAAATAGAATAAGAAAAGAATGTGGAATAAATATAACAAATGATCAAATACATAAATAAATCCCAAAACCTGGTGGTATCAGCACAAGAACTTCTAATATAATAAGAGTTCAAAAGTCGAATAGATAGAATATGACTCACAAAATAAATTAAATTACAAAATAATGTATCCTCCTTTCTCCAAATAATTTAACAAATAAAAAATAAAAAAGAAGGTATGGTTTCTAACCTAAATAGTGAAGTACTTGTCGATTCGGTGAGCTCCATAATGGAAAATGGACGAGGTTGTTCATTGTCACAATCCGATTTCTTAGGTCATGATGGTGCCTACTATATAACTCATCTGTAGTCAAACCAAACCCATACTCCGAAACGGCTAGTAACAGACAACAAAATAGAATAAGAAAAGAATGTGGAATAAATAATACAAAAGATCAAATACATGAATAAATCCAAAAACCTGGTGGTATCAGTACAAGAACTTCTAATATAATATGAGTTCAAAAGTGGAATAGATAGCATATGACTCACAAAATAAATTAAATTAAAAAATAATGTATCCTCTTTTTTCCAAAAAATTTAACAAATAAAAAATAAAAAAGAATGTATGATTTCTAACCTAAATATTTAAGTACTTGTGGCTCCGGTGAGCTCCATAACGGATAATGGGCGAGGTTGATCGTTGTCACAATCCGATTACTTAGGTCATGATGGTGCCTTCTATATAACTTATATGTAGTCAAGCCAAACTCATACTCCGGAACGGCTAGTAACAGACTACACAATTGAATAAGAAAAGAATGTGGAATAAATATAACAAAAGATAAAATACATGAAAAATCCCAAAACCTGGTGGTATCAGTACAAGAACTTCTAATATAATAAGAGTTCAAAAGTGGAATAGATAGCATATGACTCACAAAATAAATTAAATTACAAAATAATGTATCCTCCTTTCTCCAAAAAATTTAACAAATAAAAAATATAAAAGAAGGTTTGGTTTCTAACCTAAATTGTGAAGTTCTTGTGGCTCCGGTGAGCTCCATAACGGATAATGGACGAGGTTGTTCATTTTGACAATCTGATTTCTTAGATCATGATGGCGCCTACTATATAACTCATCTGTAGTCAAGCCAAACCCATACTCCGAAACGGCTAGTAACAGACTACAAAATATTATAAGAAAAGAATGTGGAATAAATATAACAAAAGATTAAATACATGAATAAATCCCCAAACTTGGTGGTACCAGTACAAGAACTTCTAATATAATAAGAGTTCAAAAGTGGAATAGATAGCATATGACTCACAAAATAAAATAAATTACAAAATAATGTATCCTCCTCTCTCCAAAAAATTTAACAAATAAAAAATAAAAAGAAGGTATGGTTTCTAACCTAAATAGTGAAGTACTTGTGGCTCCGGTAAGCTCCATAACGGATAATGGACGAGGTTGTTCATTGTCACAATCCGATTTCATAGGTCATGATGGTGCCTACTATAAAACTCATCTGTAGTCAAGCCAAACCCATACTCCGAAACGGCTAGTAACAGACAAAAAAATAGAATAAGAAAAGAATGTGGAATATATATAACAAAAGATCAAATACATAAATAAATCCCAAAACCTG
This sequence comes from Capsicum pubescens, assembly GCA_030864215.1. Lineage (NCBI taxonomy): Eukaryota > Viridiplantae > Streptophyta > Magnoliopsida > Solanales > Solanaceae > Capsicum > Capsicum pubescens. Next base: position 294,513,138 of record CM061542.1, on the reverse strand, counting down.
GTGGTATCAGTACAAGAACTTCTAATATAATAAGAGTTCAAAAGTCGAATAGATAGAATATGACTCACAAAATAAATTAAATTACAAAATAATTTATCCTCCTTTCTCCAAATAATTTAACAAATAAAAAATAAAAAAGAAGGTATGGTTTCTAACCTAAATAGTGAAGTACTTGTCGATTCGGTGAGCTCCATAATGGAAAATGGACGAGGTTGTTCATTGTCACAATCCGATTTCTTAGGTCATGATGGTGCCTACTATATAACTAATTTGTAGGAAAGCCAAACCCATACTCCGATACGGCTACTAATAGACTACAAAATAGAATAAGAAAAGAATGTGGAATAAATATAACAAAAGATCAAATACATGAATAAATCCCAAAACCTGGTGGTATCAGTACAAGAACTTCTAATATAATATGAGTTCAATTAAATTAGATTAGATTGCATATGTCTCACAAAATAAATTAAATTAGAAAATAATGTATCCTCCTTTTTCCAAATAATTTAACAAATAAAAAATAAAAAAGAAGGTATGGTTTCTAACCTAAATAGTGAAGTACTTGTGGCTCCGGTGAGCTCCATAACGGATAATGAACGAGGTTGTACATTGTCACAATCCGATTTCTTAGGTCATGATGGTGCCTACTATATAACTCATCTGTAGTCAAACCAAACCCATAGTCCGAAATGGCTAGTAACAGACTACATAATAGAATAAGAAAAGAATGTGGAATAAATAATACAAATGGTAAAATACATGAATAAATCCCAAAACCTGGTGGTATCAGTACAAGAACTTCTAATATAATAAGAGTTCAAAAGTGGAATAGATAGCATATGACTCACAAAATAAATTAAATTACAAAATAATGTATCCTCCTTTCTCCAAAAAATTTAACAAATAAAAAATATAAAAGAAGGTATGGTTTCTAACCTAAATAGTGAAGTTCTTGTGGCTCCGGTGAGCTCTATAACGGATAATGGATGAGGTTGTTCATTTTGACAATCCGATTTCTTAGATCATGATGGCGCCTACTATATAACTCATCTGTAGTCAAGCCAAACCCATACTCCGAAACGGCTAGTAACAGACTACAAAACAGTATAAGAAAAGAATGTGGAATAAATATAACAAAAGATCAAATACATGAATAAATCCCAAAACTTGGTGGTACCAGTACAAGAACTTCTAATATAATAAGAGTCCAAAAGTGGAATAGATAGCATATGACTCACAAAATAAAATAAATTACAAAATAATGTATCCTCCTTTCTCCAAAAAATTTAACAAATAAAAAATAAAAAGAAGGTATGGTTTCTAACCTAAATAGTGAAGTACTTGTGGCTCCGGTGAGCTCCATAACAGATAATGGACGAGGTTGTTCATTGTCACAATCCGATTTCATAGGTCATGATGGTGCCTACTATATAACTCATCTGTAGTCAAGCCAAACCCATACTCCGAAACGGCTAGTAACAGACTAAAAAATAGAATAAGAAAAGAATGTGGAATAAATATAACAAATGATCAAATACATAAATAAATCCCAAAACCTGGTGGTATCAGCACAAGAACTTCTAATATAATAAGAGTTCAAAAGTCGAATAGATAGAATATGACTCACAAAATAAATTAAATTACAAAATAATGTATCCTCCTTTCTCCAAATAATTTAACAAATAAAAAATAAAAAAGAAGGTATGGTTTCTAACCTAAATAGTGAAGTACTTGTCGATTCGGTGAGCTCCATAATGGAAAATGGACGAGGTTGTTCATTGTCACAATCCGATTTCTTAGGTCATGATGGTGCCTACTATATAACTCATTTGTAGGAAAGCCAAACCCATACTCCGATACGGCTACTAATAGACTACAAAATAGAATAAGAAAAGAATGTGGAATAAATATAACAAAAGATCAAATACATGAATAAATCCCAAAACCTGGTGGTATCAGTACAAGAACTTCTAATATAATATGAGTTCAAAAGTGGAATAGATTGCATATGTCTCACAAAATAAATTAAATTAGAAAATAATGTATCCTCCTTTCTCCAAATAATTTAACAAATAAAAAATAAAAAAGAAGGTATGGTTTCTAACCTAAATAGTGAAGTACTTGTGGCTCCGGTGAGCTCCATAACAGATAATGGACGAGGTTGTTCATTGTCACAATCCGATTTCTTAGGTCATGATGGTGCCTACTATATAACTCATCTGTAGTCAAACCAAACCCATACTCCGAAACGGCTAGTAACAGACTACATAATAGAATAAGAAAAGAATGTGGAATAAATAATACAAAAGATCAAATACATGAATAAATCCCAAAACCTGGTGGTATCAGTACAAGAACTTCTAATATAATAAAAGTTCAAAAGTGGAATAGATAGCATATGACTCACAAAATAAATTAAATTACAAAATAATGTATCTTCCTTTCTCCAAAAAATTTAACAAATAAAAAATAAAAAAACAAGGTATGGTTTCTAACATAAATAGTGAAGTACTTGTGGCTCCGGTGAGCTCCATAACGGATAATGGACGAGGTTGTTCATTGTCACAATCCGATTTCTTAGGTCATGATGGAGCCTACTATATAACTCGTCTGTAGTCAAGCCAAACCCATACTCCGAAACGGCTAGTAACAGACTACAAAATAGAATAAGAAAACAATGTGGAATAAATATAACAAAAGATCAAATACATGAATAAATTCCAAAACCTGGTGGTATCAGTACAAGAACTTCTAATATAATAAGAGTTCAAAAGTGGAATAGATAGCATATGACTCACAAAATAAATTAAATTACAAAATAATGTATTCTCCTTTCTCCAATTAATTTAATAAATAAAAAATAAAAAAGAAGCTACGGTTTCTAACCTAAATAGTGAAGCACTTGTGGGTTCGGTGAGGTCCCTGTCGGATACTGGACGAGGTTGTAGGCAAGCCAAACCCATACTCCGATACGGCTAGTAACAGACTACTTAATAGAATAAGAAAAGAATGTGGAATAAATATAACAAAAGATCAAATACATGAATAAATCCCAAAACCTGGTGGTATCAGTACAAGAAGTTCAAATATAATATGAGTTCAAAAGTGGAATCGATAGCATATGTCTCACAAAATAAATTAAATTACAAAATAATGTATCCTCCTTTCTCCAAATAATTTAACAAATAAAAAATAAAAAAGAATGTATGGTTTCTAACCTAAATTGTAAAGTACTTGTGGCTCCGGTGAGCTCCAAAACGGATAATGGACGAGGTTGTTCATTGTCACGATCCGATTTGTTAGGTCATGATGGCGCCTACTATGTAACTCATCTGTAGGCAAGCCAAACCCATACTCCGAAATGGCTAGTAACAGACTACAAAATAGAATACGAAAAGAATGTGGAATAAATATAACAAAAGATCAAATACCTGAATAAATCTCAAAACCTGGTGGTATCAGTACAAGAACTTCTAATAGAATAAGAGTTCAAAAGTGGAATAGATAGCATATGACTCACAAAATAAATTAAATTGCAAAATGATGTATCCTCTTTTCTCCAAATAATTTAATAAATAAAAAATAAAAAAGAATGTATGGTTTCTAACCAAAATAGTGAAGTACTTGTGGCTCCGGTGAGCTCCAAAACGGATAATGAAGGAGGTTGTTCATTAACACGATCCGATTTCTTAAGTCATGATGGCGCCTACTATGTAACTCATATGTAGGCAAGCCAAACCCATACTCCGAAATAGTTAGTAACAAACTACAAAATAGAATAAGAAAAGAATGTGGAATTAATATAACAAAAGATCAAATACATGAATAAATCCCAAAACCTGGTGGTATCAGTACAAGAACTTCTAATAGAATAAGAGTTCAAAATTGAATAGATAGCATATGACTCACAAAATAAATTAAATTAAAAAATAATGTATCTTCCTTTCTCCAAAAAATTTAACAAATAACTAATAAAAAACAAGGTATCGTTTCTAACCTAAATAGTGAAGTACTTGTGGCTCCGCTGAGCTCCATAACGGATAATGGACGAGGTTGTTCATTGTCACAATCTGATTTCTTAGGTCATGATGGAGCCTACTATATAACTCATCAGTAGTCAAGCCAAACCCATACTCCGAAACGGCTAGTAACAGACTACAAAATAGAATAAGAAAACAATGTGGAATAAATATAACAAAAGATCAAATACATGAATAAATCCCAAAACCTGGTGGTATCAGTACAAGAACTTCTAATAGAATAAGAGATCAAAAGTGGAATAGATGGCATATGACTCACAAAATAAATTAAATTACAAAATAATGTATCCATCTTTCTCCAAATAATTTAACAAATAAAAAATAAAAAAGAAAGTATGGTTTCTAACCTAAATAGTGAAGTACTTGTGGCTCCGGTGAGCTCCAAAACGGATAATGGACGAGGTTGTTCATTAACACGATCCGATTTCTTAAGTCATGATGGCGCCTACTATGTAACTCATCTGTAAGCAAGCCAAACCCATACTCCGAAATAGCTAGTAACAGACTACAAAATAGAATAAGAAAAGAATGTGGAATTAATATAACAAAAGATCAAATACATGAATAAATCCAAAAACCTGGTGGTATCAGTACAAGAACTTCTAATAGAATAAGAGTTCAAAATTGAATAGATAGCATATGACTCACAAAATAAATTAAATTAGAAAATAATGTATCTTCCTTTCTCCAAAAAATTTAACAAATAAAAAATAAAAAACAAGGTATGGTTTCTAACCTAAATAGTGAAGTACTTGTGGCTCCGGTGAGCTCCATAACGGATAATGGACGAGGCTGTTCATTGTCACAATCTGATTTCTTAGGTGATGATGTAGCCTACTATATAACTCATTTGTAGTCAAGCCAAACCCATACTCCGAAACGGCTAGTAACTGACTACAAAATAGAATAAGAAAACAATGTGGAATAAATATAACAAAAGATCAAATACATGAATAAATCCCAAAACCTGGCCGTATCAGTACAAGAACTTTTAATATAATAAAGGTTCAAAAGTGGAATTGATAGCATATGACTCACAAAATAAATTAAATTACAAAATAATGTATTCTCCTTTCTCCAAATAATTTAATAAATAAAAAATAAAAAAGAGGTATGGTTTCTAACCTAAATAGTGATGTACTTGTGGCTTCGGTGAGGTCCCTAACGGATAATGGACGAGGTTGTTCATTGCCACAATCCAATTTATTAGGACATGATGGCGCCTACTATATAACTCATTTGTAGGCAAGCCAAACCCGTACTCCGATACGGCTAGTAACAGACTACCAAATAGAATAAGAAAAGAATGTGGAATAAATATAACAAAAGATCAAATACATGAATAAATCCCAAAACCTGGTGGTATCAGTACAAGAAGTTCTAATATAATATGAGTTCAAGAGTGGAATCGATAGCATATGTCTCACAAAATAAATTAAATTACAAAATAATGTATCCTCCTTTCTCCAAATAATTTAAAAAATAAAAAATAAAAAAGAAAGTATGTTTTCTAACCTAAATAGTAAAGTACTTGTGGCTCCGGTGAGCTCCAAAACGGATAATGGACGAGGTTGTTCATTGTCACGATCCGATTTGTTAGGTCATGATGGCGCCTACTATGTAACTCATTTGTAGGCAAGCCAAACCCATACTCCGGAATGGCTAGTAACAGACTACAATATAGAATAAGAAAAGAATGTGTAATAAATATAACAAAAGATCAAATACATGAATAAATCCCAAAACCTGGTGGTATCAGTACAAGAACTTCTAATAGAATAAGAGTTCAAAAGTGGAATAGATTACATATGAATCACAAAATAAATTAAATTACAAAATAATGTATCCTCCTTTCTCCAAATAATTTAACAAATAAAAAATAAAAAAGAAAGTATGGTTTCTAACCTAAATAGTGAAGTACTTGTGGCACCGGTGAGCTCCAAAACGGATAATGGACGAGGTTGTTCATTGTCACGATTCGATTTCTTAGGTCATGATGGCGCCTACTATGTAACTCATCTGTAGGCAAGCCAAACCCATACTCCGAAATAGCTAGTAACTGACTACAAAATAGAATAAGAAAACAATGTGGAATAAATATAACTAAAGATCAAATACATGAATAAATCCCAAAACCTAGTCGTATCAGTACAAGAACTTCTAATATAATAAGAGTTCAAAAGTGGAATTGATAGCATATGACTCAAAAAATAAATTAAATTACAAAATAATGTATTCTCCTTTCTCCAAATAATTTAATAAATAAAAAATAAAAAAGAAGGTATGGTTTCTAACCTAAATAGTGAAGTACTTGTGGCTTCGGTGAGGTCCCTAACGGATAATGGACGAGGTTGTTTATTGTCACAAACCGATTTCTTAGGTCATGATGGCGCCTACTATATAACTCATTTGTTGGCAAGCCAAACCCGTACTCCGATACGGCTAGTAACAGACTACAATATAGAATAAGAAAAGAATGTGTAATAAATTTAACAAAAGATCAAATACATGAATAAATCCCAAAACCTGGTGGTATCATTACAAGAACTTCTAATAGAATAAGAGTTCAAAAGTGGAATAGATTGCATATGACTCACAAAATAAATTAAATTACAAAATAATGTATCCTCCTTTCTCCAAATAATTTAACAAATAAAAAATAAAAAAGAAAGTATGGTTTCTAACCTAAATAGTGAAGTACTTGTGGCTCCGGTGAGCTCCAAAACGGATAATGGACGAGGTTGTTCATTGTCACGATTCGATTTCTTAGGTCATGATGGCGCCTACTATGTAACTCATCTGTAGGCAAGCCAAACCCATACTCCGAAATAGCTAGTAACTGACTACAAAATAGAATAAGAAAACAATGTGGAATAAATATAACTAAAGATCAAATACATGAATAAATCCCAAAACCTGGTCGTATCAGTACAAGAACTTCTAATATAATAAGAGTTCAAAAGTGGAATTGATAGCATATGACTCACAAAATAAATTAAATTACAAAATAATGTATTCTCCTTTCTCCAAATAATTTAATAAATAAAAAATAAAAAAGAAGGTATGGTTTCTAACCTAAATAGTGAAGTACTTGTGGCTTCGGTGAGGTCCCTAACGGATAATGGACGAGGTTGTTCATTGTCACAAACCGATTTCTTAGGTCATGATGGCGCCTACTATATAACTCATTTGTTGGCAAGCCAAACCCGTACTCCGATACGGCTAGTAACAGACTACAATATAGAATAAGAAAAGAATGTGTAATAAATATAACAAAAGATCAAATACATGAATAAATCCCAAAACCTGGTGGTATCAGTACAAGAACTTCTAATAGAATAAGAGTTCAAAAGTGGAATAGATTGCATATGACTCACAAAATAAATTAAAATACAAAATAATGTATCCTCCTTTCTCCAAATAATTTAACAAATAAAAAATAAAAAAGAAAGTATGGTTTCTAACCTAAATAGTGAAGTACTTGTGGCTCCGGTGAGCTCCAAAACGGATAATGGACGAGGTTGTTCATTGTCACGATCCGATTTCTTAGGTCATGATGGCGCTTACTATGTAACTCATCGGTAGGCAAGCCAAACCCATACTCCGAAATAGCTAGTAACAGACTACAAAATAGAATAAGAAAAGAATGTGGAATAAATATAACAAAAGATCAAATACATGAATAAATCACAAAACCTGGTTGTATCAGTACAAGAAGTTCTAATATAATATGAGTTTAAAAGTGGAATCGATAGCATATGTCTCACAAAATAAATTAAATTACAAAATAATGTATCCTCCTTTTTCCAAATAATTTAACAAATAAAAAATAAAAAAGAAAGTATGGTTTCTAACCTAAATAGTAAAGTACTTGTTGCTCCGGTGAGCTCCAAAACGGATAATGGACGAGGTTGTTCATTGTCACGATCCGATTTGTTAGGTCATGATGGTGTCTACTATGTAACTCATCTGTAGACAAGCCAAACCCATACTCCGAAATGGGTAGTAACAGACTACCAAATAGAATAAGAAAAGAATGTGGAATAAATATAACAAATGATCAAATACATGATTAAATCCCAAAACCTGGTGGTATCAGTACAAGAAGTTCTAATATAATATAAGTTCAAAAGTGGAATTGATAGCATATGTCTCACAAAATAAATTAAATTACAAAATAATGTATCCTCCTTTCTCCAAATAATTTAACAAATAAAAAATAAAAAAGAAAGTATGGTGTCTAACCTAAATAGTAAAGTACTTGTAGCTCCGGTGAGCTCCAAAACGGATAATGGACGAGGTTGTTCAATGTCACGATCCGATTTGTTAGGTCATGATGGCGCCTACTATGTAACTCATCTGTAGGCAAGCCAAACCCATACTCCGAAATGGCTAGTAACAAACTACAAAATAGAATAAGAAAGGAATGTGGAATAAATATAACAAAAGATCAAATACATGAATAAATCCCAAAACCTGGTGGTATCAGTACAAGAACTTCTAATAGAATTAGAGTTCAAAAGTGGAATAGATAGCATATGACTCACAAAATAAATTAGATTACAAAATAATGTATCCTCCTTTCTCCAAATAATTTAACCAAAAAAAAAATAAAAAAGAAAGTATGGTTTCTAACTTAAATAGTGAAGTACTTGTGGCTCCGGTGAGCTCCAAAACGGATAATGGACGAGGTTGTTCATTGTCACGATCCGATTTCTTAGGGCATGATGGCGCCTACTATGTAACTCATCTGTAGGCAAGCCAAACCCATACTCCGAAATATCTAGTAACAGACTACAAAATAGAATAAGAAAAGAATGTGGAATAAATATAACAAAAGATCAAATACATGAATAAATCCCAAAACCTGGTGGTATCAATACAAGAACTTCTAATAGAATAAGAGTTCAAAATTGAATAGATAGCATATGACTCACAAAATAAATTAAATTACAAAATAATGTATCTTCCTTTCTCCAAAAAATTTAACAAATAAAAAATAAAAAACGAGGTATGGTTTCTAACCTAAATAGTGAAGTACTTGTGGCTCCGGTGAGCTCCATAACGGATAATGGACGAGGTTGTTCATTGTCACAATCCGATTTCTTAGGTCATGATGGAGCCTACTATATAACTCATCTGTAGTCAAGCCAAACCCATACTCCGAAACGGCTAGTAACAGACTACAAAATAGAATAAGAAATCAATGTGGAATAAATATAACAAAAGATCAAATACATGAATAAATCCAAAAACCTGGTCGTATCAGTACAAGAACTTCTAATATAATAAGAGTTCAAAAGTGGAATTGATAGCATATGACTCACAAAATAAATTAAATTACAAAATAATGTATTCTCCTTTCTCCAAATAATTTAATAAATAAAAAATAAAAAAGAAGGTATGGTTTCTAACCTAAATAGTGATGTACTTGTGGCATCGGTGAGGTCCCTAACGGATAATGGACGAGGTTGTTCATTGTCACAATCCAATTTCTTAGGTCATGATGGCGCCTACTATATAACTCATTTGTAGGCAAGCCAAACCCGTACTCCGATACGACTAGTAACAGACTACCAAATAGAATAAGAAAAGAATGTGGAATAAATATAACAAAAGATCAAATACATGAATAAATCCCAAAACCTGGTGGTATCAGTTAAAGAACTTCTAATAGAATAAGAGTTCAAAAGTGGAATAGATTGCATATGACTCACAAAATAAATTAAATTACAAAATAATGTATCCTCCTTTCTCCAAATAATTTGACAAATAAAAAATAAAAAAGAAAGTATGGTTTCTAACCTAAATAGTGAAGTACTTGTGGCTCCGGTGAGCTCCAAAACGGATAATGGACGAGGTTGTTCATTGTCACGATCCGATTACTTAGGTCATGATGGCGCCTACTATGTAACTCATCTGTAGGCAAGCCAAACCCATACTCCGAAATAGCTAGTAACTGACTACAAAGTAGAATAAGAAAACAATGTGGAATAAATATAACTAAAGATCAAATACATGAATAAATCCCAAAACCTGGTCGAATCAGTACAAGAACTTCTAATATAATAAGAGTTCAAAAGTGGAATTGATAGCATATGACTCACAAAATAAATTAAATTACAAAATAATGTATTCTCCTTTCTCCAAATAATTTAATAAATAAAAAATAAAAAAGAAGGTATGGTTTCTAACCTAAATAGTAAAGTACTTGTGGCTTCGGTGAGGTCCCTAACGGATAATGGACGAGGTTGTTCATTGTCACAATCCGATTTCTTAGGTCATGATGGCGCCTACTATTTAACTCATTTGTTGGCAAGCCAAACCCGTACTCCGATACGGCTAGTAACAGACTACCAAATAGAATAAGAAAAGAATGTGGAATAAATATAACAAAAGATCAAATACATGAATAAATCCCAAAACCTGGTGGTATCAGTACAAGAAGTTCTAATATAATATGAGTTCAAAGGTGGAATCGATAGCATATGTCTCACAAAATAAATTAAATTACAAAATAATGTATCCTCCTTTCTCCAAATAAATTAACAAATAAAAAATAAAAAAGAAAGTATGTTTTCTAACCTAAATAGTAAAGTACTTGTGGCTCCGGTGAGCTCCAAAACGGATAATGGACGAGGTTGTTCATTGTCACGATCCGATTTGTTAGGTCATGATGGCGCCTACTATGTAACTCATCTGTAGGAAAGCAAAACCCATACTCCGGAATGGCTAGTAACAGACTACAATATAGAATAAGAAAAGAATGTGTAATAAATATAACAAAAGATCAAATACATGAATAAATTCCAAAACCTGGTGGTATCAGTACAAGAACTTCTAATAGAATATGAGTTCAAAAGTGGAATAGATTGCATATGACTCACAAAATAAATTAAATTACAAAATAATGTATCCTCCTTTCTCCAAATAATTTAACAAATAAAAAATAAAAAAGAAAGTATGGTTTCTAACTTAAATAGTGAAGTACTTGTGGCTCCGGTGAGCTCCAAAACGGATAATGGACGAGGTTGTTCATTGTCACGATCCGATTTCTTAGGTCATGATGGCGCCTACTATGTAACTCATCGGTAGGCAAGCCAAACCCATACTCCGAAATAGCTAGTAACAGACTACAAAATAGAATAAGAAAAGAATGTGGAATAAATATAACAAAAGATCAAATACATGAATAAATCACAAAACCTGGTTGTATCAGTACAAGAACTTCTAATAGAATAAGAGTTCAAAATTGAATAGATAGCATATGAGTCACAAAATAAATTAAATTACAAAATAATGTATCTTCTTTTCTCCAAAAAATTTAACAAATAAAAAATAAAAAACAAGGTATGGTTTCTAACCTAAATAGTGAAGTACATGTGGCTCCGGTGAGCTCCATAACGGATAATGGACGAGGGTTTCATTGTCACAATCCGATTTCTTAGGTCATGATGGAGCCTACTATATAACTCATCTGTAGTCAAGCCAAACCCATACTCCGAAACGGCTAGTAACAGACTACAAAATAGAATAAGAAAACAATGTGGAATAAATATAACAAAAGATCAAATACATGAATAAATCCCAAAACCTGGTGGTATCAGTACAAGAAGTTCTAATATAATATGAGTTCAAAAGTAGAATCGATAGCATATGTCTCACAAAATAAATTAAATTACAAAATAATGTATCCTCCTTTCTCCAAATAAATTAACAAATAAAAAATAAAAAAGAAAGTATGTTTTCTAACCTAAATAGTAAAGTACTTGTGGCTCCGGTGAGCTCCAAAACGGATAATGGACGAGGTTGTTCATTGTCACGATCCGATTTGTTAGGTCATGATGGCGCCTACTATGTTACTCATCTGTAGGAAAGCAAAACCCATACTCCGGAATGGCTAGTAACAGACTACAATATAGAATAAGAAAAGAATGTGTAATAAATATAACAAAAGATCAAATACATGAATAAATTCCAAAACCTGGTGGTATCAGTACAAGAACTTCTAATAGAATAAGAGTTCAAAACTGGAATAGATTGCATATGACTCACAAAATAAATTAAATTACAAAATAATGTATCCTCCTTTCTCCAAATAATTTAACAAATAAAAAATAAAAAAGAAAGTATGGTTTCTAACTTAAATAGTGAAGTACTTGTGGCTCCGGTGAGCTCCAAAACGGATAATGGACGAGGTTGTTCATTGTCACGATCCGATTTCTTAGGTCATGATGGCGCCTACTATGTAACTCATCGGTAGGCAAGCCAAACCCATACTCCGAAATAGCTAGTAACAGACTACAAAATAGAATAAGAAAAGAATGTGGAATAAATATAACAAATGATCAAATACATGAATAAATCACAAAATCTGGTTGTATCAGTACAAGAACTTCTAATAGAATAAGAGTTCATAATTGAATAGATAGCATATGAGTCACAAAATAAATTAAATTACAAAATAATGTATCTTCTTTTCTCCAAAAAAATTAACAAATAAAAAATAAAAAACAAGGTATGGTTTCTAACCTAAATAGTGAAGTACATGTGGCTCCGGTGAGCTCCATAACGGATAATGGACGAGGGTTTCATTGTCACAATCCGATTTCTTAGGTCATGATGGAGCCTACTATATAACTCATCTGTAGTCAAGCCAAACCCATACTCCGAAACGGCTAGTAACAGACTACAAAATAGAATAAGAAAACAATGTGGAATAAATATAACAAAAGATCAAATACATGAATAAATCCCAAAACCTGGTGGTATTAGTACAAGAAGTTCTAATATAATATGAGTTCAAAAGTAGAATCGATAGCATATGTCTCACAAAATAAATTAAATTACAAAATAATGTATCCTCCTTTCTCCAAATAAATTACCAAATAAAAAATAAAAAAGAAAGTATGTTTTCTAACCTAAATAGTAAAGTACTTGTGGCTCCGGTGAGCTCCAAATCGGATAATGGACGAGGTTGTTCATTGTCACGATCCGATTTGTTAGGTCATGATGGCGCCTACTATGTAACTCATCTGTAGGAAAGCAAAACCCGTACTCCGGAATGGCTAGTAACAGACTACAATATAGAATAAGAAAAGAATGTGTAATAAATATAACAAAAGATCAAATACATGAATAAATCCCAAAACCTGGTGGTATCAGTACAAGAACTTCTAATAGAATAAAAGTTCAAAAGTGGAATAGATTGCATATGACTCACAAAATAAATTAAATTACAAAATAATGTATCCTCCTTTCTCCAAATAATTTAACAAATAAAAAATAAAAAAGAAAGTATGGTTTCTAACCTAAATAGTGAAGTACTTGTGGCTCCGGTGAGCTCCAAAACGGATAATGGAAGAGGTTGTTCATTGTCACGATCCGATTTCTTAGGTCATGATGGCGCCTACTATGTAACTCATCGGTAGGCAAGCCAAACCCATACTCCGAAATAGCTAGTAACAGACTACAAAATAGAATAAGAAAAGAATGTGGAATAAATATAACAAAAGATCAAATACATGAATAAATCACAAAACCTGGTTGTATCAGTACAAGAACTTCTAATAGAATAAGAGTTCAAAATTGAATAGATAGCATATGACTCACAAAATAAATTAAATTACAAAATAATGTATCTTCTTTTCTCCAAAAAATTTAACAAATAAAAAATAAAAAACAAGGTATGGTTTCTAACCTAAATAGTGAAGTACATGTGGCTCCGGTGAGCTCCATAACGGATAATGGACGAGGGTTTCATTGTCACAATCCGATTTCTTAGGTCATGATGGAGCCTACTATATAACTCATCTGTAGTCAAGCCAAACCCATACTCCGAAACGGCTAGTAACAGACTACAAAATAGAATAAGAAAACAATGTGGAATAAATATAACAAAAGATCAAATACATGAATAAATCCCAAAACCTGGTCGTATCAGTACAAGAACTTCTAATATAATAAGAGTTCAAAAGTGGAATTGATAGCATATGATTCACAAAATAAATTAAATTACAAAATAAATTATTCTCCTTTCTCCAAATAATTTAATAAATAAAAAATAAAAAAAAAGGTATGGTTTCTAACCTAAATAGTGATGTACTTGTGGCATCGGTGAGGTCCCTAACGGATAATGGACGAGGTTGTTCATTGTCACAATCCAATTTCTTAGGTCATGATGGCGCCTACTATATAACTCATTTGTAGGCAAGCCAAACCCGTACTCCGATACGGCTAGTAACAGACTACCAAATAGAATAAGAAAAGAATGTGGAATAAATATAACAAAAGATCAAATACATGAATAAATCCCAAAACCTGGTGGTATCAGTACAAGAAGTTCTAATATAATATGAGTTCAAAAGTGGAATCGATAGCATATGTCTCACAAAATAAATTAAATTACAAAATAATGTATCCTCCTTTCTTCAAATAATTTAAAAAATAAAAAATAAAAAAGAAAGTATGTTTTCTAACCTAAATAGAAAAGTACTTGTGGCTCCGGTGAGCTCCAAAACGGATAATGGACGAGGTTGTTCATTGTCACGATCCGATTTGTTAGGTCATGATGGCGCCTACTATGTAACTCATCTGTAGGCAAGCCAAACCGATACTCCAGAATGGCTAGTAACCGACTACAATATAGAATAAGAAAAGAATGTGTAATAAATATAACAAAAGATCAAATACATGAATAAATCCCAAAACCTGGTGGTATCAGTACAAGAACTTCTAATAGAATAAGAGTTCAAAAGTGGAATAGATTGCATATGACTCACAAAATAAATTAAATTACAAAATAATGTATCCTCCTTTCTCCAAATAATTTAACAAATAAAAAATAAAAAAGAAAGTATGGTTTCTAACCTAAATAGTGAAGTACTTGTGGCTCCGGTGAGCTCCAAAACGGATAATGGAAGAGGTTGTTCATTGTCACGATCCGATTTCTTAGGTCATGATGGCGCCTACTATGTAACTCATCGGTAGGCAAGCCAAACCCATACTCCGAAATAGCTAGTAACTGACTACAAAATAAAATAAGAAAACAATGTGGAATAAATATAACTAAAGATCAAATACATGAATAAATCCCAAAACCTGGTCGTATCAGTACAAGAACTTCTAATATAATAAGAGTTCAAAAGTGGAATTGATAGCATATGACTCACAAAATAAATTAAATAACAAAATAATGTATTCTCCTTTCTCCAAATAATTTAATAAATAAAAAATAATAAAGAAGGTATGGTTTCTAACCTAAATAGTGAAGTACGTGTGGCTTCGGTGAGGTCCCTAACGGATAATGGACGAGGTTGTTCATTGTCACAATCCGATTTCTTAGGTCATGATGGCGCCTACTATATAACTCATTTGTTGGCAAGCCAAACCCGTACTCCGATACGGCTAGTAACAGACTACCAAATAGAATAAGAAAAGAATGTGGAATAAATATAACAAAAGATCAAATACATGAATAAATCCCAAAACCTGGTGGTATCAGTACAAGAAGTTCTAATATAATATGAGTTCAAAAGTGGAATCGATAGCATATGTCTCACAAAATAAATTAAATTACAAAATAATGTATCCTCCTTTCTCCAAATAAATTAACAAATAAAAAATAAAAAAGAAAGTATGTTTTCTAACCTAAATAGTAAAGTACTTGTGGCTCCGGTGAGCTCCAAAACGGATAATGGACGAGGTTGTTCATTGTCACGATCCGATTTGCTAGGTCATGATGGCGCCTACTATGTAACTCATCTGTAGGAAAGCAAAACCCATACTCCGGAATGGCTAGTAACAGACTACAATATAGAATAAGAAAAGAATGTGTAATAAATATAACAAAAGATCAAATACATGAATAAATCCCAAAACCTGGTGGTATCAGTACAAGAACTTCTAATAGAATAAGAGTTCAAAAGTGGAATAGATTGCATATGACTCACAAAATAAATTAAATTACAAAATAATGTATCCTCCTTTCTCCAAATAATTTAACAAATAAAAAATAAAAAAGAAAGTATGGTTTCTAACCTAAATAGTGAAGTACTTGTGGCTCCGGTGAGCTCCAAAACGGATAATGGACGAGGTTGTTCATTGTCACGATCCGATTTCTTAGGTCATGATGGCGCCTACTATGTAACTCATCTGTAGGCAAGCCAAACCCATACTCCGAAATAGCTAGTAACTGACTACAAAATAGAATAAGAAAACAATGTGGAATAAATATAACTAAAGATCAAATACATGAATAAATCCCAAAACCTGGTCCTATCAGTACAAGAACTTCTAATATAATAAGAGTTCAAAAGTGGAATTGATAGCATATGACTCACAAAATAAATTAAATTACAAAATAATGTATTCTCCTTTCTCCAAATAATTTAATAAATAAAAAATAAAAAAGAAGGTATGGTTTCTAACCTAAATAGTGAAGTACTTGTGGCTTCGGTGAGGTCCCTAACGGATAATGGACGAGGTTGTTCATTGTCACAATCCGATTTCTTAGGTCATGATGGTGCCTACTATATAACTCATTTGTTGGCAAGCCAAACCCGTACTCCGATACAGCTAGTAACAGACTACCAAATAGAATAAGAAAAGAATGTGGAATAAATATAACAAAAGATCAAATACATGAATAAATCCCAAAACCTGGTGGTATCAGTACAAGAAGTTCTAATATAATATGAGTTCAAAAGTGGAATCGATAGCATATGTCTCACAAAATAAATTAAATTACAAAATAATGTATCCTCCTTTCTTCAAATAATTTAAAAAATAAAAAATAAAAAAGAAAGTATGTTTTCTAACCTAAATAGAAAAGTACTTGTGGCTCCGGTGAGCTCCAAAACGGATAATGGACGAGGTTGTTCATTGTCACGATCCGATTTGTTAGGTCATGATGGCGCCTACTATGTAACTCATCTGTAGGCAAGCCAAACCGATACTCCAGAATGGCTAGTAACAGACTACAATATAGAATAAGAAAAGAATGTGTAATAAATATAACAAAAGATCAAATACATGAATAAATCCCAAAACCTGGTGGTATCAGTACAAGAACTTCTAATAGAATAAGAGTTCAAAAGTGGAATAGATTGCATATGACTCACAAAATAAATTAAATTACAAAATAATGTATCCTCCTTTCTCCAAATAATTTAACAAATAAAAAATAAAAAAGAAAGTATCGTTTCTAACCTAAATAGTGAAGTACTTGTGGCTCCGGTGAGCTCCAAAACGGATAATGGACGAGGTTGTTCATTGTCACGATCCGATTTCTTAGGTCATAATGGCGCCTACTATGTAACTCATCTGTAGGCAAGCCAAACCCATACTCCGAAATAGCTAGTAACTGACTACAAAATAGAATAAGAAAACAATGTGGAATAAATATAACTAAAGATCAAATACATGAATAAATCCCAAAACCTGGTCGTATCAGTACAAGAACTTCTAATATAATAAGAGTTCAAAAGTGGAATTGATAGCATATGACTCACAAAATAAATTAAATAACAAAATAATGTATTCTCCTTTCTCCAAATAATTTAATAAATAAAAAATAATAAAGAAGGTATGGTTTCTAACCTAAATAGTGAAGTACGTGTGGCTTCGGTGAGGTCCCTAACGGATAATGGACGAGGTTGTTCATTGTCACAATCCGATTTCTTAGGTCATGATGGCGCCTACCATATAACTCATTTGTTGGCAAGCCAAACCCGTACTCCGATACGGCTAGTAACAGACTACCAAATAGAATAAGAAAAGAATGTGGAATAAATATAACAAAAGATCAAATACATGAATAAATCCCAAAACCTGGTGGTATCAGTACAAGAAGTTCTAATATAATATGAGTTCAAAAGTGGAATCGATAGCATATGTCTCACAAAATAAATTAAATTACAAAATAATGTATCCTCCTTTCTCCAAATAAATTAACAAATAAAAAATAAAAAAGAAAGTATGTTTTCTAACCTAAATAGTAAAGTACTTGTGGCTCCGGTGAGCTCCAAAACGGATAATGGACGAGGTTGTTCATTGTCACGATCCGATTTGTTAGGTCATGATGGCGCCTACTATGTAACTCATCTGTAGGAAAGCAAAACCCATACTCCGGAATGGCTAGTAACAGACTACAATATAGAATAAGAAAAGAATGTGTAATAAATATAACAAAAGATCAAATACATGAATAAATCCCAAAACCTGGTGGTATCAGTACAAGAACTTCTAATAGAATAAGAGTTCAAAAGTGGAATAGATTGCATATGACTCACAAAATAAATTAAATTACAAAATAATGTATCCTCCTTTCTCCAAATAATTTAACAAATAAAAAATAAAAAAGAAAGTATGGTTTCTAACCTAAATAGTGAAGTACTTGTGGCTCCGGTGAGCTCCAAAACGGATAATGGACGAGGTTGTTCATTGTCACGATCCGATTTCTTAGGTCATGATGGCGCCTACTATGTAACTCATCTGTAGGCAAGCCAAACCCATACTCCGAAATAGCTAGTAACTGACTACAAAATAGAATAAGAAAACAATGTGGAATAAATATAACTAAAGATCAAATACATGAATAAATCCCAAAACCTGGTCCTATCAGTACAAGAACTTCTAATATAATAAGAGTTCAAAAGTGGAATTGATAGCATATGACTCACAAAATAAATTAAATTACAAAATAATGTATTCTCCTTTCTCCAAATAATTTAATAAATAAAAAATAAAAAAGAAGGTATGGTTTCTAACCTAAATAGTGAAGTACTTGTGGCTTCGGTGAGGTCCCTAACGGATAATGGACGAGGTTGTTCATTGTCACAATCCGATTTCTTAGGTCATGATGGTGCCTACTATATAACTCATTTGTTGGCAAGCCAAACCCGTACTCCGATACAGCTAGTAACAGACTACCAAATAGAATAAGAAAAGAATGTGGAATAAATATAACAAAAGATCAAATACATGAATAAATCCCAAAACCTGGTGGTATCAGTACAAGAAGTTCTAATATAATATGAGTTCAAAAGTGGAATCGATAGCATATGTCTCACAAAATAAATTAAATTACAAAATAATGTATCCTCCTTTCTCCAAATAAATTAACAAATAAAAAATAAAAAAGAAAGTATGTTTTCTAACCTAAATAGTAAAGTACTTGTGGCTCCGGTGAGCTCCAAAACGGATAATGGACGAGGTTGGTTGTTCATTGTCACGATCCGATTTGTTAGGTCATGATGGCGCCTACTATGTAACTCATCTGTAGGAAAGCAAAACACATACTCCGGAATG
Source organism: Capsicum pubescens (assembly GCA_030864215.1). NCBI lineage: Eukaryota > Viridiplantae > Streptophyta > Magnoliopsida > Solanales > Solanaceae > Capsicum > Capsicum pubescens. Next base: position 294,493,786 of record CM061542.1, on the reverse strand, counting down.
GCTAGTAACAGACTACAATATAGAATAAGAAAAGAATGTGTAATAAATATAACAAAAGATCAAATTCATGAATAAATCCCAAAACCTGGTGGTATCAGTACAAGAACTTCTAATAGAATAAGAGTTCAAAAGTGGAATAGAATGCATACGACTCACAAAATAAATTAAATTACAAAATAATGTATCCTCCTTTCTCCAAATAATTTAACAAATAAAAAATAAAAAAGAAAGTATGGTTTCTAACCTAAATAGTGAAGTACTTGTTGCTCCGGTGAGCTCCAAAACGGATAATGGACGAGGTTGTTCATTGTCACGATCCGATTTCTTAGGTCATGATGGCACCTACTATGTAACTCATCTGTAGGCAAGCCAAACCCATACTCCGAAATAGCTAGTAACTGACTACAAAATAGAATAAGAAAACAATGTGGAATAAATATAACTAAAGATCAAATACATGAATAAATCCCAAAACCTGGTCGTATCAGTACAAGAACTTCTAATATAATAAGAGTTCAAAAGTGGAATTGATAGCATATGACTCACAAAATAAATTAAATTACAAAATAATGTGTTCTCCTTTCTCCAAATAATTTAATAAATAAAAAATAAAAAAGAAGGTATGGTTTCTAACGTAAATAGTGAAGTACTTGTGGCTTCGGTGTGGTCCCTAACGGATAATGGACGAGGTTGTTCATTGTCACAATCCGATTTCTTAGGTCATGATGGCGCCTACTATATAACTCATTTGTTGGCAAGCCAAACCCGTACTCCGATACGGCTAGTAACAGACTACCAAATAGAATAAGAAAAGAATGTGGAATAAATATAACAAAAGATCAAATACATGAATAAATCCCAAAACCTGGTGGTATCAGTACAAGAAGTTCTAATATAATATGAGTTCAAAAGTGGAATCGATAGCATATGTCTCACAAAATAAATTAAATTACAAAATAATGTATCCTCCTTTCTCCAAATAAATTAACAAATAAAAAATAAAAAAGATAGTATGTTTTCTAACCTAAATAGTAAAGTACTTGTGGCTCCGGTGAGCTCCAAAACGGATAATGGACGAGGTTGTTCATTGTCACGATCCGATTTGTTAGGTCATGATGGCGCCTACTATGTAACTCATCTGTAGGAAAGCAAAACCCATACTCCGAAATGGCTAGTAACAGACTACAATATAGAATAAGAAAAGAATGTGTAATAAATACAACAAAAGATCAAATACATGAATAAATCCCAAAACATGGTGGTATCAGTACAAGAACTTTTAATAGAATAACAGTTCAAAAGTGGAATAGATTGCATATGACTCACAAAATAAATTAAATTACAAAATAATGTATCCTTCTTTCTCCAAATAATTTAACAAATAAAAAATAAAAAAGAAAGTATGGTTTCTAACCTAAATAGTGAAGTACTTGTGGCTCCGGTGAGCTCCATAACGGATAATGGACGAGGTTGTTCATTGTCACGATCCGATTTCTTAGGTCATGATGGCGCCTACTATGTAACTCATCGGTAGGCAAGCCAAACCCATACTCCGAAATAGCTAGTAACAGACTACAAAATAGAATAAGAAAAGAATGTGGAATAAATATAACAAAAGATCAAATACATGAATAAATCACAAAACCTGGTTGTATCAGTACAAGAACTTCTAATAGAATAAGAGTTCAAAATTGAATAGATAGCATATGACTCACAAAATAAATTAAATTACAAAATAATGTATCTTCTTTTCTCCAAAAAATTTAACAAATAAAAAATAAAAAACAAGGTATGGTTTCTAACCTAAATAGTGAAGTACATGTGGCTCCGGTGAGCTCCATAACGGATAATGGACGAGGGTTTCATTGTCACAATCCGATTTCTTAGGTCATGATGGAGCCTACTATATAACTCATCTGTAGTCAAGCCAAACCCATACTCCGAAACGGCTAGTAACAGACTACAAAATAGAATAAGAAAACAATGTGGAATAAATATAACAAAAGATCAAATACATGAATAAATCCCAAAACCTGGTGGTATCAGTACAAGAACTTCTAATATAACAAGAGTTCAAAAGTGGAATAGATAGCATATGACTTACAAAATAAATTAAATTACAAAATAATGTATTCTCCTTTCTCCAAATAATTTAATAAATAAAAAATAAAAAAGAAGGTATGGTTTCTAACCTAAATAGTGAAGTACTTGTGGCTTCGGTGAGGTCCCTAACGGATAATGGACGAGGTTGTTCATTGTCACAATCCGATTTCTTAGGTCATGATGGCGCCTACTATACAACTCATTTGTAGGCAAGCCAAACCCATACTCCGATACAGCTAGTAACAGACTACCAAATAGAATAAGAAAAGAATGTGGAATAAATATAACAAAAGATCAAATACATGAATAAATCCCAAAACATGGTGGTATCAGTACAAGAAGTTCTAATATAATATGAGTTCAAAAGTGGAATCGATAGCATATGTCTCACAAAATAAATTAAATTACAAAATAATGTATCCTCCTTTCTCCAAATAATTTAACAAATAAAAAATAAAAAAGAAAGTATGGTTTCTAACCTAAATAGTAAAGTACTTGTGGCTCCGGTGAGCTCCAAAACGGATAATGGACGAGGTTGTTCATTGTCACGATCCGATTTGTTAGGTCATGATGGCGCCTACTATGTAACTCATTTGTTTGCAAGCCAAACCCATACTCCGAAATGGCTAGTAACAAACTACAAAATAGAATAAGAAAGGAATGTGGAATAAATATAACAAAAGATCAAATACATGAATAAATCCCAAAACCTGGTGGTATCAGTACAAGAACTTCTAATAGAATAAGAGTTCAAAAGTGGAATAGATAGCATATGACTCACAAAATAAATTAGATTACAAAATAATGTATCCTCCTTTCTCCAAATAATTTAACAAATAAAAAATAAAAAAGAAAGTATGGTTTCTAACTTAAATAGTGAAGTACTTGTGGCTCCGGTGAGCTCCAAAACGGATAATGGACGAGGTTGTTCATTGTCACGATCCGATTTCTTAGGGCATGATGGCGTCTACTATGTAACTCATCGGTAGGCAAGCCAAACCCATACTCCGAAATATCTAGTAACAGACTACAAAATAGAATAAGAAAAGAATGTGGAATAAATATAACAAAAGATCAAATACATGAATAAATCCCAAAACCTGGTGGTATCAGTACAAGAACTTCTAATAGAATAAGAGTTCAAAATTGAATAGATAGCATATGACTCACAAAATAAATTAAATTACAAAATAATGTATCTTCCTTTCTCCAAAAAATTTAACAAATAAAAAATAAAAAACAAGGTATGGTTTCTAACCTAAATAGTGAAGTACTTGTGGCTCCGGTGAGCTCCATAATGGATAATGGACGAGGTTGTTCATTGTCACAATCCGATATCTTAGGTCATGTTGGAGCCTACTATATAACTCATCTGTAGTCAAGCCAAACCCATACTCCGAAACGGCTAGTAACAGACTACAAAATAGAATAAGAAAACAATGTGGAATAAATATAACAAAAGATCAAATACATGAATAAATCCCAAAACCTGGTGGTATCAGTACAAGAACTTCTAAAATAATAAGAGTTCAAAAGTGGAATAGATAGCATATGACTCACAAAATAAATTGAATTACAAAATAATGTATTCTCCTTTCTCCAAATAATTTAATAAATAAAAAATAAAAAAGAAGGTATGGTTTCTAACCTAAATAGTGAAGTACTTGTGGCTTCTGTGAGGTCCCTAACGGATAATGGACGAGGTTGTTCATTGTCACAATCCGTTTTCTTAGGTCATGATGGCGCCTACTATATAACTCATTTGTAGGAAAGCCAAACCCATACTCCGATACGGCTAGTAACAGACTACCAAATAGAATAAGAAAAGAATGTGGAATAAATATAACAAAAGATCAAATACATTAATAAATCCCAAAACCTGGTGGTATCAGTACAACAAGTTCTTTTATAATATGAGTTCAAAAGTGGAATCGATAGCATATGTCTCACAAAATAAATTAAATTACAAAATAATGTATCCTCCTTTCTCCAAATAATTTAACAAATAAAAAATAAAAAAGAAAGTATGGTTTCTAACCTAAATAATAAAGTACTTGTGGCTCCGGTGAGCTCTAAAACGGATAATGGACGAGGTTGTTCATTGTCATGATCCGATTTGTTAGGTCATGATGGCGCTTACTATGTAACTCATCTGTAGGCAAGCCAAACCCATACTCCGAAATGGCTAGTAACAGACTACAAAATAGAATAAGAAAAGAATGTGGAATAAATATAACAAAAGATCAAATACATGAATAAATCCCAAAACCTGGTGGTATCAGTACAAGAACTTCTAATATAATAAGAGTTCAAAAGTGGAATAGATCGCGTATGACTCACAAAATAAATTAAATTACAAAATAATGTATCCTCCTTTCTCCAAAAAATTTAACAAAAAAAAATAAAAAAGAAGGTATGGTTTCTAACCTAAATAGTGAAGTACTTGTGGCTCCGGTGAGCTCCATAACGGATAATGGACGAGGTTGTTCATAGTCACAATCCGATTTCTTAGGTCATGATGACGCCTACTATATAACTCATCTGTAGTCAAGCCAAACCCATACTCCGAAACGGCTAGTAACAGACTACAAAATAGAATAAGAAAAGAATGTGGAATAAATAAAACAACAGATCAAATACATGAATAAATCCCAAAACCTGGTGGTATCAGTACAAGAACTTCTAATATAATAAGAGTTCAAAAGTGGAATAGATAGCATATGACTCACAAAATAAATTAAATTAAAAAATGCTGTATCCTCCTTTCTCCAAAAAATTATCAAATAAAAAATAAAAAAGAAGGTATGGTTTCTAACCTAAATAGTGAAGTACTTGTGGCTCCGGTGAGCTCCATAACGGATAATGGACGAGGTTGTTCATTGTCACAATCCGATTTCTTAGGTCATGATGGCGCCTACTATATAACTCATTTGTTGGCAAGCCGAACCCGTACTCCGATACGGCTATTAACAGACTACCAAATAGAATAAGAAAAGAATGTGGAATAAATATAACAAAAGATCAAATACATGAATAAATCCCAAAACCTGGTGGTATCAGTACAAGAAGTTCTAATATAATATGAGTTCAAAAGTGGAATCGATAGCATATGTCTCACAAAATAAATTAAATTACAAAATAATGTATCCTCCTTTCTCCAAATAATTTAAAAAATAAAAAATAAAAAAGAAAGTATGTTTTCTAACCTAAATAGTAAAGTACTTGTGGCTCCGGTGAGCTCCAAAACGGATAATGGACGAGGTTGTTCATTGTCACGATCCGATTTGTTAGGTCATGATGGCGCCTACTATGTAACTCATATGTAGAAAAGCCAAACCCATACACCGGAATGGCTAGTAACAGACTACAATATAGAATAAGAAAAGAATGTGGAATAAATATAACAAAAGATCAAATACATTAATAAATCCCAAAACCTGGTGGTATCAGTACAAGAACTTCTAATAGAATAAGAGTTCAAAAGTGGAATAGATTGCATATGACTCGCAAAATAAATTAAATTACAAAATAATGTATCCTCCTTTCTCCAAATAATTTAACAAATAAAAAATAAAAGAGAAAGTATGGTTTCTAACCTAAATAGTGAAGTACTTGTGGCTCCGGTGAGCTCCAAAACGGATAATGGACGAGATTGTTCATTGTCACGATCCGATTTCTTAGGTCATGATGGCGCCTACTATGTAACTCATCTATAGGCAAGCTAAACCCATACTCCGAAATAGCTAGTAACAGACTACAAAATAGAATAAGAAAAGAATGTGGAATAAATATAACAAAAGATCAAATACATGAATAAATCCCAAAACCTGGTTGTATCAGTACATGAACTTCTAATAGAATAAGAGTTCAAAATTGAATAGATAGCATATGACTCACAAAATAAATTAAATTACAAAATAATGTATCTTCCTTTCTCCAAAAAATTTAACAAATAAAAAATAAAAAACAAGGTATGATTTCTAACCTAAATAGTGAAGTACATGCGGCTCCGGTGAGCTCCATAACGGATAATGGACGAGGTTGTTCATTGTCACAATCCGATTTCTTAGGTCATGATGGAGCCTACTATATAACTCATCTGTAGTCAAGCCAAACCCATACTCCAAAACGGCTAGTAACAGACTACAAAATAGAATAAGAAAACAATGTGGAATAAATATAACAAAAGATCAAATACATGAATAAATCCCATAACCTGGTGGTATCAGTACAAGAACTTCTATTATAATAAGAGTTCAAAAGTGGAATAGATAGTATATGACTCACAAAATAAATTAAATTACAAAATAATGTATTCTCCTTTCTCCCAATAATTTAATAAATAAAAAATAAAAAAGAAGGTATGGTTTCTAACCTAAATAGTGAAGTACTTGTGGCTTCGGTGAGGTCCCTAACGGATAATGGACGAGGTTGTTCATTGTCACAATCCGATTTCTTAGGTCATGATGGCGCCTACTATATAACTCATTTGTAGGCAAGCCATACCCATACTCCGATACGGCTAGTAACAGACTACAAATAGAATAAGAAAAGAATGTGGAATAAATATAACAAAAGATCAAATACATGAATAAATCCCAAAACCTGGTGGTATCAGTACAAGAAGTTCTAATATAATATGAGTTCAAAAGTGGAATCGATAGCATATGTCTCACAAAATAAATTAAATTACAAAATAATGCATCCTCCTTTCTCCAAATAATTTAACAAATAAAAAATAAAAAAGAAAGTATGGTTTCTAACCTAAATAGTTAAGTACTTGTGGATTCGGTGAGGTCCATAACGGATAATGGACAAGGTTGTCATTGTCACAATCCGATTTCTTAGGTCAGGATGGCGCCTACTATGTAACTCATCTGTAGGCAAGCCAAACCCATACTCCGAAATGGCTAGTAACAACCTACAAAATAGAATAAGAAAAGAATGTGGAATAAATATAACAAAAGATCAAATACATGAATAAATCCCAAAGCCTGGTGGTATCAGTACAAGAACATCTAATATATAAGAGTTCAAAAGTGGAATAAATAGCATATGACTCACAAAATAAATTAAATTGCAAAATAATGTATCCTCCTTTCTCCAAATAATTTAACAAATAAAAAATAAAAAAGAAGGTATGGTTTCTAACCTAAATAGTGAATTACTTGTGGCTTCGGTGAGGTCCATAACGGATAATGGACGAGGTTGTTCATTGTCACAATCCGATTTCTTAGGTCATGATGGCGTCTACTATATAAGTCATTTGTAGGAAAGCCAAACCCATACTCCGTTACGGCTACTAATAGACTACCATATAGAATAAGAAAAGAATGTGGAATAAATATCACAAAAGATCAAATACATGAATAAATCCCAAAAGCTGGTGGTTTCAATACAAGAAATTCTAATATAATATGAGTTCAAAAGTGGAATAGATTGCATATGTCTCATAAAATAAATTAAATTACAAAATAATGTATCCTCCTTTCTCCAAAAAATTTAATTAATAAAAAATAAAAACGAAGGTATGGTTTCTAACCTAAATAGTGAAGTACTTGTGGCTCCGGTGAGCTCCATAACGGATAATGGACGAGGTTGTTCATTGTCACAATCCGATTTCTTAGGTCATGATGGCGCCTACTATATAATTCATATGTAGTCAAGCCAAACCCATACTCCGAAGCGGCTAGTAACAGACTACAAAATAGAATAAGAAAAGAATTTGGAATAAATATTACAAAAGATCAAATACATGAATAAATCCCAAAACCTGGTGGTATCAGTACAAGAACATCTAATATAATGAGAATTTAAAAGTGTAATAGGTAGCATATGACTCAAAAATAAATTAAATTACAAAATAATGTATCCTCCTTTCTCCAAATAATTTAATAAATAAAAAATAAAAAAGAAGGTATGGTTTCTAACCTAAATAGTGAATTACTTGTGGATTCGGTGAGGTCCATAACGGATAATGGACAAGGTTGTTCATTGTCACAATCCGATTTCAGAGGTCATGATGGCGCCTACTATGTAACTCATCTGTAGGCAAGCCAAACCCATACTCCGAAATGGCTAGTAACCGACTACAAAATAGAATAAGAAAAGAATGTGGAATAAATATAACAAAAGATCAAATACATGAATAAATCCCAAAACCTGGTGGTATCAGTACAAGAACATCTAATATATAAGAGTTCAAAAGTGGAATAGATAGCCTATGACTCACAAAATAAATTAAATTGCAAAATAATGTATCCTCCTTTCTCCAAATAATTTAACAAATAAAAAATAAAAAACAAGGTATGGTTTCTAAACTAATTAGTGAAGTACTTGTGGCTACGGTGAGGTCCAAAACGGATAATGGACGAGGTTGTTCATTGTCACAATCCGATTTCTTAGGTCATGATGGCATCTACTATATAACTCATTTGTAGGAAAGCCAAACCCATACTCCGATACGGCTACTAATAGACTACCATATAGAATAAGAAAAGAATATGGAATAAATATAACAAAAGATCAAATACATGAATAAATCCCAAAACCTGGTGGTTTCAGTACAAGAACTACTAATATAATATTAGTTCAAAAGTGGAATAGATTGCATATGTCTCACAAAATAAATTAAATTACAAAATAATGTATCCTTCTTTCTCCAAATAATTTAACAAATAAAAAATAAAAAAGAAAGTATGGTTTCTCACGTAAATAGTGAAGTACTTGTGGCTCCGGTGAGCTCTAAAACGAATAATGGACGATGTTGTTCATTTTCACAATCCGATTTCTAAGGTCATGATGGTACCTACTATATATCTCATCTGTAGTCATGCCAAACCCATACTCCGAAACGGCTAGTAACAGACTAAAAAATAGAATAAGAAAAGAATGTGAAATAAATATAACAAAAGATCAAATACATGAATAAACCCCAAAACCTTGTGGTATCAGTACAAGAACTTCTAATATAATAAGAGTTTAAAAGTGGAATAGATAGCATATGACTCACAAAATAAATTAAATTACAAAATAATGTATCCTCCTTTCTCCAAATAATTTAATAAATAAAAAATAAAAAAGAAGGTATGGTTTCTAACCTAAATAGTGAAGTACTTGTGGATTCGGTGAGGTCCATAACGGATAATGGACAAGGTTGTACATTGTCACAATCCGATTTCTTAGGTCATGATGGCGCCTACTATATAACTCATTTGTAGGCAAGCCAAACCCATACTCCGAAATGGCTAGTAACAGACTACAAAATTGAATAAGAAAAGAATGTGGAATAAATAAAACAAAAGATAAAATACGTGAATTAATCCCAAAACCTGGTGGTATCAGTACAAGAACTTCTAATATAATAAGAGTTCAAAAGTGGAATAGATAGCATATGACTCACAAAATAAATTAAATTACAAAATAATGTATCCTCGTTTCTCCAAAAAATTTTACAAATCAAAAATAAAAAAGAAGGTATGGTTTCAAACCTAAATAGTGAAGTACTTGTGGCTCCAGTGATCTCCATAACGGATAATGGACGAGGTTGTTCATTGTCACAATCCTATTTCTTAGGTCATGATGGACCTTACTATATAACTCATCTGTAGTCAAGCCATTCCCATACTCCGAAACGGCTAATAACAGACTACAAAATAGTATAAGAAAAGAATGTGGAATAAATATAAAAAAAGATCAAATCCATGATTAAATCCCAAAACCTGGTGGTATCAGTACAAGAACTTCTAATATAATAAGAGTTCAAAAGTGGAATAGATAGCATATGACTCAAAAAATAAATTAAATTACAAAATAATGTATCCTTCTTTCTCCAAAAAATTTAACAAATAAAAAATTAAAAAGAAGGTATGGTTTCTAACCTAAATAGTGAAGTACTTGTGGCTCCGGTGAGCTCCATAACGGATAATGGACGAGGTTGTTCATTGTCACAATCCGATTTCTAAGGTCATGATGGCACCTACTATATAACTCGTCTGTAGGCAAGCCAAACCCATACTCCGAAACGGCTAGTAACAGACTACAAAATAGAATAAGAAAAGAATGAGCAATAAATATAACAAAAGATCAAATACATCAATAAATCTCAAAACCTGGTGGTATAAGTACAAGAACTTCTAATATAATAAGAGTTCAAAAGTGGAATAGATAGCATATGACACACAAAATAAATTAAATTACAAAATAATGTATCCTCCTTTCTCCAAATAATTTAACAAATAAAAAATAAAAAAGAAGGTATGGTTTCTAACCTAAATAGTGATGTACTTGTGGCTTCGGTGAGCTCCGTAATGTATAATGGACTAGGTTGTTCATTGTCACAATCTGATTTCTTAGGTAATGATGGCGCCTACTATATATCTCATTTGTAGGCAAGCCAAACCCATACTCCGATACGGCTATGAACAGACTACTAAATAGAATAAGAAAACAATGTGGAATAAATATAACAAAAGATCAAATACATGAATAAATCCCAAAACCTGGTGGCATCAGTACAAGAACTTCTAATATAATATGAGTTCAAGAGTGGAATAGATAGCGTATGTCTCACAAAATAAATTAAATTACAAAATAATGTATCCTCCTTTCTCCAAATAATTTAACAAATAAAAAATAAAAAAGAAGGTATGGTTTGTAACCTAAATAGTGAAATACTTGTGTCTCCGGTGAGCTCCAAAACGGATAATGGACGAGGTTGTTCATGGTCACGATCCGATTTCTTAGGTCATGATGGCGCCTACTATGTAAGTGATCTGTAGGCAAGCCAAACCCATACTCCGAAATGGCTAGTAACAGACTACAAAATAGAATAAGAAAAGAATGTGGAATAAATATAACAAAAGATAAAACACACGAATAAATTCCAAAAGCTGGTGGTATCAGTACAAGAACTTCTAATATAATAAGAGTTCAAAAGTGGAATAGATAGCATATGACCCACAAAAAAAATTAAATTACAAAATAATGTATCCTCCTTTCTCCAAATAATTTAACTAATAAAAAATAAAAAAGAAGGTATGGTTTCTAAGCTAAATAGTGAAGTACTTGTGGCTTCGGTGAGCTCCATAACGGATAATGGACGAGGTTGTTCATTGTCTCAATCCGATTTCTTAGGTCATGATGTCGCCTACTATATAACTCATTTGTAGGCAAGCCAAACCCATACTCCGATAAGGCTAGTAACAGACTACCAAATAGAATAAGAAAAGAATGTGGAATAAATATAACAAAAGATCAAATACATGAATAAATCCGAAAACCTGGTGGTATCAGTACAAGAACTTCTAATTTAATAAGAGTTCAAAAGTGGAATAGATAGCATATGACTCACAAAATAAATTAAATTACAAAATAATGTATCCTCCTTTCTCCAAATAATTTAACAAATAAAAAATAAAAAAAGAAGGTATGGTTTCTAACCTAAATAGTGAAGTACTTGTGGCTCCGGTGAGCTCCAAAATGGATAATGGACGCAGTTGTTCTTTGTCACAATCCAATTTCTTAGGTCATGATGGCGCCTACTATGTAACTCATTTGTAGGCAAGCCAAACCCATACTCCGAAACGGCTAGTAACAGACTACAAAATAGAATAATAAAACAATGTGGAATAAATATAACAAAAGATCAAATACATTAATAAATTCCAAAACCTGGTGGTATCAGTACAAGAACTTCTAATATAATAATAGTTCAAAAGTGGAATAGATAGCATATGACTCACAAAATAAATTAAATTACAAAATAATGAATCCTCGTTTCTCCAAATAATTTAACAAATAAAAAATAAAAAAGTATGTATGGTATCTAACCTAAATAGTGAAGTACTTGTGGCTTCGGTGAGGTCCATAACGGATAATAGACAAGTTATTTCATTGTCACAATCCGATTTCTTAGGTCATGATGGCGCCTACTATATAACTCATTTGTAGGCAAGCCGAACCCATACTCTGATATGGCTAGTAACAGACTACCAAATAGAATAAGAAAAGAATGTGGAATAAATATAACAAAATATCAAATATATGAATAAATCCCAAAAACTGGTGGTATCAGTACAAGAACTTCTAATATAATAAGAGTTCAAAAGTGGAATAGATAGCATATTTTTCACAAAATAAATTAAATTACAAAATAATGTATCCTCCTTTCTCCAAATAATTTAACAAATAAAAAATAAAAAAGAAGGTATGGTTTCTAACCTAAATAGTGAAGTACTTATGGCTCCGGTGAGCTCCATAACGGATAATGGACGAGGTTGTTCATTGTCTCAATCCGATTTCTTAGGTCATGATGTCGCCTACTATATAACTCATTTGTAGGCAAGCCAAACCCATACTCCGATAAGGCTAGTAACAGACTACCAAATAGACTAAGAAAAGAATGTGGAATAAATATAACAAAAGATCAAATACATGAATAAATCCCAAAACCTGGTGGTATCAGTACAAGAACTTCTAATTTAATAAGAGTTCAAAAGTGGAATAGATAGCATATGACTCACAAAATAAATTAAATTACAAAGTAATGTATCCTCCTTTCTCCAAATAATTTAACAAATAAAAAATAAAAAAAGAAGGTATGGTTTATAACCTAAATAGTGAAGTACTTGTGGCTCCGGTGAGCTCCAAAATGGATAATGGACGCAGTTGTTCTTTGTCACAATCCAATTTCTTAGGTCATGATGGCGCCTACTATGTAACTCATTTGTAGGCAAGCCAAACCCATACTCCAAAACGGCTAGTAACAGACTACAAAATAGAATAAGAAAACAATGTGGAATAAATATAACAAAAGATCAAATACATTAATAAATTCCAAAACCTGGTGGTATCAGTACAAGAACTTCTAATATAATAATAGTTCAAAAGTGGAATAGATAGCATATGACTCACAAAATAAATTAAATTACAAAATAATGAATCCTCGTTTCTCCAAATAATTTAACAAATAAAAAATAAAAAAGAATGTATGGTATCTAACCTAAATAGTGAAGTACTTGTGGCTTCGGTGAGGTCCATAACGGATAATAGACAAGTTATTTCATTGTCACAATCCGATTTCTTAGGTCATGATGGCGCCTACTATATAACTCATTTGTAGGCAAGCCGAACCCATACTCTGATATGGCTAGTAACAGACTACCAAATAGAATAAGAAAAGAATGTGGAATAAATATAACAAAATATCAAATATATGAATAAATCCCAAAAACTGGTGGTATCAGTACAAGAACTTCTAATATAATAAGAGTTCAAAAGTGGAATAGATAGCATATGACTCACAAAATAAATTAAATTAAAAAAATAATGTATCCTCCTTTCTCCAAATAATTTAACAAATAAAAAATAAAAAAGAAGGTATGGTTTCTAACCTAAATAGTGAAGTACTTATGGCTCCGGTGAGCTCCATAAAGGATAATGGACGAGGTTGTTCATTGTCACTATCCGATTTCTTAGGTCATGATGGCTCCTACTATATAACTCATCTGTAGGCAAGCCAAACCCATACTCTGAAATTGCTAGTAACAGACTACAAAATAGAATAAGAAAATAATGTCGAATAATGTAACACCCCGTATTCAAGTACGTGTATTGGTCTTATTTATATGGAATTAATTTTTTTTATTTTATTTATACCGGAATTTTCCCGTCGATGGTTCCATGCGAAGGTTATTGAATATGCTTTCCAGCGATATAAAGATTTCCAATAACGGATAGGTTTCGGATATAATCGAGCACGTTCGAAACTATAAAACGTTGGCCGGGATATTTGGGAATAGTAAATGTGCAGGAAAATTTCCTGCACACAAACTACTGAGGCCAGCCGAATTTTTGGGTCAACTTTGAACGATCATAACTCCCTTAATATAATGAACTGGGAGATATGCACCCTATGAAAAGAAATATCTTTGAGTTTTCTTTCCAATTCAATTGGTTTCATCCAAATCCAACGTCTGAGTAAGGATTTATACCCGTTTTACTTCAGCCTATAAAAACAGATTTTTAGGGTCAACTTCAAATGACTAAACTCCTTGTACAGGACAAACTGGGTGTCCTACTTTATATGAAATGAAAGAACTTTGAATTATCTTAACAACGATACAAATTTCACCCAAATTTGATATCGTATAAAAGAGTTATGGTTGATCTACTTTAGCTTATCAAAACAGTCCACCAAAGGAAAGATTTGACATTATTTAAATTTTTAAGGCATTTTGGTCATTTACTATTATATTATGGACGGGAATATGTGTATATATACATGTATATGAGTTCAAAAACTCATTTTCATCATCAATCATTGAGAAAGAACAAACCCTAGCCAAATTTGACCTTTAAATTACTTTTGATTCAACCGTAGAAATTCCAAAGTAATCCGATAAATGCGTTTGTCATCTCGAGAGCTTCTAATGGCACCTATTATTTGTGGAAACAGGATTGCATAATCAAGAGGTGAATTCTAAGGTATGAATATTGATTGCCTTTGTTCTTTTCCATATATATATGCGTGATAGAGGATTATATGTATTAGTTGTTATTGAAAGGTGATGGAAATAGGGTTATGGACTATTTTGCATGGTTTGGTTGTATTGAATTGTGGAAGGTGGATATCGTAATTGAGTTATGGACGGTGGATATGGTGATATACTATTGAATTGATGATTATTTATGTTTATGTCTCAATTTGATTTAATGGATTGGTTGGAAGGATAAATGAATCCAAACTTGATATTGGAGGATGTTGTATGAATATGCTTGGCATGTGAATGTAATTGGAGTATAAGAGGGTTAAAGTGACACCCTTTATTGTGTAATTAATGCTTACTACTTAACCACTAGTTTGGTGAATTCAAATAATTGAATTGTGACGTTTGGTTGCTAATACTAGATTGCTATATATGTTCATTGTAGATAAGTAATCCGCAAAGACGGGAAGTCCATTTGGGTCTAGTATTGAAGGTTGACAGTTAGGTATGTAAAGCATACTCTATATCATATCTTTGGCATGAAAGTGAACAATTGTTCTATGAAGAAAGTTTCCAAAGTTATTCAATAACATGTGATCCATAATGGTTTTGTATGATGTCCTACGTTACCAATGAACTTGTTTCCACCCTACAATATATCAAGACATTGCAATACTTACTTGTTTTTTAAATCTTACATGTTTATTGCACTAATGAATGTCAGAAGGTATCCCGTTACTCAAACAAGATCCATGTGCTATTAATGACTCCAAAACGTTTCATTGATATACCAATAACTTCCTACATCATTTTTATGGCTTTGATGACTCCAGAACACTTCATTGATGTGCCAATGAGTTCTTACTTCATTGTTATTGCATTGATAGTCTATTTATATGTCTCTTATTGATGTATCATTGTTTCAAAGTATCAAAAATGCGGTGGCGACCGAAATAACAATCTCATTAATTGAACTAAGTGATGGAAGTTCACTCTTATCGGGTGGTATCCCAGGGGCATAAGCCTACCATGGGTCGATCCCTATTTATGTGTTTATGGGTGGTATCCCAGGGGCATAAGCCTACCATGGGTCGATTCCAGTTGATATGTACTGGAGGCATCCTAATGGTCACAGTACAGTACAGTAATGATTACAAAGATGATAAGAACGAAGGTAAAGTGTTTGAATAAATACAATGTACAGGTTGTCATAAGTTCTCGTAACTGTGGTCCACTCCTATTATGATTTATTCACTTATTTCTGATTTCTATTCAGCTCCTATATCATATGTGATTATCTACAACTTTACATACTCAGTACATATTTCGTACTGACGTCCCCAATGGGGGACCTGCATTTCATGATGCAGGCATAGGTATCTCAGCTCATACACCGCACAAGTAGGAGCCAGGATATCCATCTGCTTTTGGTGAGCTCCAGTTTGCTTCGGGGATTTTCGTGTCATATCCAGTAACTTTTGGTATTGTATAGAAGTTAGTTATATGGCGGGGTGTGTCCCGACCTTAGTTAAACTCTGTGTATTGTCTAGAGGCTTTGTAGACCTAATGTACAGTCAAGGTGATGTTTTGTTAATAGACGTGATGGCTCCAATGGCCAAGTATTGTATATACATATATATGTGTGCTCGAACTTATACATGTGATTATTTCCTTTTATATGCAACATGATGCTGTCCGAATTTTGGGTTGTCATAGAGGTATGCATGGGAAGTATAAGGTTATGAGCTGGTTCTCCCGGGCCTCCTCGGTTACGGGTGCCAGTCCGCCCCAATAGGATTTGAGGCGTGACATAAGTGGTATCAGAGAAGTTCATCCTAGTGAGTCTACAAAGCCATGTTTACGTAGAGTCTTGTTTATCGGTGTATCGTGCACCGCATATATAAACAGGAGGCTATGGACATTTAGGAATTGTCTCTTTCCTTTATGTCTTAGATCGTGCGATAGAGCCTATATTGTAAATGAAGTCATAGTTGACCACTGAATCTATTTGTTTCTCTTATTATAGTAATGATGCCGGTTACTAGAAGCAAAAATGCCGGTAAGCAAGTAGATGTGGCTGCCGGAGAGGGGACTAGTAAGTCACCCACTATACCAGCTAATCAAAGTAAGGCTCCAGCTGAGCATGCATCAGAAACTTCTTCCACTCCGGAAAAAATAAGGAGGAGGAGAACTATATCCCCAGAGACACCTATTAATGTTGCTGATCAAGATCTTAGAAATGCAGTGCTACTTTTGACTCGTATAGTTGCTGGGCAATCTCAAGGGCAATCCATTCTTACCACGGGTCCTAGTGGTACAGATAGGGCAACTAGCCTTCGAACACAGGATTTTCTTAAGATGGATCCTCCCACTTTTACTGGATCAGATCTTAACGAGGACCCACAGGACTTTATTGTTCAAATTCAAATGGCCTTAGATGTTATACATATAACGGGTAGAGAGATAGTGGAGTTAGTGGCGTATAGATTCAAAGGGGAGGCTATATATTGGTACGAGGACTGAAAACGATGTAGGGGTATTGATGCACCCCCAACTACTTGGAAAGAGTTCAAAGAGGCATTTCTTGATCATTATATTCCATTCGAGATTCGTCAGGCCCGTGCAGATCAGGTTTTAAATCTTCGTTAAGGGAATATGATCCAAACGAGACCTCCTCAAAAGCCATGCAATAAATGTGGAAGGTATCATTTGGGCGCATGTCGGCTGGGGACCAATGTTTGCTTTTGGTGCGGTATGTCGGGGCGTATGATGAGAGAATGCCCACGAAGGGGCATAGGGGGTATGGCACGACCTACGGGGTCATTTGTTGGATCATCATCATCGATGCCTTATTCAGGAAGGGGTGCATAACCAATGGGTCATGTTAGAGGTGATAGAGGAGACACGAGTTCTAGCGGGTCTCAAAATCGTACGTATGCTCTAGCGGATTGATAGAATTTAGAGGCTTCCCCAGATGTGGTTACGGGTACGTTGTCTATCTTTTCATTCGATGTATATGCCTTAATTGATCCTGGTTCTGCACTATCTTATGTTACTACATTGGTTTCTGGGAAGTTCGAAAGAATACCCGAATTGTTAGTTAAGTAATTTGAAGTGTCCACACCGGTTGGGGAATCTATTATAGCTAGAAGGGTTTACCGAAATTGCATAGTAACTGTTTGTGGTCGTGATACAATGGCTGATCTTGTGGAGTTAGAAATGGTAGATTTTGATGTTATAATGGGTATGGACTGGTTGGCATCTTGTTATTCCACAATTGATTGCTGCACGAAAAAGGTATATTTCCATTTTCCAAATGAATCAGTCCTTGAATTTATCCATTTTCCAAGAAGAATGATTTTCAAGGGATACATTTATCATTTAGTTAGAGTAAGGGATACAGAAGTGGAGCCACCAACTTTTTACGCTGTTCCGGTGGTAAATGAAATTTCTGATGTATTTCCTGAAGATCTTCCAGGTTTGCCTCCTGAACGAGAAGTAGAGTTTGGTATTGATGTAATACCAAGCACCCAACCAATATCCATTCCTCCGTATAGAATGGCCTCAGCAGAATTATGAGAATTGTAAGAGCAGTTGAAAGATTTGCTAGAGAAGGGATTCATAAGGCCTAGTATGTCCCCCTGGGGAGCACCAGTGTTATTTGTGCGCAAAAAGGATGTCTCGCTGAGGATGTGTATTGATTATCGACAATTGAATAAGGTGACTACTAAGAATAAATATCCTCTCCCAAGAATTGATGATTAATTTAATCAGTTACAGGGCGCCAAGTGCTTTTCTAAGATTGATTTGAGGTCAGGTTACCACCAAGTGAGGGTCAAAGAGAAGGATATACCCAAGACATCTTTCCGAACACGGTATGGTCATTATGAGTTTCTAGTTATGTCATTTGGGCTAACAAATGCACCCACATCTTTTATGGATTTGATGAATAGGGTGTTTAAGCCATTCCTGGATGTATTTGTGATAGTTTTTATAGATGATATTCTAGTTTATTCTAGATCAGAAGAGGACCATGCCAATCACTTACGACAGGCATTGCAGACTCTTCGTGATTGTAACCTTTATGCAAAGTTCTCGAAATGTGAGTTTTGGTTAATGTTGGTGGCTTTTTTGGGTCATATTGTATCTAGTGAAGGGATAAAGGTTGATGCTCAAAAGATAGAAGCTGTGAAGAACTAGCCAAGGCCCATAACGCCTACGGAGATTCATAGTTTTCTCGGGTTGGCCGGTTATTATAGAAGGTTTGTTGAAGGTTTTTCTTCCATTTCAGCACCCTTAACCAAGTTAACCCATAAAGCATCCAAATTCCAATGGAATGATGCCTGTGAGAGGAGTTTTCAAGATTTAAAGAACAAGTTGATTTCTACACCCGTGTTGGTACTTCCAGAAGGCACCGAAGGGTATACAGTGTATTGTGATACTTCCAGAATTGGTTTAGGATGTGTATTGATGCAGCATGGTAAGGTAATAGCATATGCTTCTAGACAATTGCGGCCACATGAGAAAAATTATCCTACACACGATCTTGAGCTGGCAGCAGTTATTTTTGCTTTAAAGATATGGTGCCACTACTTATATGGGGTTCATGTTGATATATATACTGTCCATAAGAGCTTGCAATATATTTTTAATCAGAAGGATCTAAATTTAAGGAAACAGAGATGGCTTGAACTATTAAAGGACTACGATGTTGATATCTTGTACCATCCAGGGAAAGAAAATGTGGTAGCTGATGCGTTAAGTCGTAAGGCTATGATGGAGCCTATAGAAAGTCAAGGAATGATTAAAGATCTTCACCAGTTAGCTAGTTTGGGAGTTCCCCTTCTCGAAACTCCGGATAAAGAGCTTATTATACATAATACTGCGGAATCTTCATTAGTAGCTGAAGTGAAAGAGAAGCAATATGCAGATCCTATTTTATTACATCTTAAGGAGAACGTTCAGAGTGGTGCGACCAAGGCATTTGAGCTTACGCGAGAAGGAGTACCTCAGTGCAAAAACCGATTGTGTGTGCCGGATGTAGACGGGCTAAGAAAGAAGATTATGACAAAGGCACATTGTTCAAGGTATTCCATTCATCCAGGATCAACCAAAATATATCAAAATTTGAAAGATATGTATTGGTGGAATGACATGAAGAAGAGCATTGCAGAATTTGTAGCTGAATGTCCAAATTGTCAAAGAGTTAAAGTTGAGCACCAAAAACCCGGAGGTTATATGCAATGCATTGATCTTCCAAGCTATAAGTGGGACATGATCAACATGGATTTCTTTATTGGTTTGCCTCGTACATCCCAGAAATTTGATTCTATATGGATGATTGTTGATAGGCTTACCAAATCCGTACATTTCCTACCAGTTAGGACCACTTACACAGTTGAAGAGTATGTGAAGCTATACATTAAAGAGATAGTCTGATTACATGGAGTGCCAATCTCTATTATATCAGATCGGGGAACCTAATCTACCGCAAACTTTTGGAAGTCTTTTCAGAGGTGTTTGGGAACACAAGTGAAGTTGAGTACAACTTTTCACCCTCAAACAGATGGATAAGCAGAACGTACCATCCAAACACTTGAAGATATGCTAAGAGCTTGTGGAATAGATTTTAAAGGAAACTGGGATGATCATTTACCTCTTATTGAGTTTGCCTACAATAATAGTTATCATTCAAGTATCAAAATGGCACCATATGAAGCTTTATATGGAAGGAAGTGTAGATCACCAATAGGATGGTTCCAAGTGGCTGAAACTCTTTTGTTCGGACCGGATCTTATTTATCAAGCCATAGAGAAGGTTAAATTAATTCAGCAACGACTGAAAACAGCCCAAAGTCGACACAAGTCATATGCGGATAGTAGAAGGAGAGGGCTAGAGTTTTCTGTAGGTGATTGGGTATTTTTGAAGGTATCACCAATGAAAGGGGTAATGACATTTGGCAAGAAAGGGATGTTGAGTCCACGTTATATAGGACCGTATAAGATCACTCGAAGGTTTGGAAAAGTTGCATATGAATTAGAGCTACCCCAAGAGCTCTCATCAGTACATCCGGTATTTCATTTGTCAATGCTTTGAAAGTGCATCGGAGATCCATCACATATCACTTCTACTGAGGATGTACAAGTTGTGGAAGATCTTACCTATGAGGAAGTGCTTATTGCTATTCTAGATCGCCATGTTAAGAAGCTGAGAAATAAAGAGATAGCATCTGTGAAAGTACGTTGGAGAAATCGTCAAAGGGAAGAGATTACATGGGAAGCTGATGAAGCAATGAAATATAAGTACCCTCATTTGTTCAAATATGAAGAGGAAGTTCAAGAAACGGAGTTAGAGCATTAACAAGTAAGTTTTTTTTTATATATGCATAGTATTTATGTGATGATGTGAATATTAATGATGGACCTGAACTTGTTTTGGTTGAATAACTACACTAATATTCGCGGATGAATGTCCTAAAGGGGGGAAGGATGTAACACCCCGTATTCAGGTACGTGTATTGGCATATTTAAGTACATTTATTGCTCTTATTTATATGGAATTAATTTTTTTTATTTTTTTATACCGGAATTTGCCCATCGATGGTCCCATGCGAAGGTTATTGAATAAGATTTCCAGCGATATAAATATTCCCATAAATGGATAGGTTTCGGATATAATCGAGCACGTTCGAAACTATAAAATGGTGGCCGGGATATTTGGGAACAGTAAATGTGCAGGAAAATTTCCTGCACACAAACTACTGAGGCCTGCCGAATTTTTGGGTCAAATTCGAACTATCATAACTCCCTCAATATAATGAACTGGGAGATCTGCGACCTTTAAAAAGTAATATCTTTGAGTCTTATTTCCAATGAAAATAGTTTCATCCAAATTCAACGTCTGAGTAAGGAGTTATACCCGTTTTACATCAGCCTATCGAAACAGATTTTTAGGGTTAACTTCAATCGACCATAACTCCTTGTACAGGACGAACTGGGTGGTATACTTTATATGATATGAAATAAATTTGAATTATCTTTCCAACGATACCAATTTCACCCAAATCTGATATCGGATAAAAGAGTTATGGTTGATCTACTTTAGCTTACAAAGACAGTCCACCAAAGGACAAATTTGACATTATTTAAATTTTAAAGGCATTTTGGTCATTTCCTATTATATTATGGATGGTAATATGTGTATATATACATGTATATGAGTTCAAAAACTCATTTTCATCATTAATCATTGAGAAAGAACAAACCCTAGCCAAATTTGACCTTTAAATTACTTTTGATTCAACCGTAGAAATTCCAAAGTAATCCGATAACTGCGTTTGTCATATCGAGAGCTTCGAACGAACCTATTTTTTGTTTAAATAGGATTGCATAATCAAGAGGTGAATTCTAAGGTATGAATATTGTTTGCCTTTGTTCTTTTCCATATGTATATGTGTGATAAAGGATTATATGTATTGGTTGTTATTGAAAGGTGATGGAAATAGGGTTATGAACTGTTTTGCATGGTTTGGTTGTATTGAATTGTGGAAGGTGGATATTGTAATTGAGTTATGGAAGGTGGATATGGTGATATACTATTGAATTGATGATTATTTATGTCTATGGCTCAATTTGGTTTAATGGATTGGTTGGAAGGATAAATGAATCCAAACTTTATATTGGAGGATGTTGTATGAATATGCATGGCATGTGAATGTAATTGGAGTATAAGAGGGTTAAAGTGACACCCTTTATGGTGTAATTAAGGCTTACTACTTAACCACGAGTTTGGTTAATTCAAATAATTGAATTGTGATGTTTTGTTGCTAATACTAGATTGCTATATATGTTCATTGTAGATAAGTAATCCGAAAAGATGGGAAGTCCATTTGGGACTAGTATTGAAGGTTGACAGTCAGGTATGTAAAGCATACTCTATACCATATCTTTGGCATGAAAGTGAACAATTGTTCTATTAAGAAAGTTTCCAAAGTCAATCAATAACATGTGATCCATAATGGTTTTGTATGATGTCCTACGTTACCAATGAACTTGTTTCCACCCTACAAGATGTCAAGACATTCCAATACTTACTTGTTTTCCAAATCTTATATGTTTATTGCACTAATGAATGTCAGAAGGTATCCGGTTACTCAAACAAGATCCATGTGCTATTAATGACTCCAAAATGTTTCATTGATATACCAATAAGTTCCTACTTCATTGTTATGGCATTGATGACTCCAAAACACTTCATTGATGTGCCAATGAGTTCTTACTTCATTGTTATTGCATTGATGATCTATTTATATGTCTCTTATTGATGTATCATTGTTTCGAAGTATCAAAAATACAGTGGAGACCAAAATAAAAATCTCATTAATTGAACTAAGTGATGGAAGTTCTCTCTTATCGGGTGGTATCCCAGGGGCATAAGCCTATCATGGGTCTATCCCTATTTATGTGTTTATGGGTGGTATCCCAGGGGTATCCCAGTACAGTAATGATTACAAAGATGATAACAACGAAGGTAAAGTGATTGAATAAATACATTGTACAGGTTGTCACAAGTTCTAGTAAGTGTGGTCCACTCATATTACGATTTATTCACTTGTTTCTTATTTCTATTCAGCTCCTATATCATATATAATTATCTACAGCTTTACATACTCAGTACATATTTCGTACTGACGTCCCCCACGGGGGACCAACATTTCATGCTGCAGGCACAGGTACCTCAGCTCATACACCGCACAAGTAGGAGCCAGGATATCCAGCTACTTTTGGTGAGCTCCAGTTTGCTTCGGGGCTTTCCGTGTCATATCTAGTCACTTTTGGTATTGTATAGAAGTTAGTTATATGGCGGGGTGTGTCCCGACCTTAGTTAAACTTTGTGTATTGTCTAGAGGCTTTGTAGACCTAATGTACAACCAAGGTGGTGTTTTGTTAATAGATGTGATGGCTCCAACGGCCAAGTATTGTATATAATTATATATGTGTGCTCAAGCTTATATAGGTGATTATTTCCTTTTATATACGACATGATGTTGTCCGAATTTTGGGTTGTCATAGAGGTGTATGCATGGGAAGTATAAGGTTATGAGCTGGTTCTCCCGGGCCTCCTCAGTTATGGGTGCCAGTCCGCCCCAATAGGATTTGAGGCATGACAAATAAATATAACAAAATATCAAATGCATGAATAAATCCCAAAACCAGGTGGTATCAGTACAAGAACTTCTAATATAATAATAGTTCAAAAGTGGAATAGATAGCATATGAATCACAAAATAAATTAAATTACAAAATAATGTATCCTCCTTTCTCCAAATAATTTAACAAATAAAAAATAAAAAAGAAGGTATGGTTTCTAACCTAAATAGAGAAGTACTTGTGGCTCCGGTGAGCTCTATAATGGATAATGGACGAGGTTGTTCATTGTCACAATCCTATTTCTTAGGTCATGATG
Organism: Capsicum pubescens; assembly: GCA_030864215.1. NCBI lineage: Eukaryota > Viridiplantae > Streptophyta > Magnoliopsida > Solanales > Solanaceae > Capsicum > Capsicum pubescens. The sequence continues at coordinate 294,469,730 of CM061542.1, read as the reverse complement.
GCGCCTACTACATAATTCATCTGTAGGTAAGCCAAACCCATAGTCCAAAATGGCTAGTAACAGACTACCAAATAGAATAAGAAAAGAATGTGGAATAAATATAACAAAAGATCAAATACATGAATAAATCCCAAAACATGGTGGTATCAGTACAAAAAATTCTAATATAATAAGAGTAAAAAAGTGAAATAGATGAAGTAAATTACACTGATATAACTTATCTTCGATATAATATAGAGACAACTCTAACACATAAGTTTAATACCCCACACTTCTCCTAGTTTAAATTCGTCTCTTGAACATCAAAGATCTTTCTTCAAAGATGAATATATTTTATTCCATGAGAAATTTTTAAGATTTTGAATTTTTATCATGTGGAAAATAGAATAAGTTTTCCGTCGATACCAAATTCGCCCAAATCCGACACTCGGGCAAAGAGTTAGAGCCATTTTAGTGAGACAATGTACCACCTGGTACTTCAGCGTGTCACGGAGCCATCCAAAATGGCAATTGTCAAATTCCAACGATCCTCCGTGATTCCACCTCATCGCGGTGTCTTTTCAGTTTGCAACCAAGGTGGCAACGCAATTTCCACCGCGTGTTTCCCAATTGTTCAATTTCCAGTAAGCTGGCGCAATTATGGCACGATGCGCCAGCATGAAAAATTGGGATTTTTTCAGTTTTGGATTTTTATTCTAAGGGAAAAACGGTCATTTTTCGACCCCTATGTTTACTCTTTAACATGAGATTCAGCCACATTAAACCCAAATATTGTGGTTTTCTCTCAACTTTCTTCAAGGACAACCATTAGGGTTCATAATTCAAGACCCAAATCATCAAGGTTTCACCGTTAAAAGTTCAACGATCATATACTAAGGTGTGTTGGATGTTGATTCTTGGGTTCCTTCCACCCAAGAAGTTCAAAAATCCTTTTCAAAATTTTAAAGTTTATGTTTTTCTGAGTTTTCATGATTTATGTGATTAGAAACTAAAGTTCATGTTGTTGAGAATTTTTGATTCATGTTTTGACTATAAAGATCCAAGCTTTGACCCTAGCATGTGTTGGTTATGCGATATTCATGATAAAGCCCCTTCAAGAAGCATGTTGAATTATGTAATCATGTTGATTATGTGTATTGCATGTTGTATGACCAAAGTATGCCTTCCACATGTTTGATAAATTGCTTATGTGAAGAAAATAGTGTCATTGTAACATAAAGTATGATATCTCCAAGCATGTGTTAACTAGTGCATGCTAAGTGTTTGTTGAATGGCCTAAATGAATGAATTATGATTTGTTGCAAGTATTTCTACTCATGGATGAGTTATGAGACAATAGCATGCTTCTCTGTACAATTACGTGTTCAAGATTCCTAAGTGCTCAAAATGATGCTTCATTGGTTATGTTGCGAATGATAGTCTATTATCATGATTGTTACTCAGGAGTTGTCATGTCTTATTTATTGATGGAATCGAGTCCTGGGGGTATTTATACCCGATAACTTAGTTGTTTGTCTAGAGACGAGTCGTCTCAAGATAATCTCAGTCATGCTATGATCAGTAGATTCATTTAGTGACAGAAGTTAGGAAAACTCAGTAAATCTCAGTATTCAATCTAATCTAGCCCAGTATCCAATTCAGACCTCACTAGTATTCAGTAATCAGTAAAACTCAGTAAGTTACGAAACTCGGTAGAATTTCGATAGAAAGTCGAATCCAGTAGTGTTTCGGTAATCTTCGAAATCAATTGAACTCAGCTTAACTCAGTTGACCAGTCAAGAAATATGATCAGTAACAGATTCAGCTCAATCTAAGTTTAGTTAAGAATTAGTTCAGAGTCTTTCAGTTGGGAGTAGTAACTAGCACCAAACGAGTGCAGGGATGACGATTTCCCGTTAGAGAGGCAGAGTCGTTAGTAATAATCCCTGAAATCCGGAACTGCGTAGCCAGCACAAGACCAGGAGTCACCCGTTAGATTAAGGCTTGACTATCATACTGCCTTAGGGTTGACTTCCTATTCAAGGTCACCCATTAGAGAGGCTTGACCATAGCATAGGTCCTTACCCATGGCACGATATTGACATCCGTCCAGCTAGGGTTATAAGTTAGACCCCACCAATTTAGATTTGGGGTATGTCAGTTAAGTAAGAACTCCCACAGTTCCAGTTTCAGTATCAGTCTTCAGAATAGAACTCAGAAATTAGGACTGTCAGATACAGTCACCCATCTCAGTAAGGAACTTAGATAGTTCCATAGATTCATGGACCACCCACTAGATATGCCTATTCTCACATAAAGTTAATCAATATTCATACTAATAGATTCAGAGATCACCCGTTAGATAGGCATGATCTCAGATTTAGTAAGTTATTCTCATTATCATATTCAGAGATCTTCCACTAGATAGGTCTGATCTCAGACATAATCATTTCTTATCATTGGTAGTAGATTCAGGGATCATCCTTTAGAGAGGTTTGATCTCATATTTAGTCAGTCAATTGTAGAAAGCTCAGAATTCAGTTATTGATAAGAGTAAATTCAGTTAATCAGCTTCAGTATCATCAGATTTAGAGATCATTCTCTAGATAGGAATGATCTCAACTTCTGTACTCAATTATTAATAACAAAAGATTCAGTTATTCAGTATCGCAATTTTAGTAGTGAGTTTAGATGTCATTAAAGAAGTATCTGAGTATCAGTATTCAGAATCATGATGATTTCAGTTATGGTTTTTGCATTCATACATATGTCCTCATTTAGTACTCTCATGATTATTCAGTTAAGCTATGTTCATGTACAATCCCTTGCATTTAGCCTTACCTCATCTAGCGTACCAGTACATTCATAGTACTGACGCATACTTTCTCTTGCGCTATGGTGTCTGTAATACCCCGTACTTCTACCTAGCTTAAAATAGTCCCAGAAATGTTGAAGACTTATTTCAAAGATGAATCCACTTTTATACATATGGTATTTTCAATATTTTCACTTTTTATCATGTGTAAAATTCAATAATCTATCCATCGAGATCAAATTCACCCAAATCCGACACCCGGGCGAAGAGTTAGAGCCTTTTTAGTGAGATAGTGTATCACTTGAGCCATCAGCGTATCGCGGAGCCAGCTTAAATGGCAATTGTCAACTTCCAGTGTTTCTCCGCAATAGTGGCACGTGGCGCCAAACTTTCAGGTCGCAAACAGAGTGTCAACGCGATAGCTCCGCATCGCACCACCGTGCAATTTACCATTTGTCACTTTCCAATGAATTGGCGCGATAATGGTGCATCGCGCCAAGGATGAAAATTGAGAAATTTTCACAGAATTAAAATACGCGTCCAAGGGTTAAAAGGATTAATTTCTCACCCCTATATAAACCCAATAACACGTGATTCAAACATATTTCACCCAAAATATATTGTTTCTCTCAAGTTTCTCTCAAGAACAAGCTAGGGTTTTCAATTGGGGATTCAAATCCAAGACTCAAATTCAAGAATCTCTCTGTCAATCTTCGTAGAATTATGAACTAAGATATGCACAGTGTTTATTCATGGACTCCTTTCATCCTTGAAACTCAAGAACCCTATTTTAAACTATATGTCATGATGTTCTTGTTTTGAATTGATTATGTTCATGTTGTTATTATTGTATGATTGCCAAGATTGCATCTTTATCATGTTTTCATGAAACTATGTTAGTATAGGGTTTAAATTCATGCAATTGAGTTAAATTGTGGAACCATGTTGTATTAAATTGATGATCATACCTATGCCCTATGTGTGCATGCAGGGTGTTTGATAATATGCCCCAATGACTAAATGGTGATCAAGTACTTAGTTTCCATGTGTCAAGATCATGTCATGCATTTTAAGTTATGCTATATCTACTTGATTATGATGATTCCCATGCAAAACCTATGCATTGTGATTGCTTGATGAGATGTTCATTAGATTAGAAGCATGAAATTATGCCATTTTTATATGCATTACTATCCATGTACAACATTATGATTATCATGTTCTTCATGAAATCCCCAACTATGAAATTAGGAATTGTTGATATTGGTCATGTGATCAAAAGTGTCAAGCCTTGTCAGTTTCATTCTATCGAGTTCTGGGGGTACTTTTACCCGACAATTTAGCTATATGCCTAGAGACATGTCATGTTTTCACAATAATCTCAGTCAAGCCATGATCAGTAGAATTTAGTCAGTCTCTTGACTCAGGAAAACTCAGTAAATTCAGTATCAGTCCAGTCTCTTCCAAAAATCTCAGTAATCTCAGTAGTTCAGTAATCTCAGTGATTTCAGTACTTAGTAATCTCGATAACTTTAGTATTCCCAGTAAATCTCAGTAACTTCAGTACCCTCAATTATTCCTCAGATCTCAATAGCATTCCGTCAGTCAACGAAACTCAGTGAACCCAGTTTAGCTTCACTAAACAATACTATCAGTCTTAGTTCAGTTCAGTTAATCAGTTCAGTGTCTATTCAGTTGGGAGTAGGATGCAGCACCGAGTGAAACCAAGGATGGGGACTCACCTGTTATTCAGTAAAGGGTGTGATTCTTAGAAGCATTTCTTACATTCCAGAACTACGTAGCCATCGTAGGTTGAGATGTACCCCTATGCGTAGGGATACTAATACATCTCATTTAGGGTTATTCCTACAGGAGGGTTGATGGAAAATCTTCCTATCAAAAAGGGTTACCTCACAACTTATCTTTACCCGTGGCACGGTACTGACACCCTTCCAGCTGGGGTTACAAGTTGGACCCCACCAGTTCAGTTTTGGGGTATGTCAGTTAGATGATTACCTCCCACAGTCTCAGTTTTAGATACAGTCTCAGTAATAGAACTCAGTTCAGTTCTACAAAAATTTAGGACTGTCAGATACAGTCATCTCAGTACAGTATGAAACTAAGCTAGTTCTATCAGAACTTAGACTGTCAAATACAGTCGCTCTGTAATATTATACTAGTTATACGAAAATTATTTTATCAGTATTCAGACTCAGGACTATCAGATACAGTCAATTAGATCAGTTCTTCATAATCAGAACTATCGGAAACAAATATTCAGAAATCCATATCAGTAAACTCAGTTGTCAGATTACCAATAATATAGTTAATTTGTATTCCAGTAATAGTAAACTCAAATATCAGTAAATCTTTGTTATCATTAGACTCAGTAGTCAGAACTCAGTATTCAGTCCTATCACGATCTCAGTTACAGTTACATATTCATGCATGTATTCTAAAGTTCATTTTATTCAGTCAGTTAGTATTGTTCATACATATGAACCCTTTCCATTCAGCCTACCTCACTTGCATACCAGTACATTTAAACTACTGACGCATTTGTTCTATGGTGTTTTATACCATAGGTTTAGAAGCACGAGCTCCCGAGCATCCTTAGTAGATCAGACGTTCAGCAGCTAGACTTGTAGTGAGTCCTCATCATTCGAGGATAGCATGATTATTTTATTACTTTATTATTTCAATAGTTCGGAGTTAGTTAGGGACATATCCCATCAACTCTACAGTTTTCAGACAGTTTAGAGGCTTTCAGACTACAGCATATTTCAGACATTTTTATTTCAGTTTTGGGTATAGTTATGACCTATTATAAATATTGTATTATATTCTGTATTAGTTCAGTTTTGAACCTTATGGCCTTACAAGTTATATTCTGCATATTTACAGTGTATTCTTCAGTTCTCAGTTACAGATATCAGTCATAGGTTAGCTTGTGGTCCTTAGGGTCATGAGTACCGTGTAGCATTCTGGGTACCATATTTAGGGCATTACAGTATCTTATACCATAGGTTCCGAAGCGCTAGATCCAGAGCACCCTTAGAAGTCCATACTCAATCACCAGCAGTAGACGTAGCAGTGAGTCCTCTTCATTCGAGGATGACCCTTATTTTATTATCGCATTAGATTCAGTTTATTTTTAATAGACAGAGTTAGTTGGAAACATGTCCCATCAACTCCATAGTTCAGACAGTTATAGGATTTTTTGGACAGATGTATTAGAATTTAGTTTTTCGGTATTGATTATTTTGGATGTTTTGAACTTTATGGCAAGTTTCCACAGTTTTCTGCATTTATTACCAATATTATGCAGTGCTCAGGTACAGATATCAGTAGAGGATTAGCTTGTGGTCCTTCAGGATCATGAGCATCGTGTGGCATTCTAGTTCCAGAAAATTGGGGCGTTACATACTTGGTATCAGAGATAAGGTTCAATAATGTCCTAGGAGTCTGAAAGACGCATCTAGTAGATTCTTAGGCATGGGTGTGTTGCGCACCATATTTATGTACAAGAGGCTATAAGATGTTTTTAGGAACAGTTTCCCTTCTTTCAGTGTTCATGTCGTATGAGTATGCATAAGTTCCAGTTGATTCTCAGTCTGATCCATTCTCCCCTTCATTTATAGATTATGCCTCCTCGCAGAGATAAGTCCCGTAGGGTTGATAACCAGCCACCTCCACTAGTAGATCCTGAGAATGAGAATGTGTCACAAACAGAGTTTCGGGCAGCTTTTCAGGTGCTAGCCCAAGTTGTGACGACTAATGTTCAGGGGAATCGTCAAGCTGCAGCCCCACCTCAGCAAGATGAGTATTCAGCTGCAGCCAGGATTAAAAATTTCATGAGAATGAACCCGCCAAAATTCTTTGGGTCAGTAGCAGGAGAGGACCCGTAACTTTATCTTGAGGAGGTGAAGAAGATCACCCAGATTATGCATGTTTCTCAGGAGAAAAGTGTAGAGTTAGCATCCTATAAGTTGAAGGATATTGCTCATGATTGGGTGGTGATGTGGAAGGAGAGTAGAGGGGAGGATGCAGCTCCTATGACTTGGCATGTTTTCAGGATGCCTTCTTAGATAAGTTTTTCCCATTAGAGATGAGAGAAGAAAAGGTGGAAGATTTCATGAACCTGAGGCAAGGCTCTATGACAGTAAAAGAGTATTGCCTTAAGTTCAATCAGTTAGCTAAGTATGCTCCTGACTTGATAGCTGACCATAGAGCGAGTATGAGTAAGTTTGTGAATGGTGTATCCGGGTTGGTGTTGAAGGAGTGTAGGACTATTATGCTCAATAGAGATATGGACCTTACTAGACTAATGATGTATGCACAGCAGATTGAGGCAGATAATACAAAGGATGGTGAGAGAGTGAGTAAGAAGTCCAGAATAGGTAGTCATAGTTTTTCTCAAGCCGGGTCACAGGGCGGTAGTCGTTCTTAGAATAGCCAGAAATTTTTAGTTCCATCTCCATCCTTAGATAGTGTACCCGCACCAAACATCAGGGATGGTAGTCTTTATGGAGCTCCAGGCTCCAAAGCATAGAGTAGTGCTAGTGGTGTTTGTACCTATCTTCTTTGTGGAGAGTGTGGCAAGAATCACCTAGGTGTGTGCAGAACTAACAGTCAGGTATGTTTTGGATATGGTAAGCCAGGACACAAAATGCGAGAATATAGAGTGCTAGCTCAGAGGGGTAGAGAATGTCATCAGCAGGGTGCCACTTCTGGTGCAAATAGTGGTCAGCGCCAGAATAGACTCTATGCGCTTCAAACTCACCATGATTAGGAAAGGTTCCCTGATATAGAATCGGGTATGTTATGAGTCCTCCATATTTATGATATGCATCCTTAAATCCTTTTCCACCATTTTGAGCTTATTTTTTTAGCATGAGTTAGTTAGTAGATCCAGAAAGTTAGTTAGTAGATCCAGAAAGTCAGTTTAGCAGTCGAACAGTCACATTCACATAGTTTGTTATTTCAGTTTTTCACCTGGTCATGCTATCAGAAACCTCCGGAATATAATTATTCCAAGATAGAGTATCCTAGTATTTGCGATTATAAGTTAAGTTCATGAGTCATGCATTAGTTTCAGCTCCCAGATATACAGTTATGACCCAGTTCGTAGGTGCCCCGTGCACCGCCCCAGTATTTCAGCAAAGTGTTGTTAGAGGGACATATAGTCTCAAGGGGGAGATAAACCATAATATTATGATGGTTTCATGTCCTTAAACTCATTTAGTTGCATGTTCAGACTCTCCTTACAAAGTTAACACTAGTTATCATTGCGTAGCCAGTCATGCTTTCAAGAGTCAGTTCAGTCAGACATTCACGCATTAGATATGCATGTTCAGTAGAAAAAGTTTAGCTTTTCAGTGTATTCAGCCATGAATTCATGAGAACACTTAGTTATGCACCCATGCATCAGATATGCATGTCCATTATGAGAATTCAGCTTATGAGTAGCTTCAGTTGTGTATTCCATCCATCAGATATGCATATTCAGTATGAAATCTCAATATATCAGTAGTTCCATGTCACATAGTCCTGTTTCAGAAGTTTGTGTTCCTTAAGTATGCCCAGTCGATCAGTATTCTTAGCCTAACAAGTGACATTCGAGGATGAATATTCCCAAGGGGGAGATATTATAATACCCCACACTTCTCCTAGTTCAAATTCGTCTCTAGAACATCAAAGATCTTTCTTCAAAGATGAATATATTTTATTCCATGAGAAATTTTTAAGATTTTGACTTTTCATCATATTGGAAATCGAATAAGCTTTTCGTAGCTACCAAATTCACCCAAATCCGACACTCGGGCAAAGAGTTAGAGCCAGTTTAGTGAGACAGTGTACCATCTGGTTCTTCAGCACGTCGCGGAGCGAGCCAAAATGGAAATTTTCCAATTCCAGTGAGCCTCCGTAATTCCACTGCATCACGGTATCTTTTCAGTTCATAACCAAGGTGGCAACACAATTTCCACCGCGTCGCGCCATCAAGCAGTTTCCCAATTGTTCAATTTCCAGTAAGCTAGCGCAACGTGCCAGCATGAAAAATTGGGATTTTTTCAGTTTCGAATTTTAATTCTCAGGGCAAAATGGTAATTTTTCTACCCCTATATATACTCTTTAACACGAGACTCAACCACATTAAACCCAAATATTTATTTTTTTCTCTCAACTTTCTTCAAGGACAACCATTAGGTTTCATAATTCAAGACTCAAATCATCAAGGTTTAACCGTTAAAAGTTCAACGATCATATACTAAGGTATGTTGGATGTTGATTCTTGGGTTCCTACCACCAAACAAGTTCAAGAATCCTTTTCAAAATTTTAATGTTTATGTTTTTATGAGTTTTCATGATTTATGTGAATAGAAACTAAAGTTCATGTTGTTGATGAATTTTGATTCATGTTTTGACTATAAAGATCCAAGCTTTGACCCTAGCATGTGTTGGTTATGTGATATTCATGATAAAGCCCCTTCAAGAAGCATGTTGAATTATTTAATCATTTTAATTATGTGTATTTAATATTTTATGACTAAAGTATGCCTTCCACATGTTTAATAAATTGCTTATGTGAAGAAATTAGTGCCATTGTAACATGAAGTATGATATCTCAGAGCATGTGTCAACTATTGCATGCTAAGTGTTTGTTAAATGGCCTAAATGAATGAATTATGATGTGTTTCAAGTATTCCTATTCATGTGAATTCCTTGTTGGGTGAGTTATGAGACAATAGCATACTTCCCTTTACAATTACGTGTTCAAGATTCCTAAGTGCTCGAAATGATGCTTCATTGGTTATGTTGCGAATAATAGTCTATTGTCATGATTGTTACGCAAGAGTTGTCATGTCGAATTTATTTATGGTATCGAGTCTTGGAGGGTATTTATACCCAAAAACATAGCTGCTTGTTCAGAGCCGAGTCAGTCTCAAGATAATCTCAGTCGTCCTATGATCAGTAGATTTCATTTAGTGACAGAAGTTAAGAAAACTCAGTAAATTTCAGTATTCAGTCTAATCCATCTTAGAATCCAATTCAGACCTCAGTAGTTTCAGTAATCAGTCCATATTTCAGTAAAACTCAGTGAGTTACGAAACTCAGTAGAATTCCAACAGAAAGTAGAATCCAGCAGTGTTCCGTCAGTCTTTGGAACCAAGTGAACTCATCTTAACTCAGTTGATCAGTCAAGAAATATGACTTAATTAGTTCAGAGTCTTTCAGTTAGGAGTAATAACTAGCACCGAGCGAGTACGGGGATGACGGATTCCCGTTAGAGAGGCAGAGTCGTTAGTAACAGTCCCTGAACTCTAGAACTGCGTAGCTAGTGCAATACTAGGAGTCGCCCATTAGATTAAGGCTTGACTATCATACTGCCTTAGGCTTTACTTCCTGTTTCGGGTCACCCGTTAGAGAGTCTTTACCATAGCTTATGTCTTTACCCGCGGCACGGTATTGACACCCTTCCAGCTGGGGTTACAGGTTAGACCCCACCAGTTCAAATTTGGGGCATATCAGTTAAGTGAGAAATCCCACAGTTGCAGTTGCAGTATCATTCTTCAGAATAGAACTCAGAAATCAGGACTGTCAGATAAGTCACCCATCTTAGTAAGGAACTTAGATAGTTCCATAGATTCATGGACTACCCACTAGATAGGCCTGGTATCACATAAAGTTAATCAGTATTCATACTAATAGATCCATATATCACCCGTTAGATAGGCCAGATCTCAAATTCAGTTAGTTATTCTCATTATCAGAATCAGATATCTTCCGCTAGATAGGTCTGATCTCAGACATAATCATTTCTTATAATTGGTAGTAGATTCAAGGATCATTCGTTAGAGAGGATTGATCTTATATTTAGTCAGTCAATTGTAGCAAGCTCAGAATTCAGTTATTGATAAGAGTAGATTCAGTTAATCAGCTTCAGTATCATCATATTCAAAGATCACTCTCTAGATAGGACTGATCTCAACATCTATACTCAGTTATCAATATCAGAAGATTCAGTTATTCAGTATCGCAGTTTTAGTTGTTAGTTCAGATGTCAGTAAAGTAGTATCCGAGTATCATTATTTAGAGTCACGATGATTTCAGTTATGGTTTGTGCATTCATGCATATGTCCTCATTCAGTACTCTCATGATTATTCAGTTAAGCTATGTCCATACGTAAGCCCTTGCATTAGCCTTACATCATCTAGCATACCAGTACATTCAAAGTACTAACGCATACTTTCTCTTGCGCTATGGTGTCTTATACCATAGGTTCCGAAGCGTGAGATCCAGAGCACCCTTAGGAGTCCAGACTTAGTCAGCAGCAGTAGACGTAGCAGTGAGTCCTCTTCATTCGAGAATGACCCTTATTTTATTATCGCATTAGATTCAGTTTATTTTCAGTAAACGAAGTTAGTTGGGGACATGTCCCATCAACTCCACAGTTCAGACAGTTAGAAACTTTTCGGATAGATGTATTAGTATTCAGTTTTTCGGTATTGATTATTTTTGATGTTTTAAACCTTATGGATAGTTTCCACCAGTTTACCGCATTTAATACCTATATTATGCAGTGCTCCGGTACAGATATTAGTAGAGGGTTATATTGTAGTCCTTCGGGATCATGAGCACCGTGTGGCATTCCGATTCTAGAAAATTGGGGCGTTACATAAGAGAGAGATAAGTAAAACTCCATACGTCAGGAGCTCACTTTAAATCTCTGAACCATGACTGCTCCGCATAATGCACACATCAATGACGATAACCCGTACAATAATATGCAAACTGTAGAAGTATAGTATGTGTACGAAATGAATGGTACTTAGTAGGCAACTGCCAACTGAGCTCCAAAGATAAAACAGATAAATATAACACATAGACAGAATAGAAACTATCCCCAAATGTCCATCAATCATATAACAAAGCCAATGAGATAACAAGGATAGCCTACTCTATTCATATCCAAAATAATATCATAATAGGACTAAGTAAGTATCAAGGATGAATTATCCTAATCCATTTATACTCATGAATCTAAATACTATACCATATATCCCCGACCAATATACGAATAAAGAACGAAAGAAGGATATACTATAATATACAAGTTCAAGGAATGAATATACAATCTGAATAAATGAAGGAAGGGATAACAGTAATACGATAGTCACATATAGTTACATATACATATATATAGATACAAGGTCATCTCGAAGCACAACCTATATCATCATATCTTCATTCTAAAGCCGCATTATAGTCCTATCAGGATTTAATATTGTCATACTCAGGGTTTCTAATTTCCCATGGCTGGAAAAGAAATAATCATGTATAATAATGCAATCGTAAGATAGAAGAGGCCAAAAACATACCTCAAAGCTCGATACCGATTCAATGACCAATATATCATAAACTAGCTATGGCGATAATCATAATAATGGTAATAACAATATCAGTAACAACACGAGTAACCGGCTATTCTGAACTATCAAATACCTAGATGAGCCTATGCATACCCCCACCGCTCCAGGATTGGAAGGTTCAATCAACATATAATAACACAAGGCATAGTTATCATCCATATCTATGCAACTAACCCACACCAACTGATAGACATAGGAGCATACTAGTGATAGGCGATGTGCATGCAAGAATGAAGGCAAGGTACACAATCAACATCATAATATCATCATCGTAACCATCTCCATCATCATAATCAGCCTCCAACCTTATCAGAAATCAACATATCATCATAATGTCCTCCGGCCTTGACTAATATCAATATCATCATCACAGTATCCTACGGCCTTGCTGGATATCAATATCATCACAACCATCAATACATACATACATATATACATACATAAATACATGCATGCATACATATATACATATATATATATATATATAATAGGTGCATGGACTCAAGTCATGGCTAAAAGTGAGTAAATTCGTTTGTTGTCCGAAATGATCTTCGGGACTAAATCATTGTCAAAGTGTAGAAAGGAACATAATATATCACGATCAGAATAAATAATAGTGTCAAGTCATGGACCAGAATATGTCTAGATCAAATCTTTAAACAATATTTTTAACCTCTTTATACGTATAAATATTTTATTTAGAAGGCAATTACTATAGTAAAGAAATCCATTGTTATGATGAAAAATGGGTTTTAACTCTTATTTAGAAAAAATAGTTATAAGGTTATAGTTCAGCTAGGATCACATCAATACCGATATAATAACCATGAAGATACCGAATCTATGCAGGCCATCACCAGTATTTAGTCAATTAAATCATAAGCAATATAAACATATATGTATCCATATTCTACAACTGTATTCTTTACAAGGATAAATAATTTCCATATATTCAACCAATATCATAACACAATCCTCGACCCAATAATATGTCCGAAATAATCACAACATCAAAATCACGTCCTTAGGCTCATATACATATCCGAAACTCATATCGACAATCATATTTATAAGCCGTAGCATATCTATAATCATCTCACATATAGAAGGCATAATATATCAATAAAACATAACTCATAACTATGAGACATTTTACATCTATAAGACATCTCATATCTATAGGTCAAGATTCCAGATATTTATTAACTGAGAAAGAAATCCACCAGGGCAAAAATACTATATATGCAAGATAGAAAAGAGGGGTGAATGCTTTCTTTTTTGCCATTTTTTCATTTGTGAATTGTTAATCAACCCATTTGTACACTCTGTGCGATCGAATATTTCTTACACACATGAGTTTTATACAAGGTATCGAACTTATGAATCTATTTTCTTTATGATTTTGTGGTTAGTCTTTGAATCTAGAAAGAATACAGAAATAGGCTAAGAATTCACTTCGAATGAAGAAATTGAGAATATTGTTTCCTGATATCACAATTGGTCAAATTCAAAATCAAGTGTCTCCTTTCGATGAATGATCGAAAGAACCACTTTAAGTAATGAATATTGTTCAGATTTTGAGAAGAAAGAACTCCCTTGCTATCAAAATATCCAATATTTCAAAAAAAAATTCTCTAATTACCCATGAGAAATATCACCTCTCTAGGCCAATTATCGTATCTAAGAGGAATACCACCTCTATAGGCCCAATAATAAAAGACAAGCCCCACAAGGGCTAAAGTAAAGTACGAGCCCCACGAGGGCTAAGGTAAATGACAATCCCCTTCATAACCCATCATTCATCGTCACGGACAATTTATTCATAGATATATGAATGTATATAACATGAATATTACAATGCATTATCGGGTTCAACATGGTTAGTCGCATAGCTTCTCAAGTAGTCAATAAATATGTCTTCTAGAGCCCTTAGTATCATGACTCACAATATTAGCAACAAGAGGGTTTTCTAGAATAATCACTAGTTTGGTTACTAGGTAAAAGTATAACATTAGTAATATCATAGTCCAAAGCCCAAAATAGTAGGCTAGTCAATGATTTAAATGATAATATAGACATGGGGTTAATTAATAGCATAACCCATAGCTACACATAGCATTAGCGATAATGTAGTCAACAACCATATACATCACTTCAAATATTATCACCATAACTTATTTACCACGGTTAGCCAACATGCTCCCAAGGCCATTCTCTAAGCGTTTAATAAGCGTCTAAGGTCTTCAATTGAACTATATAAATCCAACCTTAAGGTGGGTCAAGATTCCACTTCTAATCCTCAATTTCTATAATTAGGCAAACTATGTCCCAAACTAAGCTAAGGTATCTAGTTCAACTTCTAGATGTCAGGTAAGCCATAATCAATCCTAAGATATGAACTTTGCCTAAAAACATGGGCATTTAAGCCAACACTATCTAAATTATGGTTTCAAGATCACTAGAATAACTCAACTAAGGTTAAGCATACTAAAAATGATTCCAACCCATAAACCACATCCAAAACCTAGCATACTATCATATCTATGCTAAAAAGTAAATCTAGGAAAAAGGCAATAGGGTTCAAAAAGGGTCATAAACATTCCACCTTACGGGTCCAAAATCATTATCTAATTCCCCAAACATCAATAATCAATACTAAGTTATTTTATTCATAATCAAGCCTAACATTCATACTCACATGTCATGCATAACACACATCATCTTCGAAGAAGAGTAGGTAGAAGCCTACCTCAAAGTCGAGTCGCAAAACCTCAAATCGCTCACCAAGTGTCAATCTTCACTTCACAATCCCAAAATGTCATCACACTATCAAAATCATAATATACTCGTCAATAAGAGTCTAACAATACCTATATTGCACCATTGTGCTTCGGGTTCAAAAATGACACCAAAAATCTCAAGTGGGTCCCACTTACGGAAAATGCATTTTCGAGACCAACCCAACACTCACACATCATCAAGGAATCACAACCCTCAAGAAATGGGTGCAAATCAAGAAATTTTGAGGCTAAAACTAAGCCCTAAGCTAAATTGAAGTTTTTGGTCAAAACTAATAAATTCACCAATCCAGATGATAATCATAATAATGGGTGTTAATCAAACTCCCAAGACACCCACAATACTCAATTTTGAGTTACCACACTCATTTAGGATTTTTAGGTCCCAAAAATGAGTCAAAATGGCCAAAATGCGGCTTATTGGATCCTTAAATACCCCTACCAGCTTTGGAGATGCCGCAGTCGCCAACTTATTTTTGCCCCTCGAAACTCATTCGGAACCCGGAACCCAAATAACATGATTCAATAGTGAAATTTGAGTGTAAACCACATTTCAAATCCATTGGAATCATCAAAACGTTCTTTCGAGATCGTTTCGGCAAAAAAGTGAGGCCCATACCTATAGTTCCGTTTTCATAAAATTCGCTCAATAGCCCAAAATAAGTTCGGGAGCCTTGGGACCTAAACCAAGGGTACCCCTAGCCTCAAATTGGTGTTTTGGATGTGATGAAAAAGTTGAATTTTCAATTCGAGGTCATTTCGACCAAATGTGAATCCCACACTCATATTTTCGTTTTTTCCACTTTCTGACCAATAGGTCGAAAAGAGCTCAGTGCATTGGGACCCGAACCAAAGGTCTACCTAGCCTAAAGTCGAAATTCCAAATCTGATGGTGCAATCAAAATTTGTATCCGATACCGTTTCACTAAAGTTTTCGACCGGTGGCCATTTGGAACCAACGAAGACTTCAAAACAGGGAATTGGCTCAAAAAACTAAACGAACTGCCTGGTAATTGAACTGTCGATCCCAAAAATTCATAAATGACTTGATGCAGCTATGGAGAAGCCCTAACTATGAAGATAAGCGAAAATATTAAAAAAAATAATTGGAAGGGTCATTACATTGGAGGAGGAGGAACAAGAAGTTTTTTTGTTAAGTGTTGAATCCATCTATTTTCAACTGCAAAGTGCTAATATCAACATATATACTATTTTCTTAAACCTTTGCTTATTGTGCTCCAATTTTGATAAGAATTCTAGCAGAGTATAGAAAAAACTTTTCTTTTACAAAATACTTCAAGGAATCTAGATGGAATGAACATAATAGCATGAACAAATAAATAAGTAAATTAAAGAATCTACAAAGTTCAAAAGCCAATTAGCGGAGTTTTAATCTAATAATTCAAAAAATAAATAGAACAACCATCCACAAATGTCATAGTTGATGGTTATTTTACACAAAATTTCTCATCATCAATATGTCGTGCTTGCAGACGAACGACAACAGGAACATTGACAAAGCAATAGGTGACGCTCCTCACCCAGTGAAGGACTTTCTGCCCGCTGATCTCTATATTTGATAATGGCCGAGGTTGATCATATGAAGTGGATGTTTCATGACTCCCTAGGCTCAACCCAATGTTTGGTCCCGAAGAAGAGATTTGCCTTTGATTAACCATGTTGGTAGCAATTGGAGGAGGAATAGGCAATTGCTTCCTTAAGTGTTGAATCCATCTATTTCAATTGCAAACTGTGTAATATTAGCATATAGCGCATTTAATAAATTAAATTGCAAAATACTATGCGCTCCTTTCTCCAAATAATTAAACAAATAAAATTTAAAAAGAAGGTGTGATTTCTACTTAATTAATGAAGAACTTGAAGCACCGGGGATCTCCATAACTGATAATGAATGAGGCAGCTCATATGAAGTGGATACTTCATAACTCCCAAGACTCAACGCAAAGTTTGGTCGCGTAGAAGAGATTGGCCTTTGATTTGGGAGTAATTGGAGGAGGAGGAACAGGCAATTGTGTTGTTAACTGTTCAATCCATCTATTTTCAATATATAGAGATTTTAAAAAAGGTGTAATTTGTAAGTTATCAAATGCATATAGGACTAAACAAGAAAGATAATAAATTTTAGATTGTGGGCAATATGATTTTTTTTTTTTTGAAATATTTTATTACTAGCAAATTTCATGAGAGAAAATTATTGACCTACCGAAATTGTGATCTAGTGTTAGATTCTCATCTTTTTGGTAAATGAGAACATATCGTTATTTATGATTAATGTTTAGTTCTTATATTTTGTTGACATCTTAAAATAATAAAATATATGCTAAAATGAGAAACAAAAAGTTAAACTTTGCTCATGTATTATTCAAAATATCTTGTATAATCCTATCCTAATATTCGTTTTTCATTCATATCCTTATTATTTGCAAATCATCTCATATCATTTTTTTGGTTTAAAATAAAATATTATATATACTTATTCATCGTGAAAAAAGGAGGTACTATAATTAGGATGATAGAAATTTTTAAAAGCTAAAAAATACAAAAGTTGTCATAGAACAACTATTTTTTGATAGATAGAAGAATGATCCACAAATGTCATAGTTGATGGCTATTTTACATAAATATTTTTCATCAACACTTCGTGCTTGCAGACGAAAGGTAACATGAACATTGACAAAGCAATGGGTAACCCCCCTAACTTAGAGTACATATGGCTCCCCGTGAGCTCCATAGATGATAATGGGCGAGTTTGCTTGTATGAATTGGATGATTCATGACTCACAAAATCCAACCCAACGTTTAGTAAAGTGCTAATATCAACATATGTTCTATTTTCTTGAACCTTTGCTTATTGTGCTCAAATTTTGATAAAATTTTAGCAGAGTATAGCTAAAAAATTTATCCTACAAAATACTTTAAGGAATCTAGATGGAATGAACATAATAGCATGAACACATAAATAAGTATAATTAAGGATTCTACAAAGTTCAAAAGCTAACAAGTGGAGTTTTAATCTAATAATTCAAAAAATGGATAGAACAAACACCGTGCTTGTAGACGGACAGCAATGGGAACATTGACATGGCCACGGGTGACACTCCTCACCTAGTGAAGTACTTGTGGCCCCAGTGAAATCCATCATTGATATTGAACGAGGCTGCTCATATGAAGTGGATGCTTCATGCATGACTCCCAATGCTCAACCTGAAGTTTGGTCTCAAAGAAGAGATTTTCCTTTGATCAACCATGTTGGGAGCAATTGGAGGAGGAATAGGTGATTGCCTTAAGTGTTGAATCCATCTATTTCAATTGCAAAGTACCAATGTTAGCATATGGCTCATAAAATAAATAAATTGCAAAATAATATGCACTTTTTATCAAATTATTTAACAAATAAAAATTTGAAAATTTGATTTCTACATAATTAGTGAAGAACTTGTGCACCTGAGGAGCTCCATAATTGATAATGGACATCACATCGAATCTTTAGGCTGTTTCAAATTCTCAATCTCCAGAGAGTCATGTGGCTTCTCCTCAGCTGCAATCTTGGTTCCTTCCACTGCCATTGGTTTCAAGGAGCATGACAATGCCAGTGGATGGAACCAAGATTGCAGCTGAGGAGTGGCATGTTACAAATATTCACACCTAAGTCTTGTGACAGACCTTCCACCATTGTCATCAACCTTTTCTAAACATATTATACACTTAGGGGCATCATTTTTATTATTTGAAAAAATATTATTTTCCATAACTTTTAAAAGAGTTGAAGAAAAATACTTGGAGAAATTAAAATATGATTAAAAAAGAGAAATGAAGAATGAGGTGAAGCAATCGGCAAATTTAAACACTATTTATAGGCAAATTTTAATTACTAATAAAGTAAAACTCTAAATTGTGTGAAAATATTTGGTATGACTCTCCATATAAATATAAGAAGTAAAAATTATTTTAAAAAGATAAAGATAGACTATTTTAAGAAAAAAATTGAAGTGAAAACCATGGTGAGGATACAGTACATACTATATCCATAAATGGGAAAATTTTAAAACAAGTGATTATTAAAATTATTAATTTACTAAAATTGTAAATTTGTGTTAGAATCATTTTCTATGATTATTGTTGGTGTTCACATGGTAAAATAATACAAAAAAAATCAATTATATACGAATAATTTCTTTTCAACGACTAAAATTTTAAATTATGTGAAAATTTTAGTTGTGATGTTGCAGGTAGATAAGAAATTCAAATCATGTGAAGGTCAAAAAATACTGATAAGTTTAGGAAAGTACGATATTTTTTTTGTAAGTAAACATTTTATTCACTAACCCAGCAAGCATTTTGTGACAATATAGCACCATAATTTTAACGTAGTCCTGTATCTCAGGTTTTACCTCCTTCTCCACACCACCTACATAATAAGTTTTGGCTCATACAATCGTTTGATTCCTCTAAAAGTTTAAAAATAGAGATTGAAAGAGTAAATATTCCTCCGCAAAAAAAATTATTTTTTCAAAATTTAGGATAAACATTTATCTTGCTGGCCAGATTTTATGATACCCTGCCTTAGAGTACATTGCCACAACATTTTGAGCAACACTTTTCTGATTTTCATTACTAATGGCCATAGAGTAAGCTGCATTTACTGGTGGTAAGGGATTCATTAGCAAGATTTGGCCTCTTGTGAGTAAGTACCATTCAAGCCCATAAGTAACTGATAGAGTTTCTGTCTCTGCGGATAAACTGTCAAATCTTTGAATCTTTCACGGTTGCAAGCAGGTAAAGGAACCATAAACTCAAATGCATCTAGTAATCCTTCAACTTATTAAAATAAGAGAAAATACTCAATTACCCCCCGAACTATATCAAAAAGGCTATGGCACACCTCAAGGGGTCTTATTACTCCCTGAACTAATTAAAAGTGTAATTTTGACATCCTTAGGGATCGTTGGTAGAGTGTATTTGAAATATTAATGCAAGCATTAGTTTAATGTGTATTAATAGTACCTTGTTTGGTATACCTTTTTACCCTATGTATAACTAATGCAAATATTAGTTATACACTGTATTGTGTATTAAGGTGTGTATTACTAATACCTCAAAATCCATGGCATTAGTAATTCAATGGATATAACGCACGCATTAACATGCTTAAAGATCCTATTACCCCTCAAAAAAATTTCCGCATCCTTTCCAACATATATATTGAGGGTATTGTAGACACCTAATTTTGTCCCTCCCGAAGTCTAATTTTATTCATTTTTAGTTCACCTTACCATGTGTCCAACCCCATGTACTTATATCCACAAAAATACTAAAATAAACAAAAAAATACCTCTAACTAATTTATCTTATCCTAACAAACTACCCAATCAAAAGCTTCCACCTACCCTAACTACCCATATGATTCCCCCCTCCTTTTTCTTGTCCACAAAGAAAGAATATATGGGGGACCACCAAAATTCCCACATCATAACAAATTCATGCCCATTATAAAAGAAAAATTCTAAGAGGAAAAAGGAGAGGCTCATTCTTTGATCATCATCTTCTCCACAATAACAACAATCACAAAATAATCTTCCTCACAAGAACAACAACAACAACCACAAAAAAAAGGGCGCCAGTGACCAGTAACCGGTGAACGGTAACGGTGAACAGTAACGGCGTGAAAAGTGACGGTGAACGGGTCATTATTTGTCGAGTTGGATTGTTGGTGTTAAGGTTCGACTCGAGGTTTACGGGTGCGGACTCTCTTTATTCGAATAACTTTGAGTTTGAAAGCTTCAAATTTAAGGTCCAATTCTTTCTTCTCTTTCATTTAATTCTTATGTGTTTGTGATTGCGTGTGATTCGATACCGTGGCTTGTTTGTTGATGTGAACTGTTGGTGACATTTGGGTCTGTGATGTGCTAAGCATGATTGGTGAATTATTGTTATTCTCGATTGGTGTATTGTGTATTGAAATGGGTTAATCACGTGGTTGATAATGAATTAAGGTGGGGATTAAAAATGGAGAAAAATGAATATTGATTAATTTTGATGTATTGATAATGTTAAACATGATAGAATTGTGATGCGCTGAACTTGGTAGGCAAACGTAGGTCGAGTAGGCAAATTTAGAAATAACGAGTTGTTGAAGTGTTTGAATATGTGCGTGAATGGTACCTTCTACTTTATCGCAAAAAAAGTTTAAATTGTACGCATTTAGCCGGGGAATGCCCCGAAGGATTTGTATTGATTTATCTGGGGAATGCCCCGAAATAGCATGTACGCAAAGGAGGCTCGTGATCAAGGCCCGGAACGTCGGGTGGAGTTTAGTTTAGGATTATTTTAGAATAGAATAGGTTTTATATTTCAGCACCTCTTTTCTTTTGGTTTGTTTTGAATTTTGTGTGATTTGTTTGTTTGCTTGTTTTTTGTGTTTATGTGGTTTGTACATTTGTAATGTCAAATTAGCCGATACACTCCACCAAGCGACCGTGGTCTAACCACGGGATCGAGGGGTGCCTAACACCTTCCCCTCGGTCAACAGAATTCCTTAGCCAGAATCTCTGTTCGTGGATCAGTTTATAGAGTCAAACCATTTCGAAAAGGATTTTCCAAAGGTGACTTGGCACACCGGATTATGCCAAGTGGCGACTCTGAATAAGAAAAAAAATAATGTAAATAATCCTTTTGTTTTTCGAAACAAATTTTTCATTTTTATCACCTTAATAATAAAACCCTTTCAAACTTAAAATACATATATCTTTTTTTTTGAGTCGAAAAAGGGGTGTGACAGCTCTGGCGACTATGCTGGGGACACTACGAGTTTTCAGAATTCGAGCTATTTTTGGAGTCGTATCGGCTTTGTTTGACATTACGAGTGTATAAGCATTGTTTGTGATTTTATTTGTGTTATTGTTTTCACTTTTTTGCGTTTTTCGTGCTCTTTGCTTACAATATTTATCTTATGTGTTACCGCTTTATATCTGGCATCATGAGTCTACCCCCAGGACTTCTTTCTACAACAAGTCCGTAGTACACGTGTTGTACACGACCTCTAGTTGAGTCACCCTTATTTTAGGGGGGAGCCGTCAGTGTTATGGAGTAGGTGTAAAGCAAAGCAGTCACTATCAACAATACGCTCCCCCGAACAGCCTTGTTAGTGAACCCCCAACGTAGGTCAGCCATTAGGTCATGCTTATGTGCATCATATTGAGACTTACCGGGGCCCACTTGGTCCTTTGTGAGAGACTCACCTCTAAAGCATCCTTATGTGCTAAATGTTACATTTCTGAGGGTAACGTGGTCATTTGACAAACTGATTTGGGGAAAACTTATGTCAAAAGTATGGTAATAAAATTAAAAAAAAATTAAAAAAAAAGAGGAAAAGTGAGTTGGAAAGAATGAATCAAAAGGAGTGTCGTAGTTTATTTTAGAGTTATTTATGGATTTTGTTCTTCACAATCCAAAAACTCAAAAAGATTTTTTTTACGTTTTGCATTTATCTTCTCAAAGTACCGTAAGTTCAACAAAAAAAGAGAAAGAAAAAAAAAGAGGGTTTTGTTTGTCTTTTCTACTTGTTTGTCAAAAGCAAAAATACCAAAAAGATTTTTCTTCATAATTGGTGGTGTCAGTCTTAGTTGAAGTGTCTAGTTGAAAATCCAAAAAGTTTTTATTCGTTTGTTTTTGGTTGTGTCTCTTACGTTAGGGTCAATTTATTAGTTAATCGTTAATTATCCAATCGGGACGAATTACGCACCCCTGATTCTCCTCTCTCGGGAGTGAGATACATAGGCAACCTATTGTGGGTTCGGGGATCTTATTTGAAAAATCCAAAAATATTTCTTCACTCTCCATTTAGAGTAGGCATTTCATATACGTTTTTAAAAGAAAACTATAAAAAGATTTTCCTTTAATAGGTTCAAGTTTCATTTCCACATGAAATTCAAAAATCGAAAACCCAAAAAGATTTTTTCTTTGGTAATCACAAGTTTCATTTTGTATAGAGATTTAAACCTAAAAAAAAAAAAGATTTTCGTCAATTCTTTTCACACTTTGTTTCAAGAAAGAAAAAAGAGTTTAATTGGCCATTTTCTCAAAACGTCACAAACTACGCACACCTAATTCTCCTCTCTCGGGAGTGAGATACGTAGCTTCTTTGGTTCGGTGATCTTTTCAAAAAGAAAAAAAAAGGGTTTGAAAAAGTATTGAACTCTAAAACATTTGTTGTTTTATGTTGAGTCAGTTTAAGGTTGTTGGTTTGTGGCATTCTGGCTGATCCTTCACATCACACCAAATCCAAAGGGTTAGTTGTGTTCAACAAAGATATAGAGAGTGACATCATGGATCAAACAAAGAATCAGGAAAATGAGAGTTTAAAGCAAGAGGTCAGGAGGCTAAGACAACAACTGACAGATATGCATCGAGCTTGGTCCAGTGGGTTGCCTCCTCCTCCATTTCCCTTTATTGATCCTACAAATACCTCGTGTTTTCCACCAAAATCTCAAAGTTAGTTTTCTACTGTTGTTGATGCACCGCAACATGACTCAGAATTCATTCTAAGCCAAAAGCATCTCAATACTTCCACCACTTTGCCTCTAGTTCCTCAGCATAAGCCTGCTACATTCACAACACCACATGTTGTTTGTGATCTTGTTGCTCAATCCTTTACTGGGACTTCCACACCGGCTCGCTCAATGGTTGTGCATCCCCATGCTTCTAGCGAACCTATATTCAATACTCTTGGTGATCATTGTTATACTCTTGAGCCTGCTTTTAAGTTAACTGGAACACCAAAGTTTCTGAACAAGAAGTCCAGTGTGCCAGAAGAGTCGGAGAAAATGGTTGGAAAAATGAAGAGTACAGAAAATGCTATGAAAAAATTTCTAG
This sequence comes from Capsicum pubescens, assembly GCA_030864215.1. NCBI lineage: Eukaryota > Viridiplantae > Streptophyta > Magnoliopsida > Solanales > Solanaceae > Capsicum > Capsicum pubescens. Next base: position 294,445,814 of record CM061542.1, on the reverse strand, counting down.
GACCTGTGGGTAAAGAAAAGGTTTCATTCAAAGACTGGGGCATGCCTTCAAATGCTAATATTTCTCCAATCTTTGTGATGTCAAAATTTGAGGAGCAAGATGGGCATGAGGAATCCGTGAAACCTTTGGGACAATATTTCAATTAATTAATGTAACCTGGAGGCAAGAAGAATGATAAAGATGTATTTTCTATTGTAGTTGGACAGCAGGAAAGGTCAAGAAGACCATGTCGTCGTCAGTCTCAGGCGCAAGCTCAAGTTTATGCCCAAGCTCCACATAATCACTCCCAAAATCCATTATACTCTTTTCCCCCACCTCCATATCTAGTATATTGTGCACAACCATATGTTCAAACCTCATCTTACCCACAGTGGAACACACCAACTCCTCAGAGTCGTCCTCTAACTCCACAAACATACCAAAACCCTTCTAAGCCTGATTTTCGATTCAAGCCAAATGATGAAATGAGGAAGAAGTTGAGAGATAGCTTCACACCAATTGAAGAGTCATATGCCAGTTTATTTCATAGATTGGTATAGGAGGGAATGATCACTCCTCTCCTTGGGCACACCCTTAATTGGCATTCAAGAAATTTTGATCCTAACGCACGATGTGCGTATCATTCTGAGGCTCAGGGTCATAGTATTGAAGATTGTCGAGCTTTGAAAAGAGAAATTGAAAAGATGATTCAAGATAAATCAATCATGGTACAGAACATTGATAGTGAGGAAAGCTCTAGTCATGTTGATATGCAAACTAGTTGCTAAGATGTCAAGCTGAGCAATTGAGAATTCACCCCTCTCCTTACTAGGAAGAGGTCTGGTAGTTTGTTTTGTCTTCTTTTCTATTTTCCGAATTATTTCAGGGTTGTAGTTTGGGATCTATCTTGTTTTGTCCTTTTGTCGTTGATGTTCAAACCCTTCTATCTTTTATTTTTATTAAATAGAGTGTCCCCTTTTCATTTATGTTTTAAATTTGTGTTGTTTGTTTGCTTTCTTTACATAGTATATTTTATGTTGACTTTAGTGATATGACATGCTTGTGGAATTTTTAGCCAGATCTTAAAGTCCAGTTTAAGCATGGACATTGAATCAGAGAGTTAAAGTTAGAAAAGAGAGCATCTGAGGAAATAGATTGAGTGTTGGGGCATTTGGTGATCAAGTGAGGCCTTCTTTGAAAATTAAAGCAATTATTTTGAGAATCACAAGAACACCTTGGTCATCGATCGAAGGGCAAGTCCCAATTAGGTCAAATAGTGGACGTGTGATCCCAATATCAAGAGAAACAAGAAGATAAGCAGCTCCACGAAAGCATGAGTCATTTGATATGAGGAATGTACAACAAAGGTGGAGTTTACAGAAGAAGTAGTGATGCACAGACTCAATCTGCTTAAAAAGATATCGCAAATGATCTTCATCTCTCACTTCCAATTGCATGTTATGTACTTGCATTCTCAAGGATTGATATGATGAAGGAATTTCATTCTGCTATCCAAACATTGTGTCATCTTTTGTTGACCCCATTTGACCCTTAGTGTTATTTTCTTCCATACCCCTCTTTTGGAATCAAGATAGAGTAAGCAAAGTTCAAAGAATAGTGTCGAGTAAAAAGATAAAGTCAAAAGTTACAAAAAAGAGACAAAAATGTTTCCAAAAAAAAAGAGTGTGAAGAAAAATAGAATTAGAAAAAAAGAATCGCAAAGTGAAAAGAGCGAATAAAAGAAAAAAAAATCAGATCAAAGCAAAAGAACAAGCTGCCAGAACTACGCGTGACCTGATTCTCCTCTCTCGGGGGTGAGATACGTAGGCTACCCTACTAAGGGCTCGGTCTAACCAAATAAACAATTTAGCGTCACTCAGTCAAACCAAACTGGGGCATGAGTTAATCCTCATTTTTTGAGTCGATTTCAAAAGTTGTATGTTCCACCCCCACCTCAAGTGTTGTTTGGGCCTCATGCCGTCATTTATTTCTTTCAAATCCTATACAAAAGCCAAGTTACAACCAAAGAAAGACCTTCAGATCAATCTTTGAGGATGTTAAGGCAAAGCATGTAAAGGATATGAGGATGTATTTGGGAACTACTTGTAGCTCTACACAAGGAATCAAGAGACAAATAAAAATGTGAGAATCTTATCGGTAAAAACCCTCACGGGAACCATAAGGTGATGGTAAGTTGAGAGAAATAAAAATGAGAGTCTTATTGGTGAAAACCCTCACAGGAACCGTAAGATGATGGTAAGCTGAGAGAGATAACAATGAGAGAGTCTTATTGGTGAAAACCCTCACGGGCACTGTAAGACGATGGCGAGTTGAGACAAATGAAAATAAGAGAGTTTCATTGGTTAAAAACCCTCGCGGACACCATAAGGAAATGGTGATCTAAAAAATGAGAGAGGCTTGTTGGCAAAAACTCTTCAAGGCGCCACTAGCCGAAGGAGGTCTTAAATGCAATTGGCCAAAGAAAACAACTCACTTTCGGGTCATTAACTCAACAACAATCTATAAGAGTTTGGATGGAAAGATCAGGCGGCTTAATCCAAAATGCATGGCTTAATCATTAGAGTTGATTGTCATTTAAGATAAAATTTTCATTTCTTTGTTTCAAATGGGGACATTCATTATCTTTTCTTTCTTCTCTTAATCTTTATTCTTATTTTCTTAAGTCAGTTATCCAAATAAAACAAAAGTTGTTGTCATTTTTCTCTTGTTTTTGAGTCAAGTTCATGTTAAAACAAGCGAGAAAAGATTTCAAAACTGGCTACCAACTTCTTCAATTGCACAAAGCAAAACAAAAAGGCCAGCACATGAAAGAGACATAATTGAGAGCCAAAAAAGGGGTGTGCAGAAAGTTTTGCCAATAGAAAAGTTTGGGAACTCATGAAAATACCAAGGTTTAAAGGGTTTATTCATGAATCATGGCAAAGCAGAGATGATGTGTTTATTTCAAAGTCACTCTTAATAATCCGAGTTTAGGTCAATGAAATGACAAAGCAGGGGCAAGTGCCAACAATCTGAAACAAAATGAAGGGAATGAACAGTGGAGCAGGTGCCGGGAGAAACAAGTGCCGCAAGCCATCACTAAGTTTTTAACTGACAAATTTTCTTTGATGAAACAGGGCAAATTCGTTTCACTTAATTCAGCTACCATTGGAAATACACATTCGTGGAAATTTACCTTCTGTTCAGGACCCTCCTGAAAAATGGGATTTTACCTTCTGTTCAGGACCCTCCTGAAAAATGGGAATCAGGACCCTCCTAAAAAATGGGATTTTACCTTATGCTCAGGACCCTCCTGAAAAATGGGAATTTACTTTTAGTTCAAGAGCCTCCTGAAGAATGGGATTTTACTTTCTGTTCAGGACCCTCCTGAAGAATGGGAATTTACTTTCAGTTCAGGACCCTCTTGAAAAATGGGATTTTACCTTCAGTTCAGGACCCTCCTGAAAAATAGGTTTTTACATTCTGTTCAGGAACCTCCTGAAGAATAGGAATTTACTTTCAGTTCAGGACCCTCCTGAAAAATCGGATTTTACTTTCTGTTCAGGACCCTCCTGAAGAATTGGAATTTACTTTTAATTCGGGACCCTCCTGAAAAATAGGACTTTACCTTCAGTTTAGGACCCTCCTGAAAAATGGGATTTTACTTTCTGTTCAGGACCCTCCTGAAAAATGGGATTTTACTTTCTATTCAGGACCCTCCTGAAGAATGTGAATTTACTTTCAGTTCAGGACCCTCCTGAAAAATGGGACTTTACCTTCTATTCAGGACCCTCCTGAAAAATGGGATTTTACTTTCTGTTCAGGACCGTCCTGAAGAATGGGATTTTACTTTCTGTTCAGGACCCTTTTGAAAAAAGGAATTTACTTTCAGTTTAGGACCCTCCTGAAAAATGGGATTTTACCTTCAGTGCAGGACCCTCCTGAAAAATGGGATTTTACTTTCTGTTCAGGACCCTCCTGAAGAATGGGAATTTACTTTCAGTCCAGGACCCTCCTGAAAAATGGGATTTTACTTTATGTTCAGGACCCTCCTGAAAAATGGGACTTTACTTTATGTTCAGGACCCTCCTGAAAATATGGGATTTTACTTTTTGTTCAGGACCCTCCTGAAAAATGGGACTTTACTTTATGTTCAGGACCGTCCTGAAAAATGGGAGCTTTCCTTATGTTCAGGACCCTCCTGGAAATGGGATTTTACTTTATGTTCAGAACCCTCCTAAAAAATGGGACTTTACTTTATGTTCAGGACTCTCCTGAAAAATAGGATTTTACTTTCTGTTCAGCACCCTCCTGAAAAATGAGAGTTACTTTTTGTGCAGGACCCTCCTAAAAAATGAGATTTTACTTTCTGATCAGGATCCTTTTGAAAAATGAGATTTTACTTTCTGTTCGGGTTCCTCCTGACAAATGGGACCACGCTTTCAAAAATGAAATACTGCCTTATGATAATCCTTGTGAGGGAAATTCGAGCAACATTTGTAAGGAGACGTACTTCCTTATTTGGTAAATCCAGCAACATTTGTGAGGAAACACACTTTCTTGTTTGGTAATTCAAGCGGTATTTGTAAGGATATGCACTTCTTTGTGTGGGAAATTCAAGCAAACATTTGTAAGGAGATGCTCTTCCTTGTTTGATAATTCAAGCAACATTTGTAAGGAGACGCACTTCCTTGTTTGGTAATTCGATTGACACTCGTAAGGAGACGCACTTCCTTGTTCGAGTAATTCTAACAACATTTATAAGGGGACACACTTCCTTGTTTTGACAATTCAAGCAATATTTGTAAGGAGACACACTTTCTTATTTTGGTAATTCAAGCAACATTTGTAAGGAGACGCACTTCCTTGTTGGGTAATTCAAGTGACATTTGTAAGGAGATGCACTTCTTTTTTTGGGTAATTCAAACGGCATTTGATAAGGAGACGCACTTCCTTGTTTGGGGTAATTCAAGCAACATTTGTAAGGAGACGCACTTCCTGATTTGGGAAATTCAAGAAACATTTGTAAGGAGACGCACTTCCTTGTTTGAGTAATTCAAGAGGCATTGGTAAGGAAATGCACTTCCTTATTTTGATAATTCAAGCAACATTGGTGATGCACTTTCTAACTTATGTCTTGATTCCTAGAAGAAGCACTTTCTAGTCGAGTTATTGCACTTAATCCTTAGGAGACGCACTTCCTTGCTAGTTTTCATTTTTCAGGTGACACACATTTAACTTAAACTTGTATCTCTAGAAGACGCACTTTCTAGTTAGAATCCCTCACTTTAATTCTTAGGAGATGCACTTCCTAGTCTTGGTTATTTAATTTTACTCTTAAGAGATGAATTTCTTAGTCAGAGTCTTGATTTATCATTGCAACATGCAAGTAGGTATGATGTGACTTTTCCAAAAGTCTTCTGATGATAAACTGGGGCAAAAATTCAATTTCTGTTTTTGAAACTTTACTTTTCTGGCAAATAAACGAAATTTCTCTATATAATAATATTTGTTTGGGATAATTTTCTTTTTAATTTTGATGTGATTTCAGGGGCCTGCCCGAAGAACAGGGCGAATAAATGGAAAACTAAGCAACAAGGTGAAGAAATTGAAAGTTAAACAGATTTAAAAATAGCAAGTCAGGAGCCCGCCTGCAGAACAGGGTAAAGAAGTTGAAAGCATAGCAACAAGTTCATGACATAGCAAGTCAGGAACCCGCCTGGAGAATAGGGTGAAGAAATTGAAAGGCAAGCAACAAGTTAAAGAAATAGCAAGTCAGGAGCCCGCCTGAAGAATAGGGTGATGAAACTCAAGTCAAGAGTCCAAAAGAAGCTGTATAGATAGGATTTTTGTAATTTCATTTATGCGTTAACTTGTAATTTTCATTTTTAATGTAATGATAGAGCCGTGAACCGGAACCTCGATGGAACCTCACTCGACTCTCCAACTTGGTATAGTCCATCTCTTTCCAATCTTTTGAAATACCCATGACTTGATTCTCTCATAACTTGGGTAGGTAGGATGTCTTAAGTCAAGACCCGGTTGTCCTTCTTTCTTCAGTTTCTTTCTTTGAATAATGGTCGGGTCAAAATTTGATCTCGCTGTCTACTTCTTTGTCTGAAAATACTTTGTGTTTACATTCAAAGGGGGCATGATGTAGACACCTAATTTTGTCCCTCCCGAAGTCTAATTTTATTCATTTTTAGTTCACCTTACCATGTGTCCAACCCTATGTAATTATATCCCACAAAAATACAAAAATAAACAAAAAAATAACTCTAACTAATTTATCTTATCCTAACAACCTACCCAATCAAAAGCTTCCACCTACCCTAACAACCCATGTGATCCCCCCTTCTTTTTTTTGTCCACAAAGAAATAATATATGGGGGACCCACCGAAATTCCCACATCATAACAAATCCATGCCCATTATAAAAGAAAAATTCTAAGAGGAAAAAGGAGAGGCTCATTCTTTGATCATCATCTTCTCCGCAATAACAACAATCACAAAACAATCTTCCTCACAAGAACAACAACAACAACAACAACAACAACAATCAAAAAAAAAAAGGGGCGCCGGTGAACAGTAATGGTGAACAGTAACTGGTGAACAGTAACGGCGTGAAAAGTGACGGAGAACGGGTCATTATTTGTCGAGTTGGATTGTTGGTGTTAAGGTTTGGATCGAGGTTTCCGGGTGCGGACTCTCTTTATTCGAATAACTTTGAGTTTGAAAGCTTCAAATTTAAGGTCCAATTCTTTCTTCTCTTTCATTTAATTCTTATGTGATTGAGATTGCGTGTGATTCGATACCGTGGTTTGTTTGTTGATGTGAATTGTTTGTGACATTTGGGTGTGTGATGTGCTAAGCATGATTGGTGAATTTTCGTTATTCTCGATTGATGGATTGTGTATTGAAATGGGTTAATCACGTGGTTGAGATTGAATTAAGGTGGGGATTAAAAATGGAGAAAAATGAATATTGATTAATTTTGATGTATTGATAATGTTAAACATGATAGAATTGTGATGCGTTGAACTTGAAGGGAAAACGTAGGCGGGGTAGGCAAATTTAGGAATAACGAGTTGTTGGAGTGTTTGAATATGTGCGTGAATGGTACTTTCTACTTTATTGCACGAAAAGTTTAAATTGTACTCATTTAGCCAGGGAATGCCCCGAAGGATTTATATTGATTTATCCGGGGAATGCCCCGAAGTAGCATGTACGCAAAGGAGGCTCGTGATCGAGGCCCGGAACGTCGGGTGGAGTTTAGTTTAGAATTAGTTTAGAATAGAATAGGTTTTATATTTCAGCACCTCTTTTATTTTGGATTGTATAATTTGGACTGAACATTATTTTGGTTTGTTTTGAATTTTGTGTGATTTGTTTGTTTGCTTGTTTGGTGTGTTTATGTGGTTTGTACATTTGTAATATCAAATTAGCCGATACACTTCACCAAGCGACCATGGTCGAACCACGGGATCGAGGGGTGCCTAACACCTTCCCCTCGGTCAACAGAATTCCTTAGCCGGAATCTCTGTTCGCGGATCAGTTTTTAGAGTCAAACCATTTTGAAAAAGGATTTTCCAAAGGTGACTTGGCACACCGGATTATGCCAAGTGGCGACTCTGAATAAGAAAAAAAAATAATGTAAATAATCTTTTTTTTTTCGAAACATATTTTTTATTTTTGTCACCTTAATAATAAAATTCTTTCAAACTTAAAATACATATATCTTTTTTTCTGGAGTTAAAAAAGGGGTGTGACAGGCATTATGTAAAAAAAAGAAAAAAAATTTAGAAATTATGTAATTCATGTTTTTTTTAATACATCGAACCAAACACTGCATAAGAAAAATACAAGCATAACTAATGCAAGCATTACTAACACCAACATTACTAATACAAGCATTGCTAATACACCATATTTTACATTATTCTTATACACTCTACCAAACGACCCCTTAGTGCCTACGTGTCACATATGTGGCACACACGTGTGCCTACGTTGACATTTCAGTGTGTTGTGCCACGTATGTGCCATGTAGGCACTAAGGGTGTCAAAATTACACTTTTAAATAGTTCAGGGGTCACACGACCGTACCCTTTTTAAGTTGAGGTGTGTCATAGCCTTTTTGTATATAATTCAGGGTGGTAATTGGGTATTATGTCCTAAAATAAACTTACACAAATTGAACCCCTTTAAGACACCGTAGCTATTTCTTGATGAAGATCAAATGCCCCAGAGCCATCCACTTTATCAAATCTTTCCTCTGAATCCTACCTCGACCTGAGCAATAGATGGAAATACTACCAAACGAAGTAAACTACTGGATACAGAGATCATGAGAGAATACAAAACAATGACATTTACCCTTTTCCATTGATTCCAAGAGAACATTCTTTCTTTGAAGAACCATCAAAAAAATCAAACTTATTTTTTCTGAGACGTACGGATGGAGTATATGAATGCATGTATCAAAATTCTATAGAAGAAGAGTCCTATAATATTTATTGGACCATGTGGTCTTATAAAGGAGGGAAAAGGCATCATTTTCACCTCATACTATACAAGAAAAGTCTAAGCCACACCCAAATTATATAAGTGACCTATTACACATCTTAACTATATAAAAGTGATATTATTACCTCCCCGAGACCCCATTCTAAGGCGCGTGTGTTACACTTATTTTAGGCGCGTCCGGCCTATTAAATAACAAAAGTAAACGGCTGAAAACATTAAGGGAAAAGGCATTATTTCCACCCCAAACTATAGTCGAAACGTCGAATCCACTCCTAAACTATATAAGTGACCTATTACACACCTTAACTATAAAAAAGTGATACTTTTTACTGACGTGGTGCTGATGTGGCAGCGCGTGTAAAACACTACACCACATGCAAGTGGTGTAAGCCTGACAGGGTGTAAATAGTTTCACTTTTTTATAGTTTAGGTGTGTAATAGGTCACTAGTATAGTTTAGGTGTGGCCTCGACTGTTCGGGTATAGTTTGGGGTGGAAACGATGTCTTTTCCCTATAAAGGAAGTAGAGAACCAAGTGTTACTTTTGTAAATCTTCTTCAGTTTCTGCTTGTTCTTTATATTTGCGAGCAGTCACCAATAGCTAGAGACAAAAGATTCATATGAGAAAACATAAGTAAATGTGCCTTGAGCCTCTAAAGATAAAGGTACATTGGTTGTAAACTGGAACATAGGATCGAGCTTATGCTCCACTCATCTTTGTAATTTCTGGTGATCTAAAATTCACGCCACCATACGACAATAAATTTAAAAATAATTATTCCACCAAATATTTTAAACATTCTAACATGAAAACAGAATAACATAAACGAATGAATAAGTAAATTAAAGATTCTACAAATTCCAAAGGCAAACAACCCGTGTTTTAATCCAATAATTCACACACAAAAAAAAAGACATAGCAACCATCCACAAATGTCATTTTTCATCAATGCCTCCTGCTTGAAGATGTACGGCAACGGATACATTGACAGCGTGGTGACGGACGCTGCTCACCAAGTGAAGTACCTGGGTTGGCCCTAGTGCGCCCCAAACGTGATAGAAAAATGTTACGATGCAACTGATATGAAGAAGATGCTTCATGACTTATGGGACCCCAACCAACATTTGTACCCGAGGAAGCGATCCGCCTCTGATTAGTCATTGCGGAAGCAATTAAAGGAGGAGCAGGAAATTGTGGCCTTAATTGTTGAATCCGTCTGTTTTCAATTGCAAAGTATCAAAATTAGCATATGAGTCATGGAATAAATTAAATATACTTTAAAAAGCATATGTTAAAGGATTTAATGAGAGAATAAGCTTACTCGTTTTGTTGGAGAATAGAGCTTTCATATACAGAAGTACGAGAAAAAATGTTGTCATCCTTGTTAATTTGGAGAATAACATGATGAATATTTGGAGGTGCACCATTCCTGGGAACATTGTTAATATCTATCTCACGCCTTGTAAACCTAAAATTAATCCACAAAGTATATTGCAATGTACTCAAATTAACATATGGCTCACGAAATACATTAAATATACTTTAAAAAGCATATGTTAAAGGGTTCAATTAGAGAATAAACATACTCATTTTGTTCGAGAATAAAGCTTTCACCTACAGAAGTATGAGAAAAATTGGTGCCACCAACGTTAATTTGGAGAATATTATGACAAATATTTGGAGGTGCACTATTCTCTAAAACAATGTTAACATTTATCTCACGCCTTGTAAACCTAAAATTAATCCACAAAAAATATATTATAAACAAATTAATTAATTATTCATGTACAAACATCAATTTGAGACGTTAATTTAATTAACTAATTACACCTAATTAAAAGAAATAGATGAGTGATCACGAGTTCATAATGACAAATAAGATATCAATATTGTTACTTAATTCTTATTTTTTACATGTGTCCAAGGTTATTAAGATGTTACTTATTAACATCACTTTCTATTTAGGAGCTTCGGTATAAGTTAAAAAATATAGATTTCGTAATATCATACCTGTGATTTTTTTTAGATACACTTTTGTTAAGAAAATATTTTTCAATAGCCACAAATAAAGTTAACGCTCCCACTACAAATTGAGTCAACTTGAAGAGTCGGATATCTAGGTATTTAGCCAACTTAAAGAGTCGGGTATCTAGGTGCTTAGAATATTAATTATTAATATGTGCATCTATTTTAATATATATGTTTATAAAAGATTCATTTTCATTCATTATCATTACTTTTTTGTTTCAGATAGATCTCATTTTAATATGTAAAAATATCATTAAAAAAAAACTGACATATATATATTACTAGAAAAAAAAGAGTAGGTATTAATCACCTCATATTGCTAGCACCTCCACTGTATGCATCAATTACTCCAGGAAGTAGGATCATAACCTCCTGGTGGGCTAGTGGCTAATGAAAATTTCAAACATAATTTTTTCTTAGCATTAATAAACAAAGAAAAAGATATTAAAAAAATATATAATTTCATTTATAAAAAAAATTAAGAGATTAGAACCAACAAGGATAATATCTCTGCTAACAAAACCCCTAAAACTGAACGTGAAGTCGTAGACACTCACTGACCTACATCTAATAATTATACTATAGATTATATTGTATGATAATACTTTATCTTTTTATCATTTTTATATTTTAAATAAATATGCTTTATTATGATTAGATAATGAATGAGACATGCACGGTAATTACCTGTTCTTCATGATATCTCCCATCACCATCATCATCATCAAGGGCATCATCGTTGTCATTATCATCAAGAGCAGCAATACCAGCGCCAGCATCTTCATCAACAACATCATTTGCAAATTGCCTCCAGTTTCCTTCTTCGTCAATTACTCGGAAATTAGGGCATATCATAAGCCCACTAACATTAAACGCCGATCCTATACAGTCTTCATAATAAAAAGAATAGTTTTAGTTCTATGCACACTGACGATACATAAATTCAACACCAACTTATTTATTGTTTAAAAAGAAAAAAAATGTTTATATAATGAAATTAGTTAGATCATAATGTGTGTCAAATATTAAAATGACGCATATAAAATTCAATTTTTAAAATGAGATTATATAAGAAAAAATAAAAGATTCATGTAATTCTTTTTTTTATTTATTTGTACCTTTCATCTTTCTTGTTACTGCTTTTATCAATGTAGTCAACGATTTTTATCTAAAATATCAAAAAGAAATATTTTTTTGCTAACTACAACATGATTTATTATGATACAAGTTTTCTCTTTCTTTTCCAATGAGTAATAAGAAAGTAAAAATGTTCCATTCAATTAATTGAAAGATACAAATAAAAATTGAAGAAAAATTCATTTGAATCAAATAGATATTTTTTCTTTATATTGAGTTAAGATAGATCTAGCTAGCTACTACATGATTTATTAGATATTTAGGTATAGAAAATTTTTAATAAAAATACATGAATGAATAGTTTTTTTTGTTTGTTAGTAGAAATTTATTAAACATTTCAAATATAGATAGCATACATAATACTCACCAACATGAAAGAAATGGCCACATATCAGTTTTGTAATCGATCGTCGAGCATTATTGACTACTTCGTCCAAGCAAATTGTACAACTATGTGAGCCATTAATATGATTTGAAAAGATATTATTGGCCATAACTATTCGAAAAAATTAGAATAAAACACTTTGTGAAAACTTTATTAATTTGAAGAAGAGAAGTGAAGATTGAAGTGAGGAAATAGGAAGATCTAAACAATATTATAGGAAAAATTTTAACACTGATTAATTAGCTTGCTAAGATTGTAAACTTGTATTAGATTTTCTTACTATGAATTATTTGCTGGTAAAAATGGTAACATAAAATCTAGGAATAAGGGTAAAAAATCATCTACTATTAAGTATTAGATAAATTTGCTCCTAGCTATACTATACAGTCAAATATATCCTTGTATTATTAAAGTTAGTAAAAATATCATTCTTTTTTATATTTTTCTATTATGACTAGGTGAGAGTCCATGTGACCTGACATTTAAGTGAGGTGAACGTAACGCAGCATACCACCTCATCACTAGATTTTTATTTTTTAATAATTTATTTTTATTTTATATAGAGATAAGGGAACAATTGATAGTTGAGATTTGCTATGATAAATAGAAGGGAATAGTTTTAATTGAAAGCTCGTGCATCAATTAATTCATGTCTAAAAATAAAAAAAACTAAGAGACTTTTAATTTATTTTTACACATCACTCTGCAAATTTCAAATGTATGTATAGATATGAAAAAAAGTCTATTTTACAAGTCACAAAACATATATAGGAGCGAGGATAGAAAAAAAAATAAAAAATTCTAGATCGTGGTAATATGTTAATTTTTTTAATGAAAAAAAAAAATTTACCAATAGCAATCTCAAGAGAGAGAAAAAGTTAATTGACCTACCAAATGCTAATCAAGTGTTAGATTCTTGTCTTTTGAATAAATAAGAACATTTTCTTATAATCATGATGGTTCACAATTCATTTTATTGACTACTATGTGACAACTTTTGTGAAAATATGAAAATATTTTATCTTATTTATGACTAATTTTTAATTTTTTCTTTTTGGTAAATGACTATTTTTTAGTCTCTATATCTTGTCGAAATTTAAAAAGTAAAAATTACATATATAACGACATGTTTACTAGTATTTACTAAAAATCTCAACTATTTTCAAAATTTCAGAAAATCTCAACTTTTAGCCTCTGATGATACATGTTACATAACTTAGATACATCCTACAGATACATGTTTTAATTAAACTAGTTAGCACGTTTTAAGGAATGTAACTGCTAAAGTATCATTAAAATAGTAATTAAGCTAACTAATCATGGTAAAAATAAAATAACATCCCACGATTTATGGTAATTAGTTTGTTATTCCACCATTGTAAACAAGAACCTTTCCATAATCTATTTTGAAATTTAAAAAACTTCTTACGACTTGTTTAGAAAAATCATAGGATTTTTTTGGAGTGATTTCAATGAATATTACAGTGTTGTCACGTTATTCAGGCATTTGAATTAACGATATCAACTACGAGGGCTGTAAGAGCGATGGAATCGTGGTTAGTGAACATGTAACTTACGAAAAACTAATTTCGACAATTGTTGTAGAACTGGAAATTGACGAAAGAGGGAAAAAAAATGAGGTTCGTTACATAGTTGATGGTAATGCGGCACCATTGTTGATTCGTAATGAGATGGATGTTAATCTTTATATCGAAATTAAGAAAAGTGAGTGTGGTTTTGGGACGTATACACTTATCATCACTACATAAGATAAGTCTGCTAGTGAAATGTTGTTTGATGGGAAAGTTGGTGCAGTAATGTGTTTGAAAAATCCATCAGAAAAATTATGGAATTAATTAGCAATAAATCTAATTTTCATATTTAATGAAATAGTTGTTAATTATCTCTACTTTAATGAGTTATGTATCTAACGTTACATAATTATTGTTTTACACATATCTATTGTAAGGCTGAGATACATATTTCTATGCACATAATACATTTTTCTAATATTGTATCTGAGATTCTATAGTTGTGTTTAATTATGTATCTCGTTGTGTTTTAGTTTTATCTATATCAACATACGAAAGATACATAATAGTATTGTTATAGATACATGTTGTACACGTTTGTGCAGTTTATGTATCTATTATTTTTTTCCAGTAGGTGAAAAAAATATGATGAAGTTTTGTTTTCATTGTTGCAGCTATGTCCTAAGATGTCGTTCGGAGGATTGTGTTCGGATATTTAAAGCATCATGCCGGGGGGAGACTGAACTCTTTAAACTTAGCTTTTTTTCAAGATGTCCACACATACCCGTTGAAAGATGCTTCATAACTTGAAATCGATGAAACAAGGAATAAAATTGAAGCTCCATAAACTCATCTCTGTTGCTCATCCTAATGATATGGGTGTAATGTTTTACATAGAAGTTAAAAAAATGTGACCGATACAATCTTATTTTTGAAAGAATGAAGAACTTGTTGCAGTTACAAATTAGGAGTCTAAATAAAGAATTCAAATAAAATAAAATTCTTAATTTTTACTCGAATTGCTAAAAATAAAATATTTTTATGAAAATTGTGAATCAATTTTTAAGACGTTATGTTGAAAGGGTTCAAAATTATTCAAAGTAAGGATGCTTCCGAACATGAAATCATGAAACAAGGAATAAAATTGAAGCCCCATACATTGTTGATGAAAACTAATCTCCGTTGCCAATCCTAATGATATGGGTGTAAAGTTTTATATAGAGGTTAAAAAATTGTGCCTGATACAATTTTATTTTTTGAAAGAATGAAAACATGTAGCAATTACAAATTAGGATTCTCAATAAAGAATCCAAATAAAATAAAATTCTTTTTACTCGGATTGATAAAAATAAAATAATATATTTGATGAATTTGGTCCATAATTACTAATTTCTGTATTTGGTCAATATTAATAGTATTTGTGGTAAATTTTGATTTTGGTCCAACATTGCTAGTTTTGACTTTTGATTAATTGAAGTATTTTTGGTAAATTTTAATTTCTATCATTATTGCTAATTTTGGTTTTTGTTTAATGTAAATATTCCTATTGGTAAAATTGATTTTGGTCCATAATTGGCTTATTTGATAAGTTTGATTGTGGTCCAACTTGCGTTATGTTTGAAAGATACATACATTTGCAATAACACAATACCAGAGATAAAAAACATGTCACACCCCTTTTTGAACCAAAAAGATTCGATTTTAAAGTTTGAAAGGATTTTTATTATTAAGTGATAAAAGTAAAGTTTTATTTCGAAAAAGAATTATTTTTACATTCAAATTCATAGTCGCCATTGGCATAGTCCGGTGTGCCAAGTCACCTTTAAAAATCCTTTTCAAAACAATTTGACACTTTAAACAGGTTTACGAACAGAGATTCCAGCTAAGGAATTCTGTTGACCGAGGGGATGGTGTTAGGCACCCCTCAATTTCATGGTTCAACCACGGTCACTCTGTAGAGTATATCGGCCATTTAACACTATGAAGTGAATAAACCACAAAAACACATAAAATAATCAATCAAACAAATAAAAAAAACTAATCTAAAAATATAATGTCAAGTCCAATTATATTATGTCCCCAAAGAGGGACTATACGATGTCCTAGTGCCCTGTGGCATATCAGATTCAAATACTTCAACCCTTGCAGCAAACTTGGGTTAGGGGCTTGGCCGCCGAGTTAAGGGAAGATCCCATATAGCCCGTGGGATACTTTCATATATGTTGGGTGTACCATCTATCTCAGAAGTAAAACAAAGAAAAAAACTTACATATACAGAATTATTTTAAGATCATATAAAACTGCCCATGTGTTTTAAATTATTTCATGCATAAAGTTTTTGTGAAATGCTCTCACTTATTTTATATATCAAATTACATTATTTTGGAATTCTCTAATACCAATACATATGTATTTACCCCCTATATATCAGGATCTGAGGCACAGTCCCACGATCCCGTTCAGAAGTAGACCTGTGTGAGTCAGAAGTTGCAGTTGGTTAGCCTTCTCTATTTCGGAAGGCCTGATTTTAAGAATTCTTTGTTCTTTTATTTTATGGTCTACTGATGTCCTTGTCCCAATTTTTAGACAGATTTTGGTTTTCATGTTATTAGAGATTTCGCAGACTAGTGTCATGTATTTTGAATGTTAAGTACTTACTTTCAGATTGTCCAGTTTACTTATGAGATTGACCATGATTCTGTTACGTTGTTCTTTCACATTTTTATAAATTATATGATCATTGTGCATGATTGCCACGTTAATATGAGTGCTACGGTCCTCATGGTTCAAGTTACTCATCACCAACAGGGCCTCAGCTTGGGTTATGAAAATATTGGTGTTCTATAGCCCACGGTTCGGGGGGTAGGCCCAGGGTCTGGGCGGGTCATGGGCTGAAAATCATCCAGTGCATGCCAGGGAGGCTGGGGAGAGGTATAGTATAGTCCCTTGGGGTGTACAGGGCCATTTGGGTGGTCAAACGGGTAAAATAATGCAAACGAGGCATTGTCGAGCCAAATTGGTCTGCTATGGCCTACGGTTTTGGGGGTAGACCTTGGATGTGGGCATGTTGTGGCCAAAAATTGACAAAGTCATGATAGGGAGGATGGACGCGACCTAGTATGGTCCCTTGGGGTGGGTGTGTCCATTTGGGTGTTCAAAAAGGCGAAACAGTGTGGATGGAGCATTTTTGTGCCAAACGGTGTGTTATAGCCCATGGTTTTGGGGTGGGCCCAGGGTTCGAACATGTCGTAGGTCGAAAATCAACTGGGGCATGCCAAAAAGGATGGACAATGGTCTAGTATGGTCCCTTGGGATGGGCGGGGCTATTTGGGTGGTAAAACGGGCAAAACGAAGTGAACGGGGCATTTTCGGGCAAAATCGATGTGTTATAACCCACGGTTTCAGGGGTAAGCCTAGGATGCAGGCGTGACGTAGGCAAAAATCATTCAAGGCTTGCCAGGGAGGCTGTGGAACGGCCTAGTGTAGTCCCTTAGAGTGGGCGGGGCCATTTAGGTGGTCAAACAGGCGAAATGACACGAATGGGATATTTTTAGGATAAATCGGTGTGCTATATCCCATTGTTTTAGGGTGGGATCGGGGTCCGGGCATTCCATGGTCCAAAAATCAATTAGAGCGTGCCAGGGAGGCTGGGGGAGTGGCCTAGTATGGTTCTTTAGGGAGGGCAGGGCCATTTCGGTGGTCAAACGGGAAAAACGACACGAACGACGCATTTTGTGGCCAAATCAGTGTGCTATATCCCACTGTTCAAGGGGTAGGCCCGGGGTCCGGGAGTGTCATGGGCCGAAAATCAACCGGGGTATACCAGGGAGGCTTGGAAGTGGCCTAGTATGGTCCTTTGGGATGGAAGGGGCCATTTGGGTGGTCAAATAGGCTAAACGGAGAAAACGAGGCATTTTCAGGCTAAATCGGCGTGCTATAGCCCACGATATTAGGGGTGGGCCCAAGGTGTGGGTGTGTCTGATAACGCTCAAACTACAGCTCTCATAAGAGTGTAAACGGTCGTTGTCAAATATAGAACCCAACTGGGTTGGGTGTCGAATCCCACAGGGAATACTTGGTCACTAAGTATTGCAACTATTATTAGACTGTTGGTCGAAAATTCTACGGAAAGGGGGGATGGTTTAGGCGTGAAGTAAAAGTATCAAAATAGCAAAGTAAAAATGGAATGTTTTGTTTAGTAAGATTTTAATCAATGAGAATTGTAAGTTAGGGTTATGTCCACCTTATGAGTTCTACGTATCTATTAACTATGAGTTATGCAGAATTCAGACATGCATGCACTTATAGAGATTCGTATTCAATGGTAAATCCTAGCGTCTCTCGACTATCAAGGATTATCTCACTTTAACTCTCTCGAGCTTAAAGTGTATAACTAACGGTACGAACTCTCCAAGAGGTTAGTCCAGTTACGACACTAACTTATAAACAGGGGTTGGTAGCCCTATTTCCTTGTCACTCTCTCTTTTCCAGACATGTAACTTTTCTCTCGAACAAGTTAATGCTATACTGGCGTATTCTATATGTTTGTAATCACAAGAATTCAATTAAGATGAAGAAAGTAATGATATAAGTAGCATGCGCGTCAGGAATTCACAAACTCATAGTAATAGATAGTATATCATAAGGCTTTCATAACCCTAACAGAGAAGTTTAGTTACTCATGAGTGCAACGGAAATCACAACAGATATAATCATCATACCACAACCTAGAATAATCTTGGCGATGGAGATGGTTTAGACGTCAACTTAGGGTTGGACGTTTTTTTTTCTCATGGTCAGTTGCTCTCAAGAGAGCCGTGTCCTCTGTCAGAAATTGTAACGTGAATTAGGAGCAAAAGTCGAATGAAAAAGACTTGAATTAATGAATGATTGAATGAAAAGCTTGCTGAAAAATTCAGCAAATAGGGTTTTTATAACATCCTTGTCCTAGTCCTACTGAAATAGGGTTTTTATCCTTGTCCTAGTCCTACTGGGTTACTGCTGCACCCTTAAGTATGTAAAAATACTATTTTTGCCCTGGACAGATTCTCCATGCATCATATTTAGTCCACAAGCTTCCAAAAGTTGCCTTCCTTCTTATGCGAAGTTTCCCTTTGCTACCGAAAGGTCCACAAAGTGCTGAAATCTTCATCATTAATACCTGAAAACATTCTCATCACGTTGGTTAGCTCACTTACAGGAAAAAAGGACTAAAAGTGCAGGAATTATATATTTTATCCTCAAAACTTAGCCTAAAATATGGGTAAATTATGGTGTTTAGGCGTGTAAATACGCCCAACATCAACACCCCACACTTAAATCTTTGTTCGTCCTCGAACAAAATATTACGTCCATGCAATCATCTAACTAGAAATCACAGCAGTAACACAAAATATTCATCAAGACAGGCACGACAATTATCAACAAAGAGTAGTTTTCTGATCACTACTAGAAACAATTCAACCTCCAACATAGACTCGTGATGATGGTTAATTCGTATCCACAAGTTAAGGCACCAAAAATCATACAACAACTACCCAACAATCATCAACCATGTGTGTCTCACATAATATATCACCCATAATCACTCACAAGTTTTGCATTTTTCGAAACATGGGTATAAGACTCTCCTTGCTCTCTCTCTCACAAAGAATTCATATGTTGCAACTGGTGACCATAGGCTTGCCCTTAGTGTAATGCTCCACTAATATCAGAATACTAAGCTTAGTGTCAAATAGGTCGTCTTTTACAGGTTGTAATGTAGGCTAAGGGACGGGTAGGACTATTTCGGCCAGAAATAGTGACTATGTTCCTAAGCGCTTCAATACATCACATTATGCCATTAACACTCTCTTTTAATCAACCCTGCTACCTTTCTTTTATCTACCACCCCTTTTCACTTATTTTGCTATTCAAACATAACTATCTTTTTATTTAATCATAAACCCAACTATCTTTTTGTTTTTCTATTTCTTTTTTTTTCTCTTTTTTTTTCTTTTTAATAACACACCTCTATGATAGCCACTTTTTTTTTCATAACAAATTCAAGTACCATTACACTCTAAGGCATCACTCTCACCCAATTTCCTCTTATTTTGTCACATGATTTTACAATTTAAAGGGCTTAGGAATTTGGATCAAATTATGGTCTTGAAAAAAATGGATTAGGCTACATATGAGGCTGTCAAAGAAAATAGCTAATAGTCTCAAAGGGGGTTAACTAAGATAATGTCCATGGTAGGTAAAAAGAAGGTAAACAATCACAGGCTGCCAAAGAAATGCCTAAATCATCTCCTAAACTCACACTCTTTATTTCACTTTACACACACACCAGGAAAGTTCTAGCATCAGTCACAACACAGAATATACTATAACCTCACACACACAAGGCACATGGTTAACTTTATTGGGAGCAGTATAGACTCTTGACCCAACAGATGAATGAATTATACCACACAAATATCACACAGTGAGTCACACTTGGAGCCTAAACGTCTCAATAGTAATGATTTTAGCACAACCTCTTGTCATAATACCATGCCGCCTATCAGAACAATTTCATGCAAAATCTAAAAAAATCTAAAAAATCATAAAATTTAACTACAAATGAGAATAAATGCAAGCAAAGAAGTATGCTACAGCATACAAATACCCTCACCCCACACTTAGACGGGACACACTGCCCTCAGTGGAAATAAGTAAGGAAAACCTGATTAGTCAGACCCCTTTTCTATGTCTGGGGTCAAACCCCCTGCGTCGGAATCATCATCAAAGTCGTCATTACCAGAGTTGTCCTTCACATCGTCATTCGAGGTATTTGCAGAGAGAAGGATTTAGCTTGCTCTTTTCTTCCCCTTTTCTGACCTTTCTGTGAGGTGGACGTTTTTTCTTTTCCTGTTCGACCTTTTGGTGCCATTTTACCTGAGACTAAAATAAATTCATGCTAGCTCATCTTGGAAGATTTAATCGACAAACAGACAATAGTGGCACCACCCCACTCTTAATTTTTTGACACAAACTAATTAAGTGAATGGTGTCGATTACTCAGACTTCATCGACATACATTTAGGTGATATTTTCCAACAATGTGTTCAGCACAGTCATACTTTTCTTGTCATCTTAACTATCCTTTTTGATTCTATTTCATGAAATCTTGGAAATACTTTCATGTTTTGATTGATGTACCTTTTGAGCAAGACTACTACATAGAGATTGAATCAAGTTATGGCATTAGAAATAATCACAACATCGTATGTTTGTAGTCAACCATGATTTTCATCTCGATGAACAAGTCATTCCAACATGTAAGCTTTCTAGTTACAAGATTATGCAATTTTCTTGACCATGTCAATTCCGCAAAAGTATGATAGTGTATCAAAATCAAATACAAGTTGGAAACAAGTCAAGAGCATCCTTACGTATTCTTTCACTCACTTAGTTGTATCACAAAAAATCAACCATATTCAAATCACCAACACTACTTCAAGATTTAACAATTTATTATAGGCGTAGTAGTGTAGTACTTTACGGAATATAAAAGAAGAGCAAAGAAGTACTTACTTGGTTGATTGCCTCGGAAGATGTTCTTGCAAAGTTAAAAGAGCAAAAGGAAAATTTTTGAGAGATTTTGGAGAGGTAGGCGGCGCTTAGGTTGAATTTGCAATGCATTTTTGTTCTAAGACTAAGGTTCTATTTATAGGACAAGCTTGGGTCGGGTTTTGACCCGTTTGGAATCGAATTAGGAGACCAAAAAGTGAGCATAGGCGGCGCCTAATGCTTTGCCTATGCTTGGCATAGGCGGCGCCTTTTGCAAAGGCTAGTTGAGAATAGGCGGTTCCTATGCTATGGCATTGTTAGGCATAGGCGGCGCCTATGCCATGGCATTCTAGATTCAGAGACAAAAGGCTTTTGCATAGGCGGAGCCTATGCTATGGCATTGTTAGGCATAGGCGGCGCCTATGCTATGGGATTCTAGATTCAGAGAGCTTAGGCCATAACATAGGCCTTACCTTGTTCGTTGCCTAGATTTTCATAGGCAATGCCTAACTCATAGCCTTTTGCTTCTTCATTCCCAACTTACCACCTTCAACATGCAATACCTCTAAATCAAAATTTGAAACCAATCTCCTCCTTTACACCTCTTGCACCTACACTTATTCAAAAACAACAAAAATGATTAGAATGATGGGTTGCCTCCCATCAAGCGCCTTAGTTTTGGTCGTGGCTCGACAAAATCCTAGGAAAACAAAAACAACAAAAACAATTAAAAACGATGGGTTTCCTCCCACCAAGCGCTTGATTTATTGTCGTGGCACGACATAGTTATCTCGATTACTTAGACTTCATCGAGATATTTGGTGCATCATTTTCTGAATGGATTCAGACGACGCTGATGCTTAATTGTGGGCATGCAATCTTCTTCGAGATGCATCTTGTGCATTCATATCCCAGGTGGGATACCAATTATATCATCAATAGACCAACCAATGGCTCTGTTGTGCCTCTTCAGAGCAGAGATAGAGCCTCTACGTGTTGTTCACCTAAATCAGCCGCAACACTCACCGGAAGTGTATTTCCACCTCCCAAAAATGTATACCTTAGGTGACTGGGGAGATCTTTCGATTCTAGCGCTGGTATCTCTTCAATGGAAGTCTTCACTGTTGGTGAAGATTGATTCTTAAGATCAAGGCCCAACTTCTTAGGATCATGAGAATAGGACCTTATTCCTGTTAGAGCACGAACAATTTCTTCTTATTCTTCAGCCTCCTTACGTTCAAAATTCAGTAGCACATCAGATAGTGACTCAACAGTAAGCTGCTTCTCAATAGATAATTCTTTCTCTTCCTCATAATAAACATCATCTACAGATAACACATTCATATCGCTGGGCTGCTTCATTACTTTGCATACATCAAAACGGACCACTTCGTCATTCATCCGAAATAAAAGCTCATTATCTCTTAAGTCGATAAGCACACTTCCAGTTGTGAGGAAAGGGTGTCCCAAGATTATGGGAACTTCAGAATCCACCTCGCAATCCAAAATAACAAAGTCTGCAGGAAAGATGAAGGTGTAAACCTTCACCAACACATCATATAAGATACCAACAGGACGTTTTACCGACCTATCTGCCATCACGAGCCGTATATTGGTCGGTGTAGGATCACCCAACCCCAACTTTCTGTAAATAGATAGCGGCATCAAATTGCTGCTAGCTCCCAAATCGCACAACGCCTTAGCAAAATACAACGATCCAATCGTGCAAGGAATAGTGAAAGCACCAAGATCTGCCTTCTTCAGTACTATCGATTTGTAGCGATTGCACTGCAATGATGAACATTATCTGCCAGCTCATAACTTGCTGCCCACTTCTTTGTCAAAAGATCCTTCATGAATTTAGCATACCCAGGCATCTGTTCCAGTGCCTCTACCAACGGAACGTTAATAGTCAGCTGCTTCAACATGGTCATGAATTTACTAAACCTGGTGTCATCAGCTTTCTTTTTTAGTCTATGCGAAAAAGGTGGTGGTGGAAGGGAAATTGTTTTCTCCACCACTTCCTTTTTATCTTGCTTCCGATTATCAACCTTTTCAGGAGTGTTGTCAGCCTTCTTCTTCAGTCTCTGAGGAAAAGGTGGTGGTGGAAGGGGAATAGTTTTCTCCACCACTTTCTTTTTACCTTGCTTCCAACTATCAATCTTTTCAGACTGCAGACGTCTAGGGGTGACGTCATGAACACACTCTTCATCTTCTTTAGCCTCTTCACATTCTGCATCAATAACAGTATCCGTTATATCATCAACTACCTGCTTGCCTTTAGATGGATTTTCCAACACTTTACCACTTCGGGTACTAATAGCCATACACAATCCATCATTCCTCGGATTTTGCACTGTGTCTCTAGGTAGTGTTCCAGCTTTTCTTTGATTGAATGCCGCTGAAAATTGACTCAATTGCTGCTCCAGCTGTTTTATTGAAGTGGAATGTGAGTTAACCAATTGATTTATTGAAGACAAATCATTCTTCACCTCATTCACTCCCGTATTAGTTGCCTCCACTCCTTTCAGCAGCTTTGCCATCATATCTTCCATAGACATCTTCCCCGAACCAGATGCCGCGGCCTCACGATTTCCAGAAGGAATATACAAACCACTCTTGTCAGTCTTATTCTTCCAACTACCTTGATCACGGTCCTTGTTTCCAAATTTATCATAATAAGTCCGACCTTGGTTTCCTTGGGCATTGCCTCGGAAACCCCCTGATTATTCAAGTAGTTAGCTTCTTCCTCAGAATCGGATTCGTCTCTTCCTTTTGACGCAACCGCTTTTACTTTTTCGGTCTTTCCTGATAATAAATGCTTGGTAAGAAGATCCATCTGTGTTTTCATGTGCGCCATATCTTGATCACGTTCCTCTTCTCTTCGCCTTTGTTCTGCAGTTATGCCAATAGATATGGTAGAGCTTTCTACCTCTGAATCCCTGGTATGCCAAGCTCTACTTTGCTTTGTCATACGATCTAACATATCACTTGCCTGAACAAAATTAAGGTCCATGAATGACCCTCCTACAGCATTATCAACCACTAGCTTAGTCACTAAATTCAAAGACCTGTATAATATCTCCATCAAGTAGACATTGGTCATATGATGATTTGGGCACCGCATAAGCTTCTTTTTGAACCTCTCCCATGTTTTGTGGAGAGCTTCAGTTGGAAGCTGTCAAAAATTGCTGATCTCATCTCTCAACTGTGCTCTCTTGGATGGCGGAAAGAATCTTTCTAGGAAAGAGTCTTTTAGTTGCCTCCAATTAGTAATAGAATCAGGAGTTAGCCCATTCAACCATAGAGTTGCCTCCCCAGATAGAGACAATGGAAATAATCGCAGACGAATTGCATTTTGTCCAACGCCTGGATTGTCAAATGGCTTGCATGTAGAGATAAAGTTGACCAGATGCATATTCGGATCATCACCTGCAAGTCCACCAAATAGTCCCTTGAGCTGCAATAATTGAATCATGGTGCTAGTGATATTGAACTTGGCTCCGGGTGCCAAGGGTGGAGGAATAATATCCCCTGTGGCACCAGCTCCATCCAGAACGTCATCATCATCATCAAAAGGATCCTACATAGCTTGGCGGTCAGGTCTCATTCTTGATTGATGATCTCTCATGTTCACAGGTGCTGCCACCTCATCTGCACGCCGTGGATTAAGTAACTCATCATCACCCAGGTCCTCATCATCAGGATTTGTTTCCCGACCTGGGTTATCAATATTCTGTTGATGCACTTGAGAAGCTGCCAGTGCAGCTAATCTAGCCTGCTCCTGTTGAGCCGCCCTTCTGTCAATGTCACGTTGTGCATCCATTCTGCCAATAAGTTGAGGTTCAGGATTTATGGGTAATAACGGTTGACCTGAACTTTGAGTGTTTGGCATGCACTTCAAACAAACCTGAATAAAACAAAAACAACAACTAAAAGTAAAATCTAAGAATTTTTGACCAAAGGGTCTAGTAACTATCACAAACTTAGTTGACAACTTTATTCCCCGGCAACGGCGCCAAAATTTGATAACGCTCAAACTACAGCTCTCGTAAGAGTGTAAGCGGTCGTTGTAAAATATAGAATCCAACTAGGTTGGGTGTCGAATCCCACAGGGAATACTTGGTCACTAAGTATTGCAACTATTATTAGACTGTTGGTCGAAAATTCTACGGAAAGGGGGGATGGTTTAGGCGTGAAGTAAAAGTATCAAAATAGTAAAGTAAAAATGGAATGTTTTGTTTAGTAAGATTTTAATCAATGAGAATTGTAAGTTAGGGTTATGTCCACCTTATGAGTTCTATGTATCTATTAACTATGAGTTATGCGGAATTCAGACATGCATGCACTTATAGAGATTCGTATTCTATGGTAAATCCTAGCGTCTCTCGACCAACAAGGATTATCTCACTTTAACTCTCTCGAGCATAAAGTGTATAACTAATGGTACGAACTCTCCAAGAGGTTAGTCCAGTTACGGAACTAACTTATAAACAGGGGTTGGTAGCCCTATTTCCTTGTCACTCTCTCTTTTTTTCCAGACATGTAACTTTTCTCTCGAACAGCTTAATTCTATACTGGCGTATTCTATATGTTTGCAACCACAAGAATTCAATTAAGATGAAGAGAGTAATGATATAAGTAGCATGCGCGTCACGAATTCACAAACTCATAGTAATAGATAGTATATCATAAGGCTTCCATAACCCTAACAGAGAAGTTTAGCTACTCATGAGTTCAACGGAAATCACAACAGATATAATCATCATACCACAACCTAGAATAATCTTGGCTATGGAGATGGTTTAGACGTCAACTTAGGGTTGGACGTTTTTTTTTCTCTTGGTCCGTTGCTCTCAAGAGAGCCGTGTCCTCTGTCAGAAATTGTAACGTGAATTAGGAGCAAAAGCCGAATGAAAAAGACTTGAATTAATGAATGAGTGAATGAAAAGCTTGCTGAAAAATTCAGCAAATAGGGTTTTTATAACATCCTTGTCCTAGTCCTACTGAAATAGGGTTTTTATCCTTGTCCTAGTCCTACTGGGTTACTGCTGCACCCTTAAGTATGTAAAAATACTATTTTTACCCGGGACAGATTCTCCATGCATCATATTTAGTCCACAAGCTTCCAAAAGCTGCCTTCCTTCTTATGCGAAGTTTCCCTTTGCTACCGAAAGGTCCACAAAGTGCTGAAATCTTCATCATTAATACCTGAAAACATGCTTATCACGTTGGTTAGCTCACTTACAGGAAAAAGGACTAAAAGTGCATGGGTAAATTATGGTGTTTAGGCGTGTAAATACGCCTAACATAAGTGTCGTAGGTCAAAAATCGAACGGGGTATGCCAGGGCTGGAGAGAGACCTAGTGTGGTCCCTTAAGGTGGGCGGGGCCATTTGGGTGGACAAACGGGAGAAACAGCACGAACGGGGTATTTTTGGGGCAAATCGGTGTGCTATTGCCCATGGTTTCGTAGGTGGGCTCAGAATTCGGGCATGTCATAGGAAAAAAATTGATCGGGGCATTCTAAGGAGGCTTGGGAACATCCTAGTGTGGTCCCTTGGTGTGAGAGGTCCCATTTGGGTGGTCAAATGGGTGAAACAACATGAATGGGGCATTTTCGGGCCAAATCGGTGTACTATAGCCCAAGATACTAGGGCGGTACCGGGGTCCGGGCATGTCGTGGGCCAAAATTTGACCAGGGCATGTCAGGATGGTTGGGGAGAGTCCTAGTATATTCCCTTGGGGTGGGAGGTTCCATTTGGGTTGTCAAACGAGCATAACGGCGCGAAAGGAACATTTTCGAGCTAAATCGATGAGCTATAGCACATGGTTCTAGGGGTGGGCCTAGGGACCGGATGTACCGTGGGCTAAAAATAAACCGGGGCATGCCAGGGAGGATGAGGAGAGACATAGTGTGGTCCTTTAGGGTGGGTCAGGCTATTTGGGTGGTCGAACGGGTGAAACAGCACGAACAAGGCATTTTCAGGCCAAATCGGTGTGTTATACCCTACGGTTCTGAGGGTGGGCTAGGGTCCAGGTGTTTCATGGGTTGAAAATCGATTGGGGCATGCCAGGGGAGTGGGGAACATCCTATTATGGACCCTTAGGGTGGTCGGGGCCATTTGGGAGGTCAAACAAGTGAAACGGCGCGAACAAGGCATTTTCGGACAAAATGGGTGTGCTATAGCCCATGGTTCCAGGGATGGGCCTGGGGTCCGGGCATTTCATGGGCCAAAAGTTGACCTGGGCATGTAAGGAAGGGTGGGGAACGGCCTAGTGTGGTCTCTTGGGTTGAGCGGAGCCATTTGGGTGGTCAAATGGAGCGTACGGGCTATTTTTAGGCCAAATCGGTATGCTATAGCTCACAAGCCTAAGGTTTGAGATTGTCGTAGGCCAAAAATTGATCAGGGCGTATTAGGGGGGCTGGGGATAGGCCTAGTGTGATCTCTTAGGATGGACAGGTCTATTTGGGTGGTCAAACTGGTGAAACGGCACGAACGGGGCATTTTCGAGCCAAATCTGTATGCTATAAGACCACGAATCTGGGGGTGGGCTTGGAGTTCGGGTGTGTTGTGGGCCAAAATTCAATCAGCGTATGCCAGGAAGGATGGGTAGAGCTCTAGTGTGATCCCTTCAGCTGGGAGTGGCCATTTGGGTGGTCAAACGAGCGAAACGGCGTGAACAGGGTATTTTTGGGCTAAATCGATCTGTTATAGCCTACGAGTCCGGGGTTGGGCCGGGGTCAAGCATACCGAGTGCCAAAAATTGATCGAGGCATGCTAGAGAGGATGGAGAATGGCCTAGTATGGTTTCTTGAGGTTGGAGGGGCCATTTGGGTGGTTAAACAGGCGAAACGGAGCAAACGGGGCATTTTCAGGCCAAATCGTTGTGCTACAGCCCGTAGTTCTAGGGATGTGCCGGGGTTCCAGGCTTGCCATAGGCCGAAAATCAACCGGGGCTTTCCAAAAAGGCTGCAGAGCAACCTAGTGTGGTCCCTTGGGGTGGTCGGGGCCATTTGTATGGTCAAACAGGGCATTTTTGGGCCAAATTGGTGTGCCATTGCCCACAGTCCTGTGGGTGGGCCCAGGTTTCGAGCGTGCTGTTGGCCGAAAATTGACCAAAACATTCCAGGGAGGCTGGGGAATGGCCTAGTGTAGTCCTTTGGGTGGGGGCATTTGGGTAGTCAAACGGGCGAAACGGCACGAATTGGGCATTTTTGGGCCAAATCGGTGTGCTATAGCCCATGGTTTCGGAGGTGGGCCCGGGATCCAGCGTCACATAGACCAAAAATCAACCGAGGCATGCCACAGAGGTTGGATAGTGACCTAGTATGTTCCCTTGGGATAGGTGGGGGTATTTGGATGGTCAAACAGCCAAAATGGTTCAAAACGGGGTATTTTCGGGACAAATCGGTGTTCTATAACCTATGGTTTCGAGAGTTGGCCCAGAGTCTGACCATTTTATGGGACGAAAATTAACCGGGGCATGCCAGGGAAGGTGGGGAGCAGCCTAGTATGGTACCTTGGGATAGGCAGGGCTATTTGGGTTGTCAAACGGGCAAAATGGCATGAATGGGGCATTATCGGGGCAAATCGGTGTGCTATAGCCCATGGTTCTGAGGGTGGGTTCGGGGTCTGGGTGTGTTGTGTTCCAAATATCGATTGGGGTATGCTAGGGGATTGATGAGTGGCCTAGTATGGTCCCTTGGGGTGGGAGGGGCCATTTGGGTGGTCAAATGGGCAAAACGGCAGGAATGGGGTAGTTTTTTGCCTAATCAGTGTGCTATAGCCCAAGGTTCTAGGGTTGGCCCGGGGTTTAGGCATTTCGTTTGCCAATAATTGATTGGGCGTACCAGACAGGCTGGGGAGCAACCTAGGATGGTCCCTTGAGGTGGGCAGGACCATTTGGGTGGTCAAACGAGCATAACAGTGCGAACGAGGAATTTTTAGGCTAAATTGGTGTGCTATAGAGCACGATTTTGAGGGGTCGAGTGATCCTTGGGTCAAACATCGACCAGGGAGTGCCAAGGAGGCTGAAAAGAAACCTAGTATGGTCCCTTAGGGTGGGCGGGGCCATTTGAGTGGTCAGACAGGCAAAACGGCATGAACGAGGTATTTTTGGGTTAAAGCAGTGTGCTATAGCCCTGAGTTCCATGAGTGGACCCAGGTTTTGGGCGTATCATATGCCAAAAATCGATCAGGGCATGCCAGAGAGGCTGGGGAGTGTCTTAGTGTGATCCTTTAGGGTGGGCGGGGTCATTTGGGTGGTCAAACGGGCGAAATGACACGAAAAGAAAGTGTTCGGGCTAAATCAGCGTGCTATAGCCCACGGTTCCAGGGGTGGACCCGAGGTTCGAGTGTGTTGTGGGCCCAAAATTGATCGGGGTATGCCTGGAGGCTGGGTAGCACCCAAGTATGGTCCCTTGGGGTAGGCGGGGCCATTTGGTTGGTCAAACAAGAATAAAGGCGCAAATGAGTCATTTTCGGGCCAAATCATATGATGTAGCCCACGTTTCCGAGGGTGGGCACGGGGTTCGGGTGTGTCGTGATCCAAAATTTGGCCGGGCGTGCCAAGGAGGCTGAAGAGCGGCCTACTGTGGTTCGTTGGGGTGGGCGGGGCCATTTGAGTGGTCAAACGGGTGAAATGGCGTGAACGAGGCATTTTTGAGACTATCGATGTGCAATAGCCCACGATTCCGGGGGTGGGATCCGGGCATGCTGTAGGCTACAAATCGACCGAGGTATGCCAAAGAGGCTGGGGAAAGGCCTAGTGTGGTCACATAAGGTGGACGCGGCTATTTGAATGGTCAAATGGGGAAAATAGTATGCCAGGGATGCTAGGCAGCGGCCTAGTATTG
Organism: Capsicum pubescens; assembly: GCA_030864215.1. Taxonomy (NCBI): domain Eukaryota; kingdom Viridiplantae; phylum Streptophyta; class Magnoliopsida; order Solanales; family Solanaceae; genus Capsicum; species Capsicum pubescens. Next base: position 294,415,832 of record CM061542.1, on the reverse strand, counting down.
TACCTTGGGGTGTGCAAGACAATTTTGGTGATTAAACGGGAGAAACGGCATAAATGGGGCATTTTTGGGCCAAATCGGTGTGCTATCGACAATGATTCCAATATGGGCCTGGGTTTCAGGCGTGTCATGGGCAAAAAATCATTCGAGATGTGCCAGATAGGCTGGGGAGCGGCCTAGTGTTGACCTTTGGGGTGGGAGATTCCATTAGAGTAGTCAAACGGTAAAAACGACACAAATGGGGCATTTTTGGGCCATGTAAGTGTGTCATAGCCCACGGTTCCAGGGGTGAGCCCGGGGTTCGATCGTGTCGTGGGTCGAATATCGACCGAGGGGTGTTAAGGAGGCTGGGGAGTGGTCTAGTATGGTCTCTTGGGGTGGTCGAAACCCATTTGGGTTGTCAAATGGGCAAAACAGCGCAAACGAGGCATTTTTGTGCCAAATTGGTGTGCTAGCCCACGGTTCTAGGGTGGGCTCGGTGTTCGGGCATGTCGTGGGCCAAAAATTGATCGAGGTATGCCTAGGAGGATGGGGAGCGGCCTAGTTTGGTCCCTTAGGGTGGGAGGGGCCATTTGTATTGACAAACGGTCAAAACGGTGAGAACGGGGCATTTTCGGGCCAAATCGGTGTTCTATAGCCCACAATTCTGGGGGTGGGCCCAGATTTCGAGTGTTTCGTATGCTAAAAATTGACTGGGGCATGCTAGGGAGGCTGGAGAATGGCCTAGTGTGGTTCCTTAGGGTGGGAAACGCTATTTGGATGGTCCAATGAGTGAAACGGCAAGAACGGGACATTTTCAAGCCAAATTGGTGTGCTATACCCCATGGTTCCAGGGGTGGGCTCGGGGTTCGGGCGTGTCATAGGATTAAAATTGACTGGGATGTACCAAAGAGGCTGGGGACCGGCCAAGTATTGTCACTTGGGGTGGGCGAAGCCATAAAGGTGGTCAACAGGGCAACACGGCGTGAATGACGCATTATCGTGTGAAATCAGTGCGCTATAGCCCACAGTTTTGGGGATAGGATGGGGGTACGGGCATGCCGTGGGCTGAAAGTCGAAAGGGGCATGTTAGAAAGGCTGGGGAGTATCCTAGTATGGTCCCTTGGGGTGGGCGGGGCCATTTGGGTGGTCAAATGGTACGAACGGGGCGTTTTGGGCCAAAACAGTGTACTATAGCCCACGAGCCCATGGTCTGAGAGTGTCGTGGGTCAAAAATTTATCGGGGCGTGTCGGGGAGGCTGGGAGAGTCCTAATGTGGTCTCTTGGGGTCGACGTTGCATTTGGGTGGTCAAACTAGCAAAAAGGCGCAAACAGGGCATTTTTGGGCAAAATCAGTATGCTATAGCCCTGGTTCCGGGGGTGGGCTTGGGGTCTGGGCATGTCATTGTTCAAAAATTGATCGAGGCATGACAAGTGGTTGGGGAGCGACCTAGTGTGGTCGATTGGGTGGGTGGGGCTATTTTGAAGGTCAAACGAGCAAAACGGTGCGAACGGGATATTTTCAGACCAAATCGGTGTACTATAGCCCACAGTTTTGGGGGTGGGCCTGGGACAGGGTATGTCGGGGGCTGAAAATTGATCGGGGAGAGACAGAAAGGATGGGGAATGACTTTGTGTGGTTTCTTGAGGTGATCAGGGCCATTTGGGTGGTCAAACGGGCGAAACAGCGTGAACGGGGCATTTTGGGGCTAAATTAGTGTGCTATAGCCCACGGTTCCGGGGCTGGGCCCGGGTTTCGGGCATTTCGTGGTCCAAAAATCAACTGAGCCATGCCATGGAGGCTGAGGAGTAGACTAGTGTGGTCCCTTAGGGTCGGAGGGGCTATTTGGGTAGTCAAACGAGCGAAACGGTGTGAATGAGGAATTTTTAGGCTTTTTCAGTATGCTATTGCCCACAGTTCTTTGGGTGGGCCCAGGTTTCAAGCTTTCCATTAGCCAAAAATCGACCGGGTCATGCTAGGAAGGCTGGGGAATGGCCTAGTGTGGTCCCTTAGGGTGGTCAGGGCCATTTGAGTGGTCAAACGGGCGAAACATTATGATTTGGGCATTTTTGAGCTATTTGAGTGGTCAAACAGGTGAAACGTCGTAAACGGGGCATTTTGGGGACAAATCGGTGTGTTATAGCCCACAGTTCTGGGGGTGGGCTCAGGGTTCGGACATGCAGTGGGCAGAAAATCGATCGAGGTATGCCAGGGAGGCTAGGGAGCAGCCTAGTGTGGTCTCTTTAGATGGGCGGGGCCATTTGGGTGGTTAAACGGGCTAAATGGTACAAACGGGGTAATTTCAGACCAAATTTGTGTTCTATAGCCCACGATTTCGAGGGTGGGATCGGGATTCGGGCATGATGCTTGCCGAAAATCGATCGGGCCGTGCCAGGGAGGCTAGAGAGCATCCTAGTATTATCCCTTAGGGTGGGCAAGGCCATTTGGGTGGTCAAACAGGCGTAACGGCACAAACGGGGCATTTTCAAGCTAAATTAATGTACTATAGCCCACGTTCTGAGGGTTGGCTCAGGTTTCGGGTGTGTCGTAGGATAAAAATTGAGAGGTTCATGTCATGTAGGATGGGGAGAAGCCTAGTGTCATCCCTTAGGGTGCGATGTGCCATTTGGGTAGTCAAACGGGCGAAATGGCATGAATGGGGCATTTTTAGCCAAATCGATGTGCTATAACCCACGGTTCCAATGGTGGGCCCGGGTTTTGGGCGTGTCGTGGGACAAAAATCGACTGGGGCATGCTAGAGAGGCTGGGAAGTACCTCAATGTGGTCCCTTGGGGTAGGAGGGGTCATTTGGGTGGTCAAACAGGTAAAACAACGTGAATGAGACATTTTTTGGTCAAATCGGTGTGCTATAGCCCATGGTTCTGGGGTGGGCCGGGGGTTCGTGTGTGTCGTGGGTCAAAAATAGATCGAGGCGTGCCAGAGAGGTTGAGGAGCGTCCTAGCATGATCCCTTGGGGTGGTCAAGGAAATTTAGGTGGTCAAAAGGGAGAAATAACGTGAACCGAGACTTTTCGGGCTAAATTAGTGTGCTATAGCCCAAGGTGTTGGGGTGTGGGCCCTGTGTACGAGCGTGTCGTGGGTCAAAAATCAACCGGGATGGCACAGGGAGTCTGGGAGTGGCCTAGTGTGGTACCTTGGGGTGGACGGAGCCATTTGTGTGGTCAAACAGGCAAAACGGCATGAATGGGGCATTTTCGGGCCAAATCGGTTTACTATAGCCCACGATTTTAGAAGTGGGCTCGCGGTTCGGGTGTGCCTTAGTCCAAAAATTGATCGGGGCATTCCAGGGTGGCTGGAAGCATCCTACTATGGTCCCTTGTGTTGGGAGGGGCCATTTGGGTGGTCAAACGGGTGAAACGACGAGAATGGGGTATTTTTAGGCAAAATTGGTGTTCTATAGCCCATGATTCCGGGCGTAGGACCGAGATCCGGGGGTGCCGTGGGCTGAAAATTGACAGGGGTATTCCAGGAGTCCTAGAAGCAACCTAGTTTGGTCCCTTGGGCTGGGCGAGGCCATTTGGGTGGTCAAACGGGCGAAACGACATGAATTGGGCATTTTCGGGCCAAATTGGTGTGCTCTGCCCAAGGTTTCGGGGGAGGGCCTAGGTTCCAGGTGTGCCGTGTGATGAAAATCGACCGAAGCGATCCAAGAAGGATGGAGAGTGTACTATTGTTTCCCCTTGGGGTGGGAGGGTCCATTTGGGTGGTCAAACGGGCAAAACGGCCCGAATGGGGCATTTTCAGGCCAAATTGATGTGTTATAGACCACGATTTTGGAGGTTGGCTTGGGTTTCGGGCATGTCGTGGGCAGAAAATCGATTGGGGCATAATAGGGAAGCTGGTAGCAGACTAGTGTGGTCCCTAGTGGTGGGCGGGGCCATTTAGTTGGTGAAATGGGCGAAGCGATGCAAACAAGGCTTTTTCGGGCCAAATCGGTGTATTATAGCCCACGGTTCTGGGAGTAGGCCTGGGTTTCGGGCATGTCGTGGGTTAAAAATTGTTTAGGGAATCCCAGGGAAGGTGGGGAGTGACCTGGTGTTGTCCTTTAGGGTGGGAGGGGTCATTTGGGCGGTCAAACAAGCGAAATGGCATGAATAGGGCATTTTTAGGCCAAATCGATGTGCTATAGCCCACAGTTTCAGTTCTGAATTTTAATTCTAAGGGCAAAATGGTCATTTTGCAACCCCTATATATACTCTTTAACACGAGATTCATCCACATTAAACCCAAATATTTTTGTTTTGTCTCAATTTTCTTCAAGGAAAACCATTAGGGTTCATAATTCAAGACACAACTCATCAAGGTTTCACCGTTAAAAGTTCAAGGATCATATACTAAGGTATGTTGGATGTTGATTCTTGGGTTCCTTCTACCCAAGAAGTTCAAGAATCCTTTTCAAAATTTTAATGTTTATGTTTTTATGAGTTTTCATGATTTATGTGAATAGAAACTAAAGTTCATGTTGTTGAGAAATTTTGATTCATGTTTTGACTATAAAGATCCAAGCTTTGACCCTAGCATGTGTTGGTTATGTGATATTCATGATAAATCCCCTTCAAGAAGCATGTTGAATTATTTAATCATGTTAATTATGTGTATTTAATGTTGTATGACCAAAGTATGTCTTCCACATGTTTGATAAATTGCTTATGTGAAGAAATTAGTGCCATTGAAACATGAAGTATGATATCTCAGAGCATGTGTCAACTAGTGCATGCTAAGTGTTTGTTGAATGTCCTAAATGAATGAATTGTGATATGTTGCAAGTATTCCTATTCATGTGAATTCCTTGTTGGATGAATTATGAGACAATAGCATGCTTTCCTTTACAATTACGTGTTCAAGATTCCTAAGTGCTCGAAATGATGCTTCATTGGTTATGTTGCGAATGATAGTCTATTGTCATGATTGTTATGCAAGAGTTGTCATGTCTAATTTATTTATGGTATCAAATCTTAGAGGGTATTTATACCCGAAAACTTTGCTGCTTGTCCAGAGCCGAGTCAGTCTCAAGATAATCTCATTCATCCTATGATCAGTAGATTTCATTTAGTAACAGAAGTTAAGAAAACTCAGTAAATCTCAGTATTCAGTCTAATCCAGCTTAGCATCCAATTCATACCTCAGTAGTTTCAGTAATCAGTCCATATTTTAGTAAAACTCAGTAAGTTACGAAACTCAATAGAATTCCAACAGAAAGTAGAATCCAGCAGTGTTCCGTCAGTCTTCGGAACAAAGTGAACTCAGCATAACTCAGTTGATCAGTCAAGAAATATGATCAGTAATAGATTTAGCTCAGTGTAAGTTCAGTTAAGAATCAGTTCAGAGTTTTTCAGTTGGGAGTAGTAACTAGCACCGAGCGAGTGCGGGGATGACGGCTTCCCGTTAGAGAGGCAGAGTCGTTAGTAACATTCCCTGAACTCTAGAACTGCGTAGCTAGTACAGGACCAGGAGTTGCCCGTTAGATTATGGCTTGACTATCATACTGCCTTAGGCTTTACTTCTTGTTCAGGGTCACCCGCTAGAGAGGCTTTACCATAGCAAAGGTCTTTACCCGTGGCACGATATTAACACCCTTTCAGCTGGGGTTACAGATTGGACCCCACCAGTTTAGATTCGAGGAATATCGATTAAGTGAGAAATCCCACAGTTGCAGTTTCAGTATCAGTCTTCAGAATAGAACTCAGAAATCAGGACTGTCAAATACAGTCACCCATCTTAGTAAGGAACTTAGATAGTTCCATAGATTCATGGACCACCCGCTAGATAGGCATGGTATCACATGAAGTTAATCAGTATTCATACTAATAGATCCAGATATCACCCGTTAGATAGGCCTGATCTTAGATTTAGTTAGTTATTCTCATTATCAGATTCAGATATCTTCTGCTAGATAGGTCTGATCTCAGACATAATCATTTCTTATAATTGGTAGTAGATTCAGGGATCATCCGTTAGAGAGGATTGATCTTATATTTAGTCAATCAAATGTAGAAAGCTCAGAATTCAGTTTTTGATAAGAGTAGATTCAGTTAATCAGCTTCAGTATCATCGATTCAGAGATCACTCGCTAGATAAGACTGATCTCAACTTCTGTACTCAGTTATCAATATCAGAAGATTCAGTTATTCAATATCGCAGTTTTAGTAGTTAGTACAGATTTCAGTAAAGCAGTATCCGAGTATCAGTATTTAAAGTCATGATGATTTCAGTTATAGTTTGTGCATTCATGCATATGTCCTCATTCAGTACTCTCATGATTATTCAGTTAAGCTATGTTCATGCATAAGCCTTTGGATTAGCCTTACATCATCTAGCATACCAGTACTTTCAAAGTACTGACACATACTTTGTCTTGCGCTAGGTGTCTTATACCATAGGTTCCGAAGCCTGTGATCCAGAGCACCCTTAGCAGTCCAGACTCAGTCAGCAGCAGTAGATGTAGCAGTGAGTCCTCTTCATTCGAGAATGACCCTTATTTTATTATCTCATTAGATTAAGTTTATTTTTAGTAAACGGAGTTATTTGGGGACATGTCCCATCAACTCCACAGTTCAGACAGTTAGAAACTTTTCGGATAGATGTATTAGTATTCAGTTTTTTGGTATTGATTATTTTGGATGTTTTAAACCATATGGCAAGTTTCCGCCAGTTTTCCACATTTATTACCTATATTATGTAGTACTCCGGTACAGATATCAGTAGAGAGTTAGCTTGTAGTCCTTCGGTATCATAAGCACCGTGTGGCATTCTAGTTTCAGAAAATCGGGGTGTTACATAAGAGAGAGATAAGTAAAACTTAATACGTCAGGATCTCACTTTAAGTCTCTGAACCATGACTGCTCCGCACAATGCACACATCAACGACGATAACCCGTACAATAATATGCAGAATGCAGAAGTATAGTATGTGTACGAAATGAATGGTACTTAGTAGGCAACTACCAACTGATCTCCAAAGATAAAACAGATAAATATAACACATAGACAGAATAGAAACTATCCCCAAATGTCCATCAATCATATAACAAAGCCAATGAGATAAGAAAGATAGCCTACTCTATTCATATCCAAAAGAATATCATAATAGGATTAAGTAAGTATCAAGGATGAATTATCCTAATCCAGTTATTCTCATGAATCTAAATACTATACCATATTTCCCCGGCCATTATACGAATAAAGAACGAAAGAAGGATATACTATAATATACAGGGTCAAGGAATGAATATACAATCTGAATAAATGAAGGAAGGGATAACAGTAATACGATAGTCACATATAGTTACATATACATATATATAGATACAAGGTCATCTCGAACCACAACCTAGATCATCGTATCTTCATTTTAAAGCCGCATTATAGTCCTATCAGGATTTAATATTGTCATACTCAGGGTTTCTAATTTCACATGGCTGGACAAGAAATAATCTTGTATAATAATGCAATCGTAAGATAGAAGAGGCAGAAAACACACCTCAAAGCTCGATACCGAGTCAATGACCAATATATCATAAACTAGCCATGGCGATAATCATAATAATTGTAATAACAATATCAGTAACGACACAAGTAACCAGCTATTCCGAACTATCACATACCTAGCTGAGCCTATGCATACCCCCACCGCTCCAGGATTGGAAGGTTCAATCAACATATAATAACACAAGGCATAGTTATCATCCATATCTATGCAACTGACCCACACCAACTGATAGACATAGGCGCATACTAGTGATAGGCAATGTGCGTGCAAGAATGAATGCAAGGTACACAATCAACATCATAATATCATCATCGTAACCATCTCCATCATCATAATCAACCTCCGACCCTATCGGAAATCAACATATCATCATAATGTCCTACGGCCTTGCCGAATATCAATATCATCATCACAGTATCCTACGACCTTGCTGGATATCAATATCATCACAACCATCAATACATACATACATATATACATCCATACATACATACATACATATATATATATAATAGGTGCACGGACTCAAGTCATGGCTAAAAGTGAGTAAATTCGTTTGTTGTCCGAAATGATCTTCGAGACTAAATCATTGTCAAAGTGTAGAAAGGGACAGAATATATCACGATCAGAATAAATAATAGTGTCAAGTGAAGGACCAGAATATATCTAGATCTAATCTTTAAACAATATTTTTAACCTCTGTATACGTATAAATATTTTATTTAGAAGGCAATTATTATAGTAAAGAAATCCATTGTTACGGTGAAAAGTGGGTTTTAACTCTTATTTAGAAAAAATAGTGATAAGGTTATAGTTCATCTAGGATCACATCAATACCTATATAATAACCATGAAGATACCGAATCTATGCATGCCATCACCAGTATTTAGTCAATGAAATCATAAGCAATATAAACATATATGTATTCATATTCTCCAATTGTATTCTTTACAAGAATAAATACTTTCCATATATTCAACCAGTATCATAACACAATCCTCGACCCAATAATATGTCCGAAATAATCACAACATCATAATCATGTCCTTAGGCTCATATACATATCCGGAACTCATATCGACAATCATATTTATAAGCCGTGGCATATCTATAATCATCTCACATATAGAAGGCATAATATATCAATAAAACATAACTCCTAACTATGATACATTATACATCTATAAGACATCTCATATCTATAGGTCAAGATTCCATACATTTATTAACTGAGAAAGAAATCCACCAGGGAAAAAATACTATATATGCAAGATAGAAAAGAGGGGTGAATGCTTTCTTTTTTTCTATTTTTTTATCTGTGAATTGTTAATCAACCCATCTGTACACTTTATGCGATCGAATATTTTTTACACACATGAGTTGTATACAAGGTATAGAACTTATGAATCTATTTTCTTTGTGATTTTGTGGTTAGTCTTTGAATCTAGAAAGAATACAAAAAAAGGCTAAGAATTCACTTCGAATGAAGAAATTGAGAATATTGTTTCCTGCTATCTCAATTGGTCAAATTCAAAATCAAGTGACTCCTTTCGATGAATGATCGAAAGAACCACTTTAAGTAATGAATATTGTTCAAATTTTGAGAAGAAAGAACTCCCTTGCTATCAAAATATCCAATATTTCGAAAAAGTTTCACTAATTACCTATGAGAAATATCACCTCTCTAGGCCAATTATCGTATCTAAGAGGAATACCACCTCTATAGGCCCAATAATAAAAGACAAGCCCCACAAGGGCTAAAGTAAAGTACGAGCCCCACGAGGGCTAAAGTAAATGACAATCCCCTTCATAACCCATCATTCATTGTCACGGACAATTTATTCATAGATATATGAATGTATATAACATGAATATTACAATGCATTATCGGGTTCAACATGGTTAGTAGCATAGCTTCTCATGTAGTCAATAAATATACCTTCTAGAGCCCTTAGTATCATGACTCACAATATTAGCAACAAGAGACTTTTCTAGAATAATCACTAGTTTGGTTACTAGGTAAAAGTATAGCATTAGTAATATCATAGTCCAAAGCCCAAAATAGTAGTCTAGTCAATGATTTAAATGATAATATAGACATGGGCTTAATTAAAAGCATAACCCATAGCTACACATAGCATTAGCGATAATGTAGTCCACAGCCATATACACCACTTCAAATATTATCACCATAACTCATTTACCACGGTTAGCCAACATACTCCCAAGGCCATTCTCTAAGCGTTTAACAAGCGTCTAAGGTCTTCAATTGAACTATATAAATCCAAACTTAAGGTGGGTCAAGATTCCACTTCTAATCCTCAATTTCTATAATTAGGCAAACTATGTCCCAAACTAAGCTAAGGTATCTAGTTCAACTTCTAGATGTCAGGTAAGCCATAATCAATTCTAAGATATGAACTTTGCCTAAAAACATGGGCATTTAAGCCAACACTATCTAAATTATGATTTCAAGATCACTAGAATAACTCAACTAAGGTTAAGCATACTAAAAACGATTCCAACCCATAAACCACATCCAAAACCTAGCATACTATCATATCTATGCTAAAAAGTAACTTAATCTAGGAAAAAGGCAATAGGGTTCAAAAAGGATCATAAACATTCCACCTTACGGGTCCAAAATCATCATCTAATTCCCCAAACATCAATAATCAATACTAAGTTATTTTATTCATAATCAAGACTAACATTCATACTCACATGTCATGCATAACACACATCATCTTCGAAGAAGAGTAGGTAGAAGCCTACCTCAAAGTCGAATCGCAAAACCTCAAATCGCTCACCAAGCATCCATCTTCACTTCACAATCCCAAAATGTCATCACACTATCAAAATCATAATCTACTCATCAATAAGAGTCTAACAATACCTATATTGCACCATTGTGCTTCGGGTTTAAAAACGACACCAAAAATCTCAAGTGGGTCCCACTTACGGAAAATGCATTTTTGAGACCAACCCAACACTCACACATCATCAAGGAATCACAACCCTCAAAAAATGGGTGCAAATCAAGAAAATTTGAGGCTAAAACTAAGCCCTATGCTAAATTGGAGTTTTTGGTCAAAACTAAGAAATTCACCAATCCAGATGATAATCATAATAATGGGTGTTAATCAAACTCCCAAGACACCCACAATACTCAATTTTGAGTTACCACGCTCATTTAGGATTTTCAGGTCCCAAAATTGAGTCAAAATGGCCAAAACGCACCTTATAGGATCCTTAAATACCCCTACCAGCTTTGGAGATGCCGCAGTCGTCGTCTGGGCACCAGATGACAGCAAAGTCACAAACTTATTTTTGCCCCTCGAAACTCATTCGGAACCCAGAACCCAAATAGCATGATTCAATAGTGAAATTTGAGTGTAAACCACATTTCAAATCCATTGGAATCATCAAAACATTCATTCGAGATCGTTTCGGCAAAAAGTGAGGCCCACACCTATAGTTCCATTTTTCATAAAATTCGTTCAATAGCCCAAAATAAGTTCGGGAGCCTTGGGACATAAACCAAGGGTACCCCTAGACTAAAATTGGCGTTTCGGATGTGATGAAAAAGTTGAATTTTCCATTCGAGGTCATTTCGACCAAATGTGAATCCCACATTCATATTTTTGATCTTTCCACTTTCTGATCAATAGGTCGAAATGAGCTCAGTGCGTTGGGACCCGAACCAAAGGTCTACCTAGCCTAAAATCGAAATTCCAAAACTAATGGTGCAATCAAAATTTGCATCCGATACCGTTTCACTAAAGTTTTCAACCGGTGGCCATTTGGAACAAACGAAAACTTCAAAACCGGGAATTGGCTCTAAAAACTAAATGAATTGAATTGTCAATCCCAAAAATTCATAAATGACTTGATGCAGCTATGGAGAAGCCCTAACTATGAAGATAAGCAAAAATATAAAAAAAAAAAAAACCTGGAAGGGTCGTTACATTGGAGGAGGAGGAACAAGCAGTTATTTTGTTAAGTGTTGAATCCATCTATTTTCAACTGAAAAGTGCTAATATCAACATATTTACTATTTTCTTAAACCTTTGCTTATTGTGCTCCAATTTTGATAAGAATTCTAGCAGAGTATAGCAAAAACTTTTCTTTTACAAAATACTTCAAGGAATGTAGATGGAATGAACATAATAGCATGAACAAATAAATAAGTAAATTAAAGAATCTACAAAGTTCAAAAGCCAATTAGCGGAGTTTTAATCTAATAATTCAAAAAATAAATAGAACAACCATCCACAAATGTCATAGTTGATGGTTATTTTACACAAAATTTCTCATCATCAATATGTCGTGCTTGCAGACGAACGACAACAGGAACATTGACAAAGCAATAGGTGACGCTCCTCACCCAGTGAAGGACTTTTGGCCCACTGATCTCTATATTTGATAATGGCCGAGGTTGATCATATGAAGTGGATGTTTCATGACTCCCTAGGCTCAACCCAATGTTCGGTCCCGAAGAAGAGATTTGCCTTTGATTAACCATGTTAGGAGCAATTGGAGGAGGAATAGGCAATTGCTTCCTTAAGTGTTGAATCCATCTATTTCAATTGCAAACTGTGTAATATTAGCATATAGCGCATTAAATAAATTAAATTGCAAAATACTATGTGATCCTTTCTCCAAATAATTAAACAAATAAAATTTAAAAAGAAGGTGTGATTTCTACTTAATTAATGAAGAACTTGTAGCATCGGGGATCTCCATAACTGATAATGAACAAGGCAGCTCATATGAAGTGGATGCTTCATAACTCCCAAGACTCAACGCAAAGTTTGGTCGCGTAGAAGAGATTGGCCTTTGATTTGGGAGTAATTGGAGGAGGAGGAACAGGCAATTGTGTTGTTAACTGTTCAATCCATCTATTTTCAATATATAGAGATATAAAAAAAGGTGTAATTTGTAAGTTACCAAATGCATATAGGACTAAACAAGAAAGATAATAAATTTTAGATTGTGGGCAATATGATTTTTTATTTTTTTTTGAAATATTTTATTATTAGCAAATTTCATGAGAGAAAATTATTGACCTCCCGAAATTGTGATCTAGTGTTAGATTCTCATCTTTTTAGTAAATGAGAACATATCGTTATTTATGATTAATGTTTAGTTCTTATATTTTGTTGACATCTTAAAATAATAAAATATATGCTAAAATGAGAAACAAAAAGTTAAACTTTGCTCATGTATTATTCAAAATATCTTTGATAATCCTATCCTAATATTCGTTTTTCATTAATATCCTTATTATTTGCAAATCATCTCATATCATTTTTTTTGGTTTAAAATAAAATATTATATATACTTATTCATCGTGACAAAAGGAGGTACTATAATTAGGATGATAGAAATTTTTAAAAGCTAAAAAATAGAAAAGTTGTCATAGAACAACTATTTTTTAATAGATAGAAGAATGATCCACAAATGTCATAGTTGATGGCTATTTTACATAAATATTTTTCATCAACGCTTCGTGCTTGCAGACGAAAGGTAACATGAACATTGACAAAGCAACGGGTAACCCCCCTCACTTAGAGTACATGTGGCTCCCCGTGAGCTCCATAGATGATAATGGACGAGTTTGCTTGTATGAATTGGATGATTCATGACTCACAAAATCCAACCCAACGATTAGTAAAGTGCTAATATCAATATATGTTCTATTTTCTTGAACCTTTGCTTATTGTGCTCAAATTTTGATAAAATTTTAGCAGAGTATAGCTAAAAAATTTATCCTACAAAATACTTTAAGGAATCAAGATGGAATGAACATAATAGCATGAACACATAAATAAGTATAATTAAGGAATCTACAAAGTTCAAAAGCTAACAAGTGGAGTTTTAATCTAATAATTCAAAAAATGGATAGAACAAACATCGTGCTTGTAGACGGACGGCAATGGGAACATTGACATGGCCACGGGTGACACTCCTCACCTAGTGAAGTACTTGTGGCCCCAGTGAAATCCATCATTGATATTGAACGAGGTTGCTCATATGAAGTGGATGCTTCATGCATGACTCCCAATGCTCAACCTGAAGTTTGGTCTTAAAGAAGAGATTTTCCTTTGATCAACCATGTTGGGAGCAATTGGAGGAGGAATAGGCGATTGCCTTATGTGTTGAATCCATCTATTTTAATTGCAAAGTACCAATGTTAGCATATGGCTCATAAAATAAATAAATTGCAAAACAATATGCACTTTTTATCCAAATAATTTAACAAATAAAAATTTGAAAATTTTATTTCTACTTAATTAATGAAGAACTTGTGCACCTGAGGAGCTCCATAATTAATAATGAACATCACATCAAATCTTTAGGCTGTTTCAAATTCTCAATCTCCAGAGAGTCATGTGGCTTCTCCTCAGCTGCAATCTTGGTTCCTTCCACTGCCATTGGTTTCAAGGAGCATGACAATGCCAGTGGATGGAACCAAGATTGCAGCTGAAGAGTGGCATGTTACAAATATTCACACCTAAGTCTTGTGACAGACCTTCCACCATTGTCATCAACCTTTTCTAAACATATTATACAATTAGGGGCATCATTTTTATTATTTGAAAAAATATTATTTTCCATAACTTTTAAATGAGTTGAAGAAAAATACTTGGAGAAATTAAAATATGATTAAAAAAGAGAAATGAAGAATGAGGTGAAGCAATCGGCAGATTTAAACACTATTTATAGGAAAATTTTAAATACTAATAAAGTAAAACTCTAAATTGTGTGAAAATATTTGGTATGACTCTCCATATAAATATAAGAAGTAAAAATTATTTTAAAAAGATAAAGATAGACTACTTTAAGAAAAAATTTGAAGTGAAAACCATGGTGAGGATACAGTACATACTATATCCATATATGGGAAAATTTTAAAACAAGTGATTATTAAAATTATTGATTTACTAAAATTGTAAATTTGTGTTAGAATCATTTACTATGATTATTGTTGGTGTTCACATGGTAAAATAATACAAAAAAAATCAATTATATACGAATAATTTCTTTTGAACGACTAAAATTTTAAATTATGTGAAAATATTAGTTGTGATGTTGCTGGTAGATAAGAAATTCAAATCATGTTGTAAGGTCAAAAAATACTGATAAGTTTAGGAAAGTACGATATTTTTTTGGTAAGTAAACATTTTATTCACTAACCAAGCAAGCATTTTGTGACAATAGAGCACCATAATTTGAACGTAGTCCTGTATCTCAGGTACTACCGCCTTCTCCACACCACCTACATAATAAGTTTTGGCTCATACAATCGTTTGATTCCTCTAAAAGTTTAAAAATAGAGATTGAAAGAGCAAATATTCCTCCGCAAAAATTTTTATTTTTGCAAAATTTAGGATAAACATTTATCTTGCTGGCGCCAGATTTTTGATACCCTGACTTAGAGTACATTGCCACAACATTTTGAGCAACACTCTTCTGATTTTCATTACTAATGACCATAGAGTAAGTTGCATTTACTGGTGGTAAGTGATTCATTAGCAAGATTTGGCCTCTTGTGAGTAAGTACCATTCAACCCTATAAGAAATTGATAGAGTTTCTGTCTCTGCGGATAAACTGTCAAATCTTTGAATCTTTCACGGTTGCAAGCAGGTAAGGGAACCATAAACTCAAATGCATCCAGTAATCCTTCAACTTATTAAAATAAGAGAAAATACTCAATTACCTCCCGAACTATACCAAAAAGGCTATGGCACATCTCAAGGGGTCTTATTACTCCCTGAACTAATTAAAAGTGTAATTTTGACACCCTTAGGGATCGTTGGTAGATTGTATTTGAAATATTAATGCATGCATTAGTTTAATGTGTATTCGTAGTACCTTGTTTGGTATACTTTTTTACCCTATGTATAACTAATAGAAATATTAGTTATACACTCTATTGTGTATTAAGGTGTGTATTACTAATACCTCAAAATCCATGGCATTAGTAATGCAATGGATATAATGCATGCATTAACATGCTTAAAGATCCTATTACCCCTCAAAAAAATTTCCGCATCCTTTCCAACATATATATTGAGGGTATTATGTAAAAAAAAAAAAAAAAATTTAGAAATTATGTAATTCTTATTTTTTTTAATACATCGAACCAAACACTGCATAAGAAAAATACAAGCATAACTAATGCAAGCATTACTAACACATACATTACTAATACAAGCATTGCTAATACACCATATTTTACATTATTCTTATACACTCTACCAAACGACCCCTTAGTGCCTACGTGGCACATACGTGGCACACACGTGTGCCTACGTGGACATTTCAGTGTGTTGTGCCACGTATGTGCCACGTAGGCACTAAGGATGTCAAAATTACACTTTTAAATAGTTCAGGGGTAACAAGACCGTACCCCTTTTAAGTTGAAGTGTGTCATAGCCTTTTTGGCTATAGTTCAGGGAGGTAATTGGGTATTATGTCCTAAAATAAACTTACACAAATTGAACCCCTTTTAAGACACAGTAGCTATTTCTTGATGAAGATCAAATGCCCCAGATCCATCTACTTTATCAAATCTTTCCTCTGAATCCTGCCACGACCTGAGCAATAGATGGAAATACTACCATACGAAGTAAACTACCGGATACAGTGTTCATGAGACAAGACAAAACAATGACATTTACCCTTTTCCATTGATTCCAAGAGAACATTCTTTCTTCCAAGAACCATCAACAAAATCAAACTCATTTTTTCTGAGACGTACGGATGGAGTATATGAATGCATGTATGTACAGCTAGCCTAAATTCTATAGAAAAAGAGTCCTATAATATGTATTGGACCATGTGGTCTAATAAAGTAGGGAAAAGGCATCATTTTCACCTCATACTATACAAGAAAAGTCTTAGCCACACCTAATTTATATAAGTGACCTATTGCACATCTTAACTATATAAAAGTTATATTATTACCTCCCCACGACCCCCATTCTAAGGCGCGTGTGTTACACTTATTTTAGGCGCGTCCGGCCTATCAAATGACAAAAGTAAATGGCTAAAAACATTAAGGGAAAAGGCATCGTTTCCACCCCAAACTATAGTCGAAAAGTCGAATCCACACCTAAACTATATAAGTGACATATTACACACCTTAACTATAAAAAAGTGATACTTTTTACTGACGTGGTGCTGACGTGGCAGCGCGTGTAAAAAACTACACCACATGCAAGTGGTGGTAGCCTGACAGGGTGTAAATAGTTTCACTTTTTTATAGTTTAGGTGTGTAATAGGTCACTAGTATAGTTTAGGTGTGGCTTCGACTTTTCGGGTATAGTTTGGGGTGGAAACGATGTCTTTTCCCTATAAAGGAAGTAGAGAACCAAGTGTTACTTTTGTAAATCTTCTACAGTTTTTGCTTGTTCTTTATATTTGCGAGCAGTCCCCAATAGCCAGAGACAAAAGATTCATATGAGAAAACATAAGTAAATGTGCCTTAAGCCTCTAAAGATAAAGGTACATTGGTTGTAAACTGGAACATTGGATGTAAACTGGAACATAGGATCGAGCTTATGCTCCACTCATCTTTGTAATTTCTGGTGATCTAAAATTCACTCCACCATACGACAATAAATTTAAAAATAATTATTCCACCAAATATTTTAAACATTCTAACATGAAAACAAAATAACATAAACGAATGAATAAGTAAATTAAAGAATCTACAAATTCCAAAGGCAAATAACCCGTGTTTTAATCCAATAATTCACACAAAAAAAAAAAGTCATAGCAACCATCCACAAATGTCATTTTTCATCAATGCCTCCTGCTTGAAGATGTACGGCAACGGATACATTGACAGCGTGGTGACGGACGTTGCTCACCAAGTGAAGTACCTGGGTTGGCCCTAGTGCGCCCCAAACGTGATAGAAAAATGTTACGATGCAACTGATATGAAGAAGATGTTTCATGACTTATGGGACCCCTACCAACATTTGGACCCGAGGAAGCGATCCGCCTCTGAATAAGAGATTAGAACCAACAAAGATAAAATCTCTGCTAACAAAACCCCTAAAACTGAACGTGAAGTTGTAGACACTCACTGACCTACATCTAATAATTATACTATAGATTATATTGTATGATAATACTTTATCTTTTTATCATTTTTATATTTTAAATAAATATGTTTTATTATGATTAGATAATGAATGAGACATGCACAGTAATTACATGTTCTTCATGATATCTCCCATCACCATCATCATCATCAAGGGCATCATCAAGAGCAGCAATAGCAGCACCAGCATCTTCATCAACGACATCATTTGCAAATTGCCTCCAGTTTCCTTCTTCTTCGATTACTCGCAAATTAGGGCATATCATAAGCCCACTAACATTAAACGCCGACCCTATATAGTCTGCATAATAAAAAGAATAGTTTTAGTCCTATGCACACTGACGATACATAAATTCAACACCAACTTATTTATTGTTTAAAAAAAAAATGTTTATATAATGAATTTAGTTAGATCATAATGTGTGTCAAATATTAAAATGACGCATATAAAATTCAATTTTTTAAATGAGATTATATAAGAAGAATTAAAAGATTCATGTAATTTTTTATTTTTTTTATTTGTACCTTTCATCTTTCTTGTTACTGCTTTTATCAATGTAGTCAACGATTTTTATCTAAAATATCAAAAAGAAATATTTTTTTGCTAGCTACAACATGATTTATTATGATACAAGTTTTCTCTTTCTTTTCCAATGAGTAATAAGAAAGTAAAAATGTTCCATTCAATTAATTGAAAGATTCAAATAAAAATTGAAGAAAAATTCATTTGAATCAAATAGATAATTTTTCTTTATATTGAGTAAAGATAGATCTAGCTAGCTACTACATGATTTATTAGATATTTAGGTATAGAAAAATTTTAATAAAAATACATGAATGAATAGTTTTTTTTGTTTGTTAGTAGAAATTTATTAAACATTCCAAATATAGATAGCATATATAATACTCACCAGTATGAAACAAATGGCCACATATCAACTTTGTAAGCGATCGTCTAGCATTATTGACTACTTCGTCCAAGCAAATTGTACAACTATGTGAGCCATTAATATCATTTAAAAAGATATTATTGGCCATAACTATTAGAAAAATTAAGATAAAACACTTTGTGAAAACTTTATTAATTTGAAGAAGAGAAGTGAAGATTGAAGTGAGGAAATAGGCAGATCTAAACAATATTATAGGAAAAATTTTAACACTGATTAATTAGCTTGCTAAGATTTTAAACTTGTATTAGATTTTCTTACTATGAATTATTTGGTGGTAAAAATGGTAACATAAAATCTAGGAATAAGGGTAAAAAAATCATCTACTATTATGTATTAGCTAAGTTTGCTCCTAGCTATACTATACAGTCAAATATATCCTTGTATTATTAAAGTTAGTAAAAATATCATTCTTTTTTATTTTCTTCTATTATGGCAAGGTGAGAGTCCATGTGACCTAACATTTAAGTGAGGTGGACGTAACACGACAAACCACCTCATCACTAGATTTTTATTTTTTAATAATTTATTTTTATTTTATATAGAGATAAGGGAACAATTGATAGTTGAGATTTGATATGATAAATAGAAGGGAATAGTTTTAATTGAAAGCTCGTGCATCCATTAATTCATGTCTAAAAATAAAAAAACAAAGAGACTTTTAATTTGTTTTTTACACATCACTCTGAAAATTTCAAATGTATGTATAGATATGAAAAAAAGTCTATTTTACAAGTCACAAAACATATATAGGAGCGAGGATAGAAAGAAAAAAATATAAAGAATTCTAGATCATGGTAATATGTTAATTTTTGTAAAGAAAAAAAAAATATTTACCACTAGCAATCTCAAGAGAGAAAAAAAGTTAATTGACCTACCAAATGCTGATCAAGTGTTAGATTCTTTTCTTTTGAATAAATAAGAACATTTTCTTATAATCATGATGGTTCACAATTCATTTTATTGACTACTATGTGACATCTTTTGTGCAAATATGAAAATATTTTATATTATTTATGACTAATTTTTAATTTTTTCTTTTCGGTAAATGAATATTTTTTAGTCTCTATATCTTGTCGAAATTTAAAAAGTAAAAATTACATATATAACGATATGTTTACTAGTATTTACTAAAAATTCCAACTATTTTCAAAATTCCAGAAAATCTCAACTTTTAGCCTTTGATGATACATGTTACTTAACTTAGATACATCCTACAGATACATGTTTTAATTAAACTAGTTAGCACGCTTTAAGGAATGTAACTGCTAAAGTATCATTAAAATAGTAATTAAGGTAACTAATCATGGTAAAAATAAAATAATATCCCACGATTTATGGTAATTAGTTTGTTATTCCACCATTCTAAACAAGAACCTTTCCATAATCTATTTTGAAATTTCAAAAACTTCTTACGGCTTGTTCAGAAAAATCATACGATTTTTTTAGAGTGATTTCAATGAATATTACAGTGTTGTCACGTTATTCAGGCATTTGGATTAACGATATCAACTACGAGGGCTGTAAGAGCGATGGAATCGTGGTTAGTGAACATGTAACTTACGAAAAACTAATTTCGACAATTGTTGTAGAACTGGAAATTGACGAAAGCAGGAAAAAAAATGAGGCTCGTTATATAGTTGATGGTAATGCGGCACCATTGTTGATTCGTAATGAGATGGATGTTAAGCTTTATATCGAAATTAAGAAAAGTTAGTGTGGTTTTGAGACGTATACACTTATCATCACTACATTAGATAAGTCTGCTAGTGAAATGTTGTTTGATGGAAAAGTTGGTGCAGTAATGTGTTTGAAAAATTCATCAGAAATTGTGGAACTAATTAGCAATAAATCTAATTTTTGTCTTTAACGAATTAGTTGTTGTTAATTATCTCTACTTTAATGAGTTATGTATCTAAAGTTACATAATTATTGTTTTACACAAATCTATTGTAAGGCTGAGATACATATTTCTATTCACATGATACATTTTTCTAATATTGTACCTGAGATTCTATAGTTGTGTTTAATTATGTATCTCAACATGTTTGTGCAGTTTATGTATCTATTATTTTTTTTCAGTAGGTGAAAAAAATATGTTGAAGTTTTGTTTTCACTGTTGCAGCAATGTCCTAAGATGTCGTTCGGAGGATTGTATTCGGATATTTAAAGCATCATGCCGACGGGAGACTGAACTCTTTAAACTTAGATTTTTTGCAAGATGTCCACACATACCCATTGAAAGATGCTTCATAACTTGAAATCGATGAAACAAGAAATAAAATTGAAGCTCCATAAACTCATCTCCGTTGCTCATCCTAATGATATGGGTGTAAAGTTTTACATAGAAGTTAAAAAAATGTGACCGATACAATTTTATTTTTGAAAGAATGAAGAACTTGTTGCAGTTACAAATTAGGATTCTAAATAAAGAATTCAAATACAATAAAATTCTTAATTTTTACTCGAATTGCTAAAAATAAAATATATTTATGAAAATTGTGAATGAATTTTTAAGACGTTATGTTGAAAGGGTTCAAAATTATTCAAAGTAAGGATGCTTCAGAACTTGAAATCGATGAAACAAGGAATAAAATTGAAGCCTCATACATTGTTGATGAAAACTAATCTCTGTTGCTAATCTTAATGATATGGGTGTAAAGTTTTATATAGAGGTTAAAAATTTGTGCCTAATACAATTGTATTTTTTGAAAGAATGAAGAACTTGTAGCAGTTACAAATTAGGATTCTCAATAAAGAATTCAAATAAAATAAAATTCTCTTTACTCGGATTGATAAAAATAAAATAATATATTTGATGAATTTGGTCCATAGTTACTAATTTCTGTTTTTGGTCAATATTAATAGTATTTGTGGTAAATTTTGATTTTGGTCCAACATTGCTAATTATGACTTTTGATTAATTGAAGTATTTTTGATAAATTTTGATTTCTATCATTATTGCTAATTTTAGTTTTTGTTTAATGTAAATATTCCTTTTGGTAAAATTGATTTTGGTCCATAATTGGCTTATTTGATAAGATTGATTTTGATCCAACTTCCGTTATGTTTGAAAGATACATACATTTTCAATAACATAATACCAGAGATAAAAAAATGTCACACTCCTTTTTTAACCAAAAAGATTTGATTTTAAAGTTTGAAAGGATTTTTATTATTAAGTGACAAAAAGTAAAGTTTTATTTTGAAAAAGAATTATTTTTACATACAAATTCAGAGTTGCCATGAGCATAGTCTGGTGTGCCAAGTCACCTTTAAAAATCCTTTTCAAAATAATTTGACTCTTTAAACAGGTTTGCGAACAGAGATTCCAGCTAAGAAATTCTGTTGACCGAGGGGAAGGTGTTAGGCACCCCTCGATTCCGCGGTTCAACCATAGTCACTCTGTAGAGTATATTTTCCATTTAACACTATGAAGTGAATAAACCACAAAAACACACAAAATAATCAATCAAACAAATAAAACAAAATAAATCTAAAAATATAATGTCCAGTCCAATTATGACAAACCGAAGTAAAAAAATGTGAAAATGTCTAGCGTGGTCCCTTGAAATGGGTTGGGCCATTTGGGTGGTCAAACGGGCGAAACGGTGATAACAGAGCATTTTTGGGCCAAATTGGTGTGTTATAGCCCACGATTCCAGAGATGGGCCTGGGGTCCGAGTGTGTTGTACGCCAAAAATTGACCGAGGCATTCGTGGGAGGCTAGAGAGCGGCCTAGTGTGGTCACTTGGGTTACTGGGCTATTTGGGTGGTCAAACGGGTGAAACGGTGCGAATGAAGCATTTTCGGGCAAAATCGGTGTGCTATAGCCCACGGTTTCAGTGGTGGTCCTGGGTTCTGAGCATGTTGAGGGCCAAAAATTGATCGAGGCGTGCCAGAGAGGCTGGAAAAATGGCCTACTGTGGTCCCTGGGGTGGGCGGGGCCATTTGGGTTGTCAAATAGGAGAAACGGTGCGAACAGGGCATTTTTGGGGCCAAATTGGTGTGCTATTGCCCACGGTTCCGGGGTTGGGCGAGGGGTAAGGGCATGTCATGGGCTGAAAATAGATTGGGACATGACAGGAAGACTGGGGAGAGTTCTAGTGTGGTTCTTTGGGTTGGGTGGGGCTATTTGAGTGGTCAAACGGGCGAAACGACGCAAATGGGGTGTTTTTTAGCCAAATTGGTGTGCTATAGACCACGGTTCTTGGGGTGTGCCCGAGGTCTGGATGTCCCGTGGGCCAAAAATCAACTGAGGCATACCAGGGAGGCTAGGGAGAGACCTAGTGTGGTCCCTTAGGGTAGACGGGGCAATTTGGGTTGTCAAACAGGTGAAATGGCATGAACGGGGAATTTTTGACCCAAATTTGTGTGTTATAGCCCATGGTTCCGGGGATGGGTCCTGGGTTCGGGCATGTCGTGGGCTGAAAATTGATTGGGATATGACAGGGAGGCTGGAGACCGTCTTAGTATGGTCCCTTGGGATGGGCGGATCCATTTGGGTGGTCAAACGGGCAAAATGGTGCGAACGGAGCATTTTCAGGCCAAATCGGTGTCCTATAGTCCATAGTTTTTGGGGTGGGCTCGGGGTTCGGGCATTCCGTGGGCTAAATATCAACTGGGGCATGCCATATTGGCTGGGGAGCGGCCTAGTATGGTCCCTTGGGGTGGGCGAGGCCATTTGTGTGGTCAAACGGGGGAACCAGCACTAAGGAGGCATTTTCGGGCCAAATCTGTATGCTATAGCCCATGGTTCCAGGGGTGGATCCAGGGTCCGGGCGTGCCGTGGGCCAAAAATTAATTGGGGCATGCCAGGGAGTCTAGGGAGTGGCCTAGTGTGGTCCCTTGGGGTTGGCGGGGCTATTAGGATGGTCATACGGGTAAAACAGGGCGAACGAGGCATTTTCCGGCCAAATTGGTGTGCTATAGCCCACTGTTCTGGGGGTGGGCTCGGAGTTTGGGCGTTTCGTAGGCCAAAAATAAATCAGGGCATGCCAAGGAGGCTGGGTAGCGGCTTAGTGTGGTCCCTTGGGTGTGCAGGGCCATTTGGGTGGTTAAACTAACAAAACGGTGCGAACAGGGCCTTTTCGGGCCAAACCTGTGACACCCTATAATTCTCTTGACTTAGTGACTCACTTAATAGCGTGATCAATGAGCTAGCAACCTGAAATTTTTCTAAGTGCTGAAAAGGACTTAGAAATATTTTAAGCTCCTAAATTTCGATGATTCTATTTTCGACCTTCCCGGCCTTAGACCGTTAATTTTAAAGTTGATTCATGATCGAGGAAATAAATAGTACATCTTGGGTGAGTTTTGAAATTTTTATACGAGCTTAAGAGCAAGTTTGGATAACTAAAATAGTAGCTTCCCGCGATATGCCAGCATCGTGTGACCCAGACCGGTGCTGCAGAGCCCGCGTCGCCTGCTCCATTCCGGCTGTGTGGATCCTGCGCTTCGCCCTCCATCGAACGCTTTCGAAATTTTCCAGTTCTGTTTCCATATAATTAAGGGCAATAGGCTCATTTACCCCACCCAAAACCATCCAAAAGCACAAGATTTGATCCCCAAAGAGCTCAATACCTCATTATTCACCTCTTTTCACTTCAAGAAACCCCTAGAGCCCCAAAGATCAAGAAGCAAGCTCTTAGGCCAAGGTTTCCATGAATCAAATCAAGAATTGGGTCATATTCTTCGAAATAGATCATCTAAGGTAAGTGGGATTTTCCTAAAACTACATGGGCATGGTGAAATAGTTTTAATGATATTTGAATGTTGAGAAGCCATGAAATTAAAAAAGGGTTTTAAAATTTTCATTGATAATTATGCATTGTGAATCCCCTTTTGAAAATATTGTCTTTTGGTCTTGAGGCTTTCCCTTGAAAATTGATCTTTTACTTGTGTGTGTGTGTGCGTATGTGTGTGTGTGTATATATATATATATATATGCATTTGATGTTTCAAAAGTTGAATTGAGAGAATAAAGATTAATAATCCCTCTCTTGTTATGAAGCATCTTGATTCTTTACATGTTATGGAATTGCTCAACTATATGTCATAATTCATGAACTAAGGGTATTACTATCATTTAGGAACTTTTTATTGATTGTGAATTGAAGAGAGGGATATTCCTTATTTGTAAAGGCTAAATGTGATAATAGAAAGAATAACATGATTATTTTGAGAAATTGGCCATCATTTGTTAAAATGTTGAAAAGAGAGAATCTTTGTATAGTTTGACATATGTTTTGAAATATGAATCCTTTTGTACTGTTTGAATGTTTTGGTGGTCTGAACATTATTTTTGAATGGAAGAATTGTAACATGATATTGTATGGATCAGATATACGACATGCAAGTCTTTGTATAACGATACCTAAACACATAATACCATAACATACTCAGAACATAACATAAATCAGATTTCATTTAGATTTTTTTTAGATTTTTAATTTAGAAAGATGCATGTTTAGAATAGGTTAAAAATGGTCACTAAGAGAGTTAGGTGGTTACCCAAAGAAGGCATGAATCATACGATTCATTGCTCAAAACCGTGTTTTGCCGATACGGGAATATTATGTCCCCAAAGAGGGACTATACAATGGCCTAGTGACCTGTGGCTTATCAGATTCAGATACTTCAACCCTCGCAGCAAACTTGGGTTGGGGGCTTTGCTGCCGAGTTAAGGGCGGATACCATATAGTCCGTGGGATACTTTCATATATGTAGGGTGTACCATCTATCTCAGAAGTAAAACAAAGAAGAAAAATTGCATATACCGAATTATTTTAAGATCATATGAAACTGCATGTGTTTTAAATTATTTCATGCATAAAGTTTTGTGAAATGTTGTCACTTATTTTATATATCAAATTACATTTTTTTTTATTGCTCTGATACCAATACATATGTATTGACCCCCTATATCTCAGGATCTGAGGCACAGTCTCGCGGTCTCGTTCAGAAGTAGACCTGTGTGAGTCAGAAGTTGCAGTTGGTGAGCCTTCTCTCTTCCGAAAGACCTGATTTAAAGAATTCTTTGTTTTCTATTTTATTGTCTATTGGGGGCCTTGTCTTAGTTTTTAGACAGATGTTGATTTTGATGTTATTAGAGATTCCGTAGACTGGTGTCATGTATTTTGAATGTTAAGTACTTACTTTCGGATTGTCCAGTTTACTTATGAGATTGACCATGATTTTTTTATGTTGTTCTTTTGCATTTCTATAAATTGTATGTTCATTGTGCATGATTGGCAGATTAAGATGAGCACTTGAGCCCTCATGGTTTGAGATGCTCATCGTGGCCAAGGCCACAGCTCGGGTCGTGACAAACTTGGTATCAGACACGGTTCATAGTCCCAGGGTGTCTGCAAAATTACATCGGATAGAGTCCTGTTTATGGGTGTGTAGCGCTCCACACTTATAAATAGGAGGCTACAAGGCGTTTAGAGAGTTCCTCTTTCTTTCATGAATTAGATAGTGCAATAGAGTCTGAATATCCTCTAATCAGCGATCTTGTGTATTTTAGAAAGTTACCATGCCTCCCCGTGGAACCAATGAACAAAATGCTTAAGCGGAGGATGTTCGTCCCACTCATGGGATGCGGACTTGTAACAGAGATCGTACCCCAGAGTTTTTTCCTGCTCCAGGAGTTCCTCCAGTTCCTACCAGTCCACCTCGGGCTCCCAGAACCGGTGTTAACCTTCCCTAGCCTCCTTAGAGGGAATTTTCACATACTGAATTCCGATAGTCCATTCATATGATAGCCCAGCTGGTGGCCTCTTAGACTCGTCGGTCGAAAGATGTGGGTTTTGTATCTGGTTCATCTGAGGTTGCCCGAATTGGCCAATTTATGAGGCTGAACCCACTTATATTTACTGAAACGAAGGTTGAGGAGGAACCCCACGGGTTCATTGATGAGATAGAGAAAATCTTCAGAGTTATGCACGTAAATGAGGTTGAAGGTGTGGAGTTGGAAGCCTATCAACTGAAGGATGTGGCAAATCAGTGGATGAGTGAGAGTATTCGAATGATGGTGATATTGAGCCTTCGGTGTGGGATGATTTTGTGAAAGATTTTTTGGATTGTTTCTTTCCTCGGGAATTGAGGGAATCAAAAGATGAAGAATTTATGAACTTGAAACAAGGGAAAATAAGTGTATAGGAGTACACCTTAAAGTTCAACCAGTTATCTCGTTATGCTCTAGAATTGGCAAGTAACATGAGAGCCCACATGAGGAAGTTTGCATCGAATCTCTCGGATGATCTGATGTTAGAATGCAAAGAGGAAATTCTGAATAGATATATGGATTTATCTAGGTTGTCCGTTCACATGCAATAGGTTGAGGAGCAGAAGAAAAAGGTGGCAGAAGCAAGGGAGAAAGGCAAGCAGGCTAAGAAGGCCAGATCTACAGACCAGAATAATAGTTAACAACAGGGTGGTAATTGGGAAAACAGGTGGTCTAAAAAAAGTTTTGGAACAAAGTTCAGTCATCAGCTAATGCCCTAGTACCCAGGCCCCAATTTGATCAGTGATTGCCCTATTTTCTAGCTAATAGCGGGTCGATGGTACAGGCTACACAGTCATAGAGGAGTGCAACCCAATCTGCTAGGTGATACCCTCGTTGTGACTCGTGTGGGAAGTATCATTCAGGGAAGTGCCAGTTTGGCAGGTTAGTGTGCCATTGTTTCGGCCAGCCAAGTCATATTCAGAGAGATTGTCCATCTGCTAGAGGAAGTATTGGAGGTGCAAAGTTTTAAGCAAATTCCTCAGCCCCACCACCACCACCAAAGGGTACTACTTCAGCCACCGAGGGTGGTCACAACTGATTGTATGCTCTTTCCAATCGCCAGGATACAGAGGCTTCACCAAATGTGGTCACGGGTACGTTACAGATTTTTTTCAATAATGTGTATGTGTTACCTGATCACGGGTCTGCCTTGTATTATGTCACCCCTTATGTGGCCGTTAGTTTTGGTTTTGAACTTGAAAATATTCCTGCCTTGTATTATTCCTGAACCTTTCTCTGTTTCCATTCCTATTGGTAACTCTATTGTGGCTAGAAGGGTGTATAAAAATTGTGTGGTGTTTGTCTGTAATCGTGATACTGTGGAAGACCTTATAGAGCTTGACATGTTCGACTTTGATGCTATCTTAGGGATGGATTAGCTTCATTCGGGTTATGCCACATTTTACTGTAAAACCCAAAGTTACTTTCTCATTTACGAATGAGCCAGTGATAAAGTGGGAGGGGTATTCTTTACACCCAGAGGGAAATTAATATCTTATCTTAGAGCTCGTAGGCTTATATCAAAGGGTTGTTTGTATCATCTTATTTGGTTCTAAGATTTCAGTGCTGAAAGTCCTTTTCTCCAGTCCGTTCCTGTAGTTAATGAATTCCCAAAAGTCCATCCCGATGATCTCCCAGGGATACCCCCGGAAAGGGAGATAGATTTTGGCATTGACTTATTGCCTGGCACTCGCCCTATTTCTATTCCACAATACAGAATAGTTTCTGCAGAATTGAAAGAGTCAAAAGAGTAGAGATCTTCTAGATAAGGGCTTTATCCATCCTAGTGTTTATCCCTGGGGTGCACCTGTACTCTTCGTGCATAAGAAAGATGACTCCCTCCGTATGTGTATAGATTATCTTCAGTTAAATAAGGTCACAGTCAAGAATAAATACTCTCTTCCCACAATCGATGATTAATTTGATCAACTCCAAGCTGCTAAATTTTTCTCTAAAATAGACCTTCATACAGGGTATCATCAGTTGAAGGTTAGGGAGACTGACATTCCCAAGACAGCTTTACGAACCCGATATGGCCATTATGAATTCTTAGTTATGTCCTTCGAATTAACAAATGCCCCCGCAGCTTTTATGGATCTGATGAATAGGGTGTTCCGTCAGTATCTAGATCGGTTCGTCATAGTCTTTATTGGCGACATCTTAGTTTATTCTAAGAATTAGGAGGATCGTGCCAATCACCTCCAAACCATCATTTAGACCTTCAAGGATCATGAATTATATACAAAGTTCTCCAAATGTGAATTTTGGCTTAGTGCTATCGCTTTTTGGGGCATATTATTTCTAGTGAGGGGATTAAGTTTAACCCCCAAAAGATTGATGCAGTGATAAAGTGGCCCAGACCCATGACTCCAACCGATATTTAGAGCTTCTTGGGTTTGGCAGGATATTACAGAAGGTTTGTAGAGAATTTTTCCTCCATAGTTGCTCCCCTTACCAAACTAACTCAGAAGAAGGAAAAAATTTTGTGGTCCAACTTCTGTGAAAGTAGTTTTGAAAAGCTGAAAGATAAGTTGACTTCCGCAGTAGTTTTGACTCTTCTTGAGGGTACAGAGGGTTTTGTTGTGTATTGTGATGCATCCCGGGTGGAACTTAGGTGTATGCTTATGCAGCATGGTAAAGTAGTGGCTTATGCATCAAGACATTTAAAGGTGTACAAAAAGAATTATCCCACCCATGACTTAGAGTTAGTGGATGTGGTGTTTGCACTTAAAATCTAGCGGAACTATCTATATGGGGTGCATGTTGATATATTCACTGACCACTGGAGTTTACAGTATGTTTCCTCACAGAGAGAACTGAATCTCAGGTAAAGGAGATAGTTAGAATTGTTGAATAATTATGATATGAGCCTTCACTACCACCCAAAAAAGGCTACTGTGGCGGCTGACGCCCTTAGCAGGTTGTCAATGAGCAGTCTTTCTTATGTTGAGGAAGGGAAAAGGAAGATGGTGAAAGACATTCATCGGCTTGCAAATTTTGGGGTTCGACTTCTGAATTCCAAAGATGGAGGAGTAATTGTTCATGAAATAGCTTAATCTTCCTTATGTGCTGAAGTTAAGGAGAAACAGGATGAAGACCCTATCTTGATGTAGATTAAGATAGATATTGGTCAACAGAAGGTGATGGCTTTTAAAATTGGGGAGGACGAGATTTTGAGATATCAGGGTAGACTGTGTGTACCAAACGTGGATGGTTTGAGAGAGAGTATTCTTGATGAAGTTCACACTTCAAGATATGTTGTGCGCCCAGTCTTTACTAAAATGTATCATGACCTTAAGGTTATTTATTGGCGGAACATATGAAATGTGATGTTGCTAATTTTGTCTCTAAGTGTATCAACTGTCAACAAGTCAAGGTGGAACAGTTGAGGCCAGGCGGTACTTCCCAAGAGATAGCCTTACCTATGTGGAAATGGGAAATGATCAATATGGATTTCATCACGGGGCTTCTGAAGTCCTAGAACTAATATGACTCTATTTCGGTGATTGTAGACCAGGTGACAAAATTAGCTCCCTTTTTACCTGTGAGGGCAAACTATTTGGGAGATGATTATGCTAAGATCTACATTCGTGAGATAGTCCATTTGCATGGTGATCCTATATCTATTATATCTGACCGAGGTACGCAATTCTCTTTGCAGTTGTGGTAGTCTTTTCAGAGGGGTTTAGGTACCCAAGTGAACCTGAGTACTATTTTCCACCCTCAGACTGATGAGCAGGCTAAACTCTACATTCAAAAACTTGAAGACATGTTGAGGGATTGCGTAATTTACTTCAAGGGTAGTTGGGTGGATTATTTTTCACTAATAGAATTTGCCTACAACAATAGCTACCATAACAGTATTCAGATGTCTCCTTTTGAAGTACTCCATGGGAGGAGATGTAGATCACTAATTGGATGGTATTAAGTGGGTGAAACTCAATTATTTGGGTTTGACCTTGTTCATCAGGCAATGGAGAAGGTGAAAATCATTAGAGGATGACTTAGGACAGATCAGAGTTGCCAGAAATTCTATGTTGATATTAGGAGAAGGGAGTTAGAATTTAAGGTTGGTGATTGGGTGTTTCTAAAAGTCTCCCCTATGAAGTGAATCACGTGATTCGGAAAGAAACGGAAGCTTAATCCTCGCTATATAGGACCATATCAGATTGTGGGGAGGATAGGTGGGGTTGATTACGAGTTAAAATTGCCCGCAATTCTGGGTTTTGTTTATCCAGTATTCCATGTGTCCATGTTGAAAAAGAGCATTTGAGACCATTCCTTAGTGTTCCTTGTAGAAGAGATCACTATGATAGATTCCTTGTCAGATGAAGAAGAACCCATTGCCATTTTGGATTGTCAAGTTCTGAAAATAAGGAGTAAAGAGATAGCTTTAGTTAGGGTGTTGTGGAAGAATAAAAAAACTGAGAAAGCTACTTGGGAGTCAGAAGATGACATGCAAACTAGATATCCAAATATCTTTGAGACCGTAGATGATGACATAGAAGATATAAATCCTATACAACTCTCTCTATATTTTCCTTAGTATGCTTGGAATCATGCTTGTCTGTGTTCCGAACCATCATTCGGGGATGAGTGATCCCAGAGGGGGGATAATGTAACACCCTGTAACTCTCTTGACTTAGTGACTCGCTTAATAGCATGCTAAATGAGCTAGCAACCTGAAATTATTCTAACTGTTGAAAAGGACTTGGACACCTTTTAAGCTCCTAAACTTCGATGAATTTATTTTTGACTTTTTCGACCTTAGAGCGGAAGTTTTAAAGTTCATTCATGATTAGGGTAGTAAATAGAATATCTTGAGTGAGTTTTAAAATTTTTAAATGAGAGTAAGGGAAAGATTGGATAACCAAAATAGTAGTTGTTCACGGTATGCCCGCGCCATGCGACCCAGACTGGTATTGCATAGCCTGTATCACGCTCTCCATTCCGGCGCTATGGAGCCCACGTCGCGCCCTTCATCATGCGCTTTCGAAATTTTCCAGTTCTGTTTCCGCCTAATTAAGGGAAATAGGTTCATTTACCCCACCTAAAACCATTCAAAAATGTAAGATTTGAGCCCCAAAGAGATCAATACCTCATTATTTACCTCTTTATACTTCAAGAAAACCCTAGAGACCCAAA
Organism: Capsicum pubescens; assembly: GCA_030864215.1. NCBI lineage: Eukaryota > Viridiplantae > Streptophyta > Magnoliopsida > Solanales > Solanaceae > Capsicum > Capsicum pubescens. Next base: position 294,384,346 of record CM061542.1, on the reverse strand, counting down.
GATTAAGAAGCAAGCTCTTACACCAAAGTTTTCAAGAATGAAATCAAGAATTGGGTCATATCCTTCGAAATAGATCATCTAAGGTACGCAGGGGTTTCCAAAAACTACATAGGCATGGTGAAATAGTTTAAATGATATTTGAATATTGAGAAACCATGAAATTACAAAAGGGTTTTGATATTTTGATTGATAATTATGCATTGTGAATCCCTTTCAGAAAATATTATTTTTTGGTCTTGAGGCTTTCCCTTGAAAATTGATCTTTTACTTGTGTGTATATATATATATATATGTATGCGTTTGATGTTTTGGAAGTTGAATTGAGAGCAAGAAGATTAATAATCTCTCTCTTGTTATGAAGCTTCTTGATTCTTTACATGTTATGGAATTGCTCAACTATATGTCATAAAGTATGAACTAAGGGTATTACTATCATTTATGAACTTTTTATTGATTGTGAATTGAAGAGAGGGATATTCCTTGTTTGTAAAGGCGAAATGTGATAATCGAAATAATATCATGATTATTTTGAGAAATTGGCCATTATTTGTTAAAATGTTGAAAAGAGAGAATCTTTGTATAGTTTGATATATGTTTTGAAATATGAATCCTTTTGTACTGTTTGAATGTTTTGGTGGTCTGAACATTATTTTTGAATGGAATAATTGTAACATGATATTTTATGGATCAGATATATGACTTGCAAGTCTTTGTATGACGATACCAAAACACATAATGCCATAACATACTCAGAACAGAACATAAGTCAGATTTCATTCAGATTTTTTTTAGATTTTTAATTCAGAAAGATGCATGTTTAGAACAGGTTAAAAATGGGCACTAAGAGAGTTAGGTGGTTACCCGAAGTAGTCATGAATCATACGATTCATTGCTCAGAATCGTGTTTTGCGGATACGGGAATATTATGTCCCCAAAGAGGGACTATACGATGGCCTAGTGCCCTGTGGCATATCAGATTCAGATACTTTAACCCTTGCAGCAAACTTGGGTTAGGGGCTTGTCCGCCGAGTTAAGGGTGGATCCCATATAGCCCGTGGGATACTTTCATATATGTAGGATGTACCATCTATATCAGAAGTAAAACAAAGAAGAAAAATTACATATAAAGAATTATTTTAAGATCATATGAAACTGCCCATGTGTTTTAAATTATTTCATGCATAATGTTTTTGTGAAATACTCACACTTATTTTATATATCAAATTACATTATTTTGGAATGCTCTGATACCAATACATATGTATTTACCCCCTATATATCAGGATCTGAGGCACAGTCTCACGGTCCCGTTCAACAGTAGACCTGTGTGAGTTAGAAGTTGCAGTTGGTGCGCCTTCTCAATTCCGGAAGGCCTGATTTTAAGAATTCTTTGTTCTTCTATTTTATGGTCTACTGAGGGCCATGTCCCAATTTTTAGACAGATGTGGGTTTTCATGTTATTAGAGATTTTGCTGACTAGTGTCATGTATTTTGAATGTGAAGTTCTTACTTTCAGATTGTCCAGTTTACTTATGAGATTGACCATGATTCTGTTATGATGTTCTTTCACATTTTTATAAACCGTATGATCAGTGTGCATGATTTCCATGTTGATATGAGTGCTAGGTTCCTCACGGTTCAAGTTACTCATCACAAACAGGGCCTCAACTCGGGTTATGAAAAAATTGGTGTGCTATAGCCCACAGTTCGGGGGGTAGACCCAGGGTCTGGGCGTGTCGTGGTCCGAAAATTGTCCAGCGCATGCCAGGGAGGCTAGGGAGAGGCCTAGTATAGTCCCTTTGGATGGACAGGGCTATTTGGGTGGTCAAACGGGTGAAATGACGCAAACGGGGCATTCTCGAGCCAAATTGGTCTGCATGGCCCATGGTTCTGGGGGCAGGCCCTGAATGCGGGCGTGTTGTGGCCAAAAATTGACAAAGGAATTCTAGGGAGGAAGGGGGCGGCCTAGTATGGTCCCTTGGGGTGGGTGGGGCTATTTGAGTGGTCAAAAAGGCAAAACAGTGTGAATGGAGCATTTTTAGGCCAAATCAGTGTGTTATAGCCCATGGTTTTGGGGTGGGCCCAGGTTTTGTAGACACCTAATTTTGTCCCTCCCGAAGTCTAATTTTATTCATTTTTAGTTCACCTTACCATGTGTCCAACCCCATGTAATTATATCCCACAAAAATACAAAAATAAATAAAAAAATACATCTAACTAATTTATCTTATCCTAACAACCTACCCAATCAAAAGCTTCCACCTACCCTAACTACCCATGTGATTCCCCCCTCCTTTTCTTGTCCACAAATAAAGAATATATGGGGGACCCACCAAAATTCCCACATGATAACAAATCCATGCCCATTATAAAAGAAAAATTCTAAGAGGAAAAAGGGGGGGCTCATTCTTTAATCATCATCTTCTCCACAATAACAAAAATCACAAAATCATGTTCCTGACAAGAACAAGAACAACAACGAAAAAAAAAAAAAAGTAACCGGTGAACAGTAACCGGTGAACAGTACCGGTGAACAGTAACCGATGAATATTACCGGTGAACAGTACCAGTGAAAAGTGCCAGTGAACAGTGACGGCGTGAAAAGTGACGGTGAACGGGTCATTATTTGTCGAGTTGGATTGTTGGTGTTAAGGTTCGGCTCGAGGTTTTCGTGTGCGGACTATCTTTATTCGAATAACATTGAGTTTGAAAGCTTCAAATTTAAGGTCCAATTCGTTCTTCTCTTTTATTTAATTCTTATGTGATTGTGATTGCGTGTGATTTGATACCACAGTTTGTTTGTTGATGTGAACTGTTGGTGACATTTGGGTGTGTGATGTGCTAAGCATGATTGGTGAATTTTCGTTATTCTCGATTGGTGGATTGTGTATCGAAATTGGTTAATCACGTGGTTAAAAATGAATTAAGGTGGGGATTAAAAATGGAGGAAAATGAATATTGATTGATTTTGATGTATTGATAATGTTAAACATGATAGAATTGTGATATGTTGAACTTGGTAGGCAAACGTAGGCCGGTTAGGAAAATTTAGGAATAACGATTTATTGGAGTGTTTGAATATGTGCGCGAATGGTACTTTGTACTTTATTGCACGAAAAGTTTAAATTGTACTCATTTGGCCGGGGAATGCCCCGAAGGATTTGTATTGATTTATCCGGGGAATGCCCTGAAGTAGCATGTACGCAAAGGAGACTCGTGATCAAGACCCGGAAAGTCGGGTGGAGTTTAGTTTAGGATTAGTTTAGAATAGAATAGGTTTTATATTTCAGCACCTCTTTTATTTTGGATTGTAGAATTTGGACTAAACATTATTTTTGTTTGTTTTGAATTTTGTGTGATTTATTTGTTTGCTTGTTTTGTGTGTTTATGTGGTTTGTACATTTGTAATGTCAAATTAGCCGATACGCTCCACCAAGCGACCGTGGTCGAACCACGGGATCGAGGGGTGCCTAACACCTTCCCCTTGGTCAACAAAATTCCTTAGCTGGAATCTCTGTTCGTAAACTGGTTTAAAGAGTCAAATGGTTTCGAAAATAATTTTTCAATGGTGACTTGACACACCAGATTATTCCAAGTGGCGACTCTGATTTTGAATGTAAAAAATATCTTTTTTCGGAACCAATCTTCTTTTTGTCACTTTAATAAAAAACCATTTCAAACCTTAAAATACATATCTTTTTTTGGAGTCAAAAAAGGGGTGTGACAGGGTTCAGACATGTCGTGGGTCAAAAATAGACTGGGGCATGACAAAGAGGCTAAAAATTGGTCTAGTGTGGTCCCTTGGGTTGGGTGGGGCCATTTGGGTGGTCAAACGGGCGAAACGGCGTGAACGGGGCATTTTCGGGTAAAATCGGTGTGTTATAGCCCACTATTCCAGGGGTAAGCCTAGGATGCAGGCGTGATATGGGCCAAAATCAATTAAGGCATGCCAGGTAGGCTGTGGAGTGGCCTAGTGTTGTCCCTTAGAGTGGGAGGGTCCATTTAGGTGGTCAAACGGGAGAAACGGCACGAATGGGGAATTTTCAGGATAAATCCACATGTTATATCCCATGGTTTTGGGGGTGGGCTCGGGGTCCGGGCATGCCATGGGCCGAAAAGCAACCAAAACATGCCAGAAAGGCTGGGTAGCATCCTAGTGTGGTCCTTTAGGGTAGGCAGGGCCATTTTGGTGATTAAACAGGAAAAACGATGCAATCAGCGCATTTTGGGGCCAAATCAGTGTGCTATAGCCCATAGTTCGAGGCGTAGGCCCGGGGTCCAGGAGTATCGTGGGCTAAAAATTGATCGGGGTATACCAGGGAGGCTTGATAGTGGCCTCGTATAGTCTTTTGGGGTGGTCGGGGCTATTTAGGTGGTCAAATGGGCTAAACAGCGCGAACGGGGTATTTTCAGGCCAAATCAGCGTGCTATAGCCCACGATTTCAGGGGTGGGACCAAGGTGTGGGTGTGTCGTGGGTCAAAAATTGATCGGGGCATTCTAGGGCTGCATAGAGACCTAGTATGGTCCCTTAAGGTGTGAGGGGACATTTGGGTGGTCAAACGGGCGGAACAGCATGAACGGGGTATTTTTGGGGCAAATCGGTGTGCTATTGCCCACGGTTCCGGAGGTGGGCTCAAAATTCAGGCATGTCGTAGGATAAAAATCGATCGGGGCATGCTAAGGAGGCTTGGGAGCAACCTAGTATGGTCCCTTGGGGTGGGAGGTGCCATTTGGGTGGTCAAATGGGCTAAGCAACGCGAATGGGGCATTTTCGGGCCAAATCGGTGTTTTATAGCCCAAGATACTAGGGCGGGCCCGGGGTCCGGGCATGTCGTTGGCCAAAAATTGACCAGGGCATACCAGGTAGGCTAAGGAAAGGCCTAGTACAGTACCTTGGGGTGGGTGGTGCCATTTGGGTGGTCAAACGGGTGTAACAGCGCGAACGGAACATTTTCGAGCCAAATTGATAAGCTATAGCCCACGGTTCCGGGGGTGGGCCTAGGGTCCGGATGTACCGTAAGCTAAACATCGACCGAGGCATGCCAGGAAGGATGACAAGCATCCTAGTGTGGTCCTTTAGGGTAGTCCGGGCCATTTGGGTGGTCAAACAGGTGAAACAGCGTGAACAGGACATTTTCAGGCCAAATCGGTGTATTTACCCCACGGTTCTGAGAGTGGGACAAGGTCCAGGCGTTCCATGGGTTGAAAATCAACCGGGTCATGTCAGGGGACTGGGGAGCATCCTAGTGTTGTCCCTTAGGGTGGTAGGGGCCATTTGGATGGTTAAACAAGTGAAACGGCATGAACAAGGCATTTTCGGGCCAAATGGGTGTGCTATAGCCCATGGTTCCAGGGATGGGCCTGGGGTTCGGTCGTTTCATGGGACGAAAGTTGACCTGTTCATTTCAATAAAGCTGGGGAGCATCCTAGTATGGCCCCTTAGGATGGAAAGGGCCATTTGGGTGGTCAAACTGGCGAAACGGCGTGCACGGGGCATTTTCAAGCCAAATCTGTATGCTATAGCCCACGAATTCAAGGGTTGGCTCGAGGTTCGGGTGTGCTGTGGGCTGAAAATCAATTGGGGCATGCCAAGGAGGATGGGGAACGCTCTAGTGTGATATCTTGGGGTGTACGGGGAAATTTGGGTAGTCAAACGAGAGAAACAGCGCAAATAGGGAATTTTCAGGCTAAATCGATCTACTACAGCGTACGACTCCAGGGGTGGGCTGGGGTCAAGAATACCGAGGGCCAAAAATTTATCGAGGTGTGCTAGAGAGGGTAGGGAACGGCCTAGTGTTGTTTCTTGAGGTTGGAGGGTCCATTTGGGTGGTTAAACAGGTGAAACGGAGCAAACGGGGCATTTTCAGGCCAAATTGGTGTGTTGCGCCGGGGTTCCGGGCTTGCCATAGGCCGAAAATCAACCAAAGCGTGCCAAGAAGGTTGAAGAGAATCCTAGTATGGTACCTTGGGGAAGGTAGAGCCATTTGTATGGTCAAATGGGCGAAATGGTGCTAACGGGGCATTTTTGGGCCAAATCGGTGTGTTATTGCCCACAGTTCCGTGGGTGGGCCCAGGTTTCGAGCATGCCGTTGGCCAAAAATCTACCGAAACATGCCAGAGAGGCAGGGGAATGGCCTAGTATGGTCCCTTGGGGTGGGGGCATTTGGGTGGTCAAACGGGCGAAACGGCACAAATTAGGCATTTTTGGGCCAAATCGGTGTGCTATAGCCCATGGTTCTGGGGGTGGGCTCGGGATCCGTTGTGACAGGGACCAAAAATCAACCAAGGTGTTCCAGGGAGGATAGAGACCGACCTAGTATGGTCCCTTGGGATAGGCGGGGCTATTTGGATGGTCAAACAGCAAAAATGGTTCGAACGGGGCATTTTTGAGCCAAATCGGTGTTCTATACCCTATGGTTTCGATGGTTGGCCCAGAGTCCAAAAATTACATGGGCCAAAAATCAATTGAGGTATGATAGAGAAGCTGGGGAGTATCCTAGTATGGTCCCTTGGGGTAGGAAGGGCTATTTGGGTTGTCAAAGGGGCAAAAAAGCATGAACGGGGCATTATCGAGGCAAATTGGTGTGCTATAGCCCACGGTTCTGGGGGTGGGCTCGTGGTCCGGGCGTTTCGTGGGCCAAAAATCAATCGGGGTGTGCTAGGGGGGTTGAGGAGTGTCCTAGTATGGTCCCTTGGGGTGGTCGAGGCCATTTGGGTGGTCAAATGATCAAAAAGGCATGAATGGGGCATTTTTGGTCCTAATCGGTGTACTATAGCCCATGGTTCTAGGGTTGGCCCGAGGTCTTGATATTTCATTTTCCAAAAATCGATTGGGCATACCAGACAATCTGGGTAGCGACCTAGGATGGTCCCTTGGGGTGGGCAAGACCATTTGGGTGGTCAAACGAGCGTAACGATGAGAACATAAAATTTTTAGGCTAAATCGGTGTGCGTTAGAGCACGGTTTCATGGGTTCGAGTGATCCTTGGGCCAAAAATCGATCGGGGAGTGACAAGGAGGATAGAAAGCCGCCTAGTATGGTCCCTTGGGGTGGGAGGGGCAATTTGAGTGTTCAAACAGGCGAAACGGCATGAACGGGCCATTTTCGAGTCAAAGCGGTGTGCTATAGACCTGAGTTCTATAGGTGGGCCCAAGATCCGAGCGTATCATATGCCAAAAATCGATCGGGGCATGCCAAGGAAGTTGGGGAGTGGCTTAGTGTGGTCCTTTATGGCTGGCGAGGAAATTTAGGTGGTCAAACGGGCGAAACTACACGAAAGGGAAGTGTTCGGGCAAAATCAGCGTGCTATAGCCCACGGTTCCAGGGGTGAACCCGAGGTTCGGGTGTGCCGTGGGAAGAAAATTGATCGGGGAATGCTTGGGAGGCTGGGTAGCGCCCTAGTGTGGTTCCTTGGGTAGGCGGGACCATTTAGTTGGTCAACAAGCATAACGGCGCAAATGGGTCATTTTCGGGCCAAATCATATGCTATAGCCCACGGTTCCATGGGTGGGCACGGGGTTCGGGCGTGGCATGGGACAAAAATTGTCCAGGCATGCCAAGAAGACTGGAGAGCGTCCTAGTGTGGTTCGTTAGGGTAGGCAGGGCCATTTGAGTGGTCAAACAGGCGAAATAGCGCGAATAAGGAATTTTTGGGCCTATCGGTGTGCAATAGCCCACAGTTCTGGGGGGCTCGGGTTTCAAACATGCCGTGGGATGAAAATCAATTGAGGCGTGCCGGGGAGGCTTGGGAGAGGCCTAGTGTGATCTCATAAAGTGGACGGGGCCATTTGAATGGTCAAATAGGGAAAACGGTGTGCCAGGGATGCTGGGGAGTGGCCTAGTATTGTACCTTGGGGTGTACGGGGCGATTTGGGTGGTCAAACGGGCAAAACAGCATAAATGGGGCATTTTTGGGCCAAATCGATGTGCTATCGCCAATGATTCCGAAGTGGGCTTGGGTTTCAGGCGTGTAGTGGGCTAAAAATCGATTGAGGTATGCCAGAGAGGCTGGGGAGCGGCCTAGTGTTGACCTTTGGGGTGGGAGGTGTCATTTGAGTGGTCAAACTGTAAAAACGGCACAAATGGGGCATTTTTGGGCCAAATCAGTGAGTCATAGCCAACGGTTCCAGGGGTGGGCCCAGGGTTCGATCATTTCGTGGGATGAATATCGATTGAGGAGTGTCAGGGAGGCTGGGGAGTGGTCTAGTATGGTTTATTGGGGTGGGTCAAACCTATTTGGATGGTTAAACGGGTGAAACAGCGCAAACGAGGTATTTTCGGTCCAAATTGGTGTGCTATAGCCAACGGTTCTAGGGTGGGCTCGGTGTCTGGGCATACCGTGGGCCAAAAATTGATCGGGGAATGCCTAGGAGGATGGGGAGCAACCTAGTTTGGTCCCTTAGGGTGGTCGGGGCTATTTGGATGGACAAACAGGCAAAACGGTGAGAACGGGGCATTTTCGGGCCAAATCGGTGTTCTATAGCCCATAATTCTGGGGGTGGGCCCAGATTCTGGGTGTGTCATATGCCAAAAATTGACTGGGGCGTGTTGGGGGATTCAGATTTGCTCGTCCATCAAATTCAAGGCGATTGGGAGACGCGAGATTTGAAACTCATACCGTATCGATAATGCTTGTAGGAGCTATGTCAACGGTTTGTGTCAGTAAAATTTAGGCATATTCCAAGGATTCATAATAAGATTGCTTATTCTTTAGCCACTCTGTCTTCAATGCTCCAACATCCGGATAAAGCTCACATCGATCCAGTGCATATACAGAGTCGTGATCAACATGTTTACTGTAATGCGGTTGAAGAAGAGATCGATGGAGAACCTTGGTTCTTTGATATCAAGCGATACATTCAGTCAGGACAATACCCAACACATGCCAGCAATGATCAAAATAAAACTATTAGGAATTTGGCTAGTGGATTTTTCTTAAGTAGGAAAATCTTATACAAGAGAACCCCGGATCTGGGACTTTTGAGGTGTGTTGATGCAAAAAAAGCTTCGACAATCATGGTTGAAGTTCATTCCAGAATATATGGGCCTTATATGAATGGTTATTTCTTGTCTAAGAAGATTCTCAGAGAAGGTTATTATTTGCTTACTATGGATAGGGATTCTATTCGATTTGTTCAAAAATGTCATCAATCTCAAGTACACGATGATCTGATACATTCTCCTCCTGTTGAGTTGCATGCAATGTCTGCTCCATGGCCTTTTGTAGCTTGGGTAATGGACATGATTGGACCGATCGAGCCGAAAGCATCAAATGGGCATAGATTCATTTTGGTGGCCATTGATTACTTCACAAAGTGGGTAGAATCAGTAACTTTCAAGTCAGTGACAAAGAAGGCGGTGGTAGATTTTGTTCATGCCAACATTATTTGTAGGTTTGGAATTCCTAAGATGATTATTACAGACAATACTGCCAATCTCAATAGTCATTTGATGCAAGAAGTGTGTCAACAGTTTAAGATCGCACATCGAAATTCCACTCCATATCGTCTGAAGACTAATAGCGCTATGGAAGTCGCCAATAAGAATATCAAGAAGATATTGCGGAAAATGGTACAAGGTTCTATACAATGGCATGATAAGTTTCCGTTTGCATTGCTAGGTTATCGAACTACTGTTCGCACTTCAACAGGGGAAACTCCATATTTATTGGTGTATGGGACAGAAGCAGTCATCCCTGCAGAAGTTGAAATTCCCTCTCTTCGAGTCATTGTGGAAGCAGAGATTGATGATGACGAGTGGGTCAAAACCCGACTGGATCAATTGAGTTTGATTAAGGAAAAAAGGCTAACGTTGGTATGTCATGGACAATTATATCAGAAGAGAATGGATTAAGCGTATAACAAAAACGTATGACCTAGGCATTTTGAAGTTGTCCAGTTGGTATTGAAGCGTATCCTTCCTCACTAGGTTAAAGCGAAAGGAAAGTTCTCCCCAAACTGGCAAGGTCCCTTAATTGTGAAGAAAATGTTGCCTGATGAAGCCTTATATTTGTCAGATATTGAAGACAAAATGGCAGAAATGGCTATCAATGCTGATGCGGTCAAAAGATATTATGTATGATACTTTATCCTTTATTGATTTTATTGCATGTTTAGTACTTGCATTTTTGAAGATTGATTGATGAAGGCTTTTTATTCTTCTATCCAAACATTGTGTCATCCTTTGTTTACCCATTTGATCTTAGTTTTATTTTTCTTTCATATCCCTCTTTTGGAATCAAAATAGAGTCAAAGATAAATGTCAAGAAAATAAGAACAAAAGAAAGAGTTCGAAAAAAAAAAAATTAAATCAAAACAAAGAACAAGCTGATGGAACTACGTGCGACCTGATTCTCCTCTTTTGGGAGTGAGATATGTAGGCTGCCCTATTCAGGGCTCGGTCCAACCAAATAGAGATTTTAGAGTCACCAGTCAACAAAACTGGGTCTTGAGTTGATGTATTGTTTGAGTCGATTCCAAAAGTTGTAAATCCCATCCCCAATTCAAGTGTCGTTTGAGCCTCCTGCCATCCTTTTCTTTCTAACCTTATCCAAAAACCAAGTTACAACCAAAGAAAGTCCTTTAGATCATTTTTTTATAATGTTAAGCCTAAGCATGCAATGGATATGAGATACATCGTGGGGTACTAATGGTTTTCCACAGCGTAAGAAATTAGGAGAGAAATAAAAAATGAGAGAGTTTTACTAGTGAAAACCCTTACGGGCACCATAAGGCGATGGGGAGTTGAGAGAAATAAAATGAGAGAGTCTTATTGGTGAAAACCCTCATGTGCACTGTAAGGCGATGGCGAGTTCGAAACAAAGGTGAAAAGAAAAGAGGTTTGTTGGCATAAATCTTTCAAGATGTAGTCAATTGAATGAGATATATGAGTCCAATAGGTTGGAAGAAGAAGCAGCGGCAATGGCACGAACTCAAAAACAACTGGGAAGTTTGGATAGGAAGATCAGACAGCTTAATCCAAAATGCATGTCATAGTCATTGGAGTTGGTTGCCATCTTCATATAAGTTTTCTTCATTGTTAAAAAGAGGGACATTGCCCTTTTCTTTCATTTACATATTCATGATTTTGTCTTTTTATGTCATTTGTCAAAAATAAAAGTCACCATCATTTCTTTACATTTTAACTCAAGTCTGTGTCAAAACAAGCGAGAAAGAATTTCAAAACTTTCTACCAATCTTTCCAATTATATGAGGAAAAGCCAAGGACCAGCACATAAAAGAAATATGATCATAATTCAACACAAAGCAAAGTAAGTTTGTCAACCGACAGGCTACTGGGTTCGTGGGAATATTTAGATATGGAAAAGGGTGCATCTCAGAGGCCTGGTAAGATGGAAACTCATTGTTAGAGTCAGAACTCATTTCCCTCAATCTGGATCTGGGTCAATGACGTAACAGGACAGGGGAAAGTTTCAGTTATCTGAAACAAAGGTGAAAGGAACAACGATTGGAGCAGATGCGTGGGAAGCCAAGTGCTGCAAGGCACCACTAAGTCTTTAACAGACAAATTTTCTCTGTTGAAACAGGGGAAAATTCACTTCACTTAATTCATTTACTATTGGAAAAGCACATCCATGGAGATTTTACTTTCTGTTCAGGACCCTCCTGAAAAATGAGATTTTACTTTCTGTTCAGGACCCTACTGAAAAATGGGATTTTATTTTACTTTCTGTTTAGGACCCTCCTAAAAAATGGGATTTTACCTTTTGTTCAGGACCCTCCTGGAAAGTGGAATTTTACTTTTTGTTCAGGACCACCCTGGAAAATGGGATTTTACTTTCTGCTCAGGACCCTCCTGGAAAATGGGACTTTACTTTTTGTTTAGGACCCTCCTGAAAAATGGGATTTTATTTTACTTTCCGTTCAGGACCCTCCTGAAAAATGGGATTTTACCTTCTGTTCAGGACCCTCTTGAAAAATGAGACTCTACTTTCTGTTCAGGACCCTCTTGGAAAATGAGATTTTACTTTCTGTTCATGACCCTCCTGGAAAATGGGACTTTACTTTCTGTTCAGGACCCTCCTGATAAATGGGATTTTACCTTCTGTTCAGGACCCTCCTGGAAAATGGGACTTTACTTTATGTTCAGGACCCTCCTAGAAAATGGGATTTTACTTTCTGTTCAGGACCCTCCTGAAAAATGGGATTTTATTTTACTTTCTATTTAGGACCCTCCTAAGAAATGAGATTTTACATTCTGTTTAGGATCTTCCTGAAAAATGGGACTTTACTTTCTGTTCAGGACACTCCTGGAAAATGGGATTTTACCTTGTATTCAGGACCCTTCTGGAAAATGAGACTTTACTTTATGTTCAGGGCCCCCTGAAAAATAGAATTTTACATTATGTTCAGGACCCTCCTGAAAAATAGGATTTTACTTTCTGTTCAGGACCCTCCTGAAAAAATGGGATTTTACTTTCTGCTCAGGACCCTCCTGGAAAATGGGACTTTACTTTCTGTTCAGGACCCTCCTGGAAAATGGGACTTTACTTTCTGTTCAGGACCCTCCTAAACAATGAGATTTTATTTTACTTTCTTTTCAGGACCCTCCTGAAAAATGAGATTTTACCTTCTGTTCAGGACCCTCCTGAAAAATGGGACTTTACTTTCTGTTCAGCACCCTCCTGGAAAATGAGATTTTACTTTCTGTTCAGGACCCTCCTGGAAAATGGGACTTTACTTTTTGTTCAGGACCATCCTGAAAAATGGGATGTTATTTTTTCTTTCATTTCAGGACCCTACTGAAAAATGGGATTTTACCTTCTATTCAAGACCCTCCTGAAAAATAGGACTTTACTTTCTTTTCAGGACCCTCCTGGAAATGGGATTTTACTTTCTGTTCAGGATCCTCCTGGAAAATGGGATTTTATTTTACTTTCTGTTCAGGATCCTCTTGAAAAATGGGATTTTACCTTCTGTTCAGGACCCTCCTGAAAAATAGGACTTTACTTTCAGTATAGGACCCTCCTGGAAAATGGGATTTTACCTTCTGTTCAGGACCCTCCTGACAAATGGGACTTTACTTTCTGTTCAGGCCCCCTTGAAAAATGGGATTTTACATTATGTTCAGGACCCTCCTAAAAATGGGATTTTAGTTTATGTTCAGGATCCTTCTGAAAAAATTGGATTTTACTTTCTGTTCAGGACCCTCCTGAAAAACGGGATTTTACTTTCTGTTCAGGACCCTCCTGAAAAAATAGGATTTTACTTTCTGTTCAGGACCCTCCTGGAAAATAGGATTTCACTTTCTGTTCAGGACCCTCCCACAAAATGGGATTTTATTTTACTTTTTGTGCAGGACCCTCCTAAAAAATGGGATTTTACCTTCTGTTCAGGACCCTCTTGAAAAATGGGACTTTACTTTCTATTCAGGATTCTCCTAGAAAGTGGGATTTTACCTTCTGTTCAGGACCCACCTAGAAAATGGGATTTTACCTTCTTTTCAGGACCCTCTTGAATAATGGGACTTTACTTTCTGTTCAAGGCCCCCTGGAAAATGGGATTTTACATTAGTTTCAGGGCCCTCCTGAAAAATGGGATTTTACTTTCTGTTCAGGACCCTCCTGAAAAATGAGATTTTATTTCTTGTTCAGGACCCTCCTGAAAAATTGGATTTTTGTTTATGTTCAAGAACCTCTTGAAAAATGGGATTTTACTTTCTGTTCAGGACCCTCTTGAAAAAAGGGATTTTACTTTTTGTTCAGGACCCTCCTGAAAAATTGGATTTTACTTTCTGTTCAGAACCTGCCTAAAAAATGGGATTTTACTTTCTGTTCAGGAACCTCCTAAAAAATGGGAATTTACTTTCTATTTAGGACCCTTCTGAAAAATGGGAATTTACTTTTTTTCAGGACCCTCCTGAAGAATGGGCCATTACTTTCAAAAAATGAAATCTTTCGTTATCATAATTTTTGTTTCGGATAATTTTTTATCTAGTTTTATTTGTATTTCAGGAACCCGCTTGATGAATAGGGTGATGAAATGGGAAATTAAAGGAATTGCAAGTCAGGAACCCGCCTGAAGAATAGGGTGATGAAATTGAAAGACAAAAATGTCAAGCAAGAAGCCCGCCTGAAGAGCAGGGCGAATAAATAAGAGCCGATGCAACGAAGTGAGGCAATGGAAAACCAAGCAACAAGTTGAATGAAATTGCAAGTCAGGAGCCCATATGAAGAATAGCGTGATAAAACTCGAGTCAGGAGTCAAGGAAAGCTGCATAGATAGGATTTTTGTAATTTCATTTATGTTTTAACTTGTAATCTTCATTTTGATGTAATGATAGAGCCGCTGACCGAAACCTCGATGGAACCTCACTCGACTCTCCAACTCGGTATAGTCCATCTCTTTCCAATTCTTTGAAACACCTGTCACTTGACTTCCTCATGACTTGGGTAGATAGGGTGTCCGGCAAGATTCGGATGTCCTTCTTTCTTTTACTCCTCTCTTTGAATAATGATTGGGATAAAATTCGGTTTCGTTGTTTACTTTTTTGTCTGAAAACACTACATGTTTACATTCAAAGGGGGCATGATATAGACACGTAATTTCGTCCCTCTCCTATATCGTTTTACCCATTTTTACCTTATTCTACCGTGTACCCTCACCCATGTAATTACATCCCACAAAAATACAAAAAATAACTCTCAACAAAATCTCTAACAAACTTTTATTCTTTTTAACATCCTAACAACCCTTTCATTTAAAAGAAGACACATTACCCATACCCCTACCCCCAATACCCCATACCCACGTGACCCCCTCCCCCTCATATTTCTTGTCCACAAAGGCAAAAAGGGATAAACATTAGAAAGGGGGCCCACAAGAAAACTTCCAGGAAAGCGACAGAAGGACCCTCTTCATTTTTCCATTCCATCATCATCAATATAAACATACCCACACAGAAGTTTCAAAAGAAAAAAGATATACATACACACGATACACATATAGGGGAGAAAACCACACTCTCACTACAAGGAATTCCCACAACATATATTTAAATACACACTTACAAAAACCAGGGGGTAGGGATACACAGTGATGCTATTTTGCTGGTTTCTCCTTCTTTGGAGATAATGTGACGCGATTCCCTTCCCTTTTCTTCTTCTTAGCTTCTTCTTTTTCGAATACACCCAAAAACGCACGCACATACTTGTGACGAGGATTAAGAGAAAACAAAAAAAGAGATAGAGATAGAGAGAAACGAAGGAGATAAGCAGAAACCAGTGGATAGGAAAAATTAGTGAGCGAAGGATTAGGGAGATCAAAATCGGGTTCGGGTCGGTCTTTGTTTTTGTGATATCTGTCTGAATAAATTTGGGTTATCTGTTTGGGTGGTGACTTGCGATATCGAGTTGATCTTGGTGATTGTCGAGGTTCAGTTCGAGAATTTGGACGCAGTTCTAATTGAAAGGAGCAATCACAATCGTAACATTTGAGGTCCAATTCTACTCTTTCATTTTTTTTATTTCATTGCTGACGATATTTAGTGCATCGGATTGAACGTCGTGTGTTGATTTATCTTGATTGGTGATTTAATTGCTACTTGTTTGATTGGTTGTTTGATTCCTTGAATTACGAGTTGTGTAATGAATTGATGCCTTTTAAAAGAAAATTTGGGGAGAAATTGAGAATTGAATAAAATGAATATTGTGGTATTTTGATTCATTGTTGGATAATTGTTGAAATCGATAGTATCATGGTTAGATCATTAAATGGGTAGGCAAATATTAAGTTGGGGTAGACAAATCGTAGAAGTTGGAAGATGGTTGTTTGTTGAATGTGTGAATGTTTGTTGAATGGTTCTTTCTATTTTAACGCACAAAATTGATGAAAAATGTATTCATTTTACCGAGAAATGCCCCGAGGTTTTATGTACTAATTCTCCGGAGAATGCCCCGAGGTATCCTGTACTCGGAGGATATTCGTGATGAAGGCCCGAGGCGTCAGGTAGCGCATTAGTCTAGGATTAGTTTAGAATAGAATTTATATTTATCACAATTTTTTTCTATCTTTGGGAATGTATAACTTGAACTGGACATTACTTTGGATTTTGAATTTTGTTTGATTTGTTGGTTGCTTGTCTTATGTGTTTTTAGGTGGTTTATACACTCTTAGTGTCCAATTAGTCGATATGCTCCACCAAGCGACCGTGGTCAAACCACGGGATCGAGGAGTTCCTAACACCTTCCCCTCGGTCAACAGAATTCCTTAACCGGAATCTTTGTTCGCGGATCAGTTTAAAAGAGTCAAAAACAATTTTGAAAAAGAATTCCCAAAGGTGACTTGGCACACCCAATTATGTCAAGTGGCGACTCTGAGATTAAATGTAAATAATGCTTTTCGAAAATTTTCTTTCATTTTTGTCACTTTAATAATTAAAAACCCTTTCGAAATCTAAAATCAATCCTTTTGGGGTTTAAAAAAGGGGTGTGACAACAATCCCGAGAAGATGGCCGATATTATAAAGCAAAAGGGGTGAAAAAATCATCATCTCCAAGATTCCCAAAATTACAATGATCCCAGAAAAAAAGAAAAGTAAAAGAAATTGAAGAATCAAACAAAATTTTGAGTCATCATATTGAAAACTCTTATGAATATAATTACGAAGAAAACAAAGAGGAACAAACATTTTGTATATATTTATTAGACAACATGTACTCATTTATATACATATACAAATCTGATTGTGTATATATATATATTTGGGCATGTGCAGAGATATGTAAAAATTTCTACTAATTTGTGCATAGATACGTACGCATTTGTATATATATATACATTTGGGACATATGTATAGAGATTTATGTCCTATATGTATATAAATACATATGGGTTAGTGAAGTATTAAGTAAATACATAAACAGATGTGTATGTATTTTTGTATTGTATTGAGCGTGTGTATTTTTTTTTATAGTATAATAAAGTATTTTTTCTACAGAAATTTGTGTTGAGATATTATAGAGATATGTACCCATTTTTATATATATACATTTGCAGCATGTGTGCAGAGATTTATGTCCTATATGTATCATTTGAGGATTTAGCTAAAAGTTTAAAGATGAAATTCAAAGAAAAAGAAAAATTTTATTTGCTAACATTAATGATTTTTTCATATGTATTTTTCCAGTTATGCATATGTAGTTTTTCAGTTATGCATATGTATTTATAAGTGCATATGTATTTTATATTTCTGCATATGTATATATATGACTGAATATGTAATTATAGATATGCATATGTATTTTCTGTTAAGCTTAGGTTTTTTAAAGACGTGCATATGTATTTTATGGTTCTTTATATGTATTTTTTTTTACATTTTTAATGCTTGCATATTTAGTTTACGTAGAACTATCCATATATAAAACTAAAAATACATATATGTATTTTTAGATTTTTATATGTATATTTCAAGTTATTGTATTTTTTTATTGATTCTGATGGTACATTTATTGATTACAAATATAATGATGTTGAATAAATTTAAAATAATATTTTCAATTTTCATTTTATGTTTAATATCACATTTGTTGTACATATATAGATGTACAAATTTTGATTATTAATATTTATTCAACTTACATTGAATGTTTCGTGGTTAGTTTTATGTTTTTTGATTAGTTTTATGTTTCTGTTAGATATATGCAGTTATGCACATGTATATTTTCAGTTATGCATATGTATTTATATGGATGCATATGTATTTTCTAGTTCTACATGCAAATTTATATGACTAAATATGTATTCATAGATATGCATATGTATTTTAAGTTATGCTTGGGTTCTTACATATGTGCATATGTATTATATACGTCTCTATATGTTATTACAACTTTTATGATGCTTCTATTACAATCAGAAACAACACACATGTGATTTTTTTCACTGTTTGCCTCCTTCAGATTCTCAAAGAATCAAGTCCAAATACATCATTTTCTGAATCAAGCACATCATATGCCAAAGGAAATATATGTCCTGCGTATATAAATAAATACATATAAATGAATGATCTGAATAGTAGACAAACACTCTCATTTAATATAGTAACAAAATGTATATGACACATTACAATAATAAATATGTTTCATATATAAAAATCCAGTTAACATATTGATCTTATACATTTATAGAGTAAATCATGATTGTTAATACATATTATACTATATGTGTTTTTTTTTCATGAATGGTAGTTCAATACACACACATGTTTTATACACGTTGAAGAACATGACAGTTGAACACATATACATACTGCATATGTATATTATATATACATATAGCTGAAAACAAATAGCAGTGAAAAATAATTTTTTGTATAATAGTGAAATTATTAAATACATGCTATTTTATTCTGTTAAATTTGTAAAATAATAATAGTATACAACTGTCAAAACAAACAATGATTTTTATTAATTATACAAATGCAACAATAACATATAATTAAACTCAAATAATCTAATTGAGATAAACTCATTAGTTATCATTATGTTAATGTCAAACACAATCAGAAAAAATTACGAATATATAAAGACAATCTGAAAAAAAAAACTGCTAAACCATATCAATTAAAATAATTTTTTTAACAAATACGACTAACATTCAAATTTGTATGGATACGTTGAAAAAAAGTATTTTACAGAAAATAATGACTGCTAAATTTGATGAAATTCATATACGAACTCAAATTTTAAATTATACTGTATGAATTCGCAGAAAATAATTTGAGTTTGAGTTCGTAGATGGATTTACAGAAAACAATGACAACTAAATTTTATGAATCCATATACGAACTTAAATTTTGAATTATAGTGTATGGATTCGCAGAAAATAATTTGAGTACATAATAAACTCAAATTTTAGTTCGTATATGGATTCGCTGAAAACAATGAATGCTAAATTTGATGAATCCAAATACAATTGCAATATTTATTTATTTTTTGAAATTTAAACACTAATCAAACATTACGCACAAAATTTGATGAAACTCAAGTACACAAATCAAATTCGTTTTTCAATACCTATAATTGCAGTGTTTTTTTTTTATGAATTTAGAAGCTCTTAGACTTCAATTTGATTTTTTGATTTTGTTTTGCGTTGCTGATCATGAAAAACGATTTTGAATTTTGAAAAAAGTAACTGTAAAATAATGACAGATGTTAAAAAAGAGTCATATAAGGAAAAGAAATCTATAAAATTAAATAAATGTCATGAATTAAGGAATCTGTATAATTAAATGTACCATAAATTAAGGAATAGTTTCTTTCCTTGTTAACTCTAACTGATTAGAGTTAAATTAGGAATGAATTCTATATTTGTCTATGTATTTATATAGCAACATTTTACTCAAATACAGAGTATACATTGCTATTTTTTGTAATTTTGAAAGTGTTGCTATAAAAATTATAATTAAAGCTCTATAATTGCTACTTTTGAAATTTTTTCATAAAAAACTAAAGGCTTTAAGGGGAAGAGATTTCACGTCCAGCAAACCAAAGAGGAAAAAAAAAAGAGCAAATTGAATAGTTAAAGAAGAGAAGAAGAGCTTAAATGGGAATTAAAGAGAGCCACGCCCCGGGAGAAGAACAATCGGGAGATTATTGAGAGATTTCTATCAAGCTTAAGGTAAATCTCTTCCTACATCTTTATCATGATTTCTAGTCTAGATAATTTATTTTGGGTATTGAAATTTAATTACCAGAGACAAGAAATATATACAGTAAGGTGTGATTTTGGGCATGAAATTCGATGAATTGAAAGTTATCTTGAAACTCTGAGGGTTGATAGTCTAATTTTATCATAAAGTGCCTAAATAAAGAAATTGACACAAGATTGATATGATGTGATTATAGATTCGATCGAAGGAATACGAATTGTTCAAAGTTCAAGATGACAAATTTTGTATTCCGACAAGCATACTGTGAGTAATAACCTTACCATGATTTGTGTTTCTTAACTTGCATATTTTATACATGATTTTGATGAAACAAGAATTACTGAATGCTTTGAAATTACATGTGGGGAAAGTATTTTACTTGATATGATAGTGAAATTGGGTATTTGAGATGTTCATAAGACATATTTACCGTTTCATATTATATGATCACTGATGTTATGAAAGTTCTTCGCTTACATGAGAAATAAATATTTTTGACATGTGTTTTATTCATGTTCACATGTACTATAATTTGCCATGAACTTTAGATGTTATGCATTATTCTGAAAAAAGGCTTTCATATGAATATCTATTTTTTACGAAAAAAGTATAAATGGGAGTAGACTTTGATTTGAATCCCGTAGCTAATGGCGGGATCGTTAGACCTGGTGCACCTTGTATTTACTGATGACTATTACAACCCTTTCCAGTGGGAAGGTAGAACTAGCATACTGTTACTGATCTCCCTCGAGTAGGGACCTACTGATTTGATATTTTACTCCTTTATGAGGGGTCCACTGTTATGGGCTATTCTTGATGTAGAATGCCACACTGATTACATGATTCATTCTTGGAAACCTCCCAAATATATAATATTTTAATATGATACGATGTTTTTTGAGTTTATTACTAAACTATTAATTCACTTTGCTTACATGAAATAAAAGATTCTATTTATCGTTACTGTTTTCTAAAAGAGCACTATTTCATGATGTTTTATGATTTGTCCCCATTAAAACGGTTGTGGTTAAGTGTTATTACTCACTGAGCTAGCGTCTCACTCCTCGCTATTAATTTTACATGTCACACCTATTTTTCGTACTCCAAAGGATTCGTTTTGAGTTCGAAAGAGTTTTTATTATTAAGTGACCAAAATGAAGAATTTTTTTTCGAAAAGAATTTTTACAATTAAATTCAGAGTCACCACTTGGCATAGATCGGGTGTGCCAAGTCACCTTTGAAATCCTTTTTCAAAAACAATTTGACTCTAAAAATTGATCCGCAAACAGAGATTCCGGCTAAGGAATTCTGTTGACCAAGGGAAAGGTGTTAGGCACCCCTCGATCCCGTGGTTCGACCACGGTCGCTTGGTGGAGAGTATCAGATAATTAGACACCACGAATGTATAAACCGCACAAAGAACATAAACAAACATCAAACAACAATCCAAAACCAAAATAATAATGTCTAATCCAATTATACAGTCCCAAAAATAGAAAAAATACAAAAATGTAAATCCTATTCTAAACTAATCCTAGACTAAGCTCCGATGTTTTACCCAATGCCTCGGGACTTGATCACAATTCGCCTTCGCCAACATGATACGTCGGGGCATTCCCCGGTGAATAAATACATCAATCTTCGGGGCATTCCCCGGCCAAATGAATACATTTCAATCCGAAAATATAAATCAACACATTTCAACAGAATACTTTCATCATTCAACAATTGCAAGTCCCACTTTTGTCTACCCGAACCTACTCTTTTCCAATCCAATTCGACCTATCATGATACTATCACATCAATGATATCAAAATAAATTAGTGCTTACATTTTTATCAATTTCAATTCCACCTCCCACAAATTTCATTTTGCATCAATCAAACTTTCAATGTTACTCCGATTCATCCCATATATCAACGAAATCAAATCTTCAAACACATAATTATAACATCATAACACCAACAAAAATCCAAACTATCAACACATATAATCACAACCAATCCAAATAATCGAAATAAAGAACAGGGAGACGAGTTAAAGAAATGAACCTTCTGATAATCGACTTTTGTTGATAAAAAAGAAATCCGAGACCAAAATCCTAGAACAAGGGAACCCAACGACGACCAAACTCGACCCCAAACAATCTCATACCACTCGATATCGCAAAACAAAGCCCGAATCTAGTGGGAATCAAAACAAAAAGACGGAGATAACATTGATACGACCCATTGAGAAGGAACGAGACCAACCATTGAAATTTTTACCCGATTAACGGTATTTCAACGAAACAGAACAGAAGACAACCGAGAAAAATGTTTTTCTGGCCAGACACGTTAGGAAAAAGGTTGGCTAACGGACCAATTTGATGCAGATCTTGGTGGATCTAGTGGATTCGAAGTCAGACGCCGACCAATGACCCCTTTTCTTGTAATTTTGGAAAGATTCAGTGAGTTTGACTCGTTTTTGGTGAAACTGTCGCCGGAACAGTAAGCAAAACACAGAATTGACCTTTCTCTTTCAACTTCGTCTACCCTTTTTTCTTGGTTCCCTCTCTCTCTCTCCCGCGTCTCTCTCTCAATTTCTCCCTTCACTCTCAATCTCTCGCAAATAACTCTCTCTACTACTCTCAGTCTTTGCTATTTCAGTGTGTGCGTGAATTTTTGGTGAGGCGTGTAATGAGTGTGTGTGATGGTGAGGTTGTCATGGTCGAGCTGTGCGTACCTGGTGTTGATGGGATTTTTTTAGTGAGAGAGTGTGTGTGTGGATTAGTGTGTGATGGTCTTGATGATTGTATGAGGTTTTTGTATCTATTGATAATGGAAAGAAGAAGAGATGAAGATGATACCCCCCTATGCGTGTAATTCCCAGTGAAGAAGATGAACCCCCCTGGTGTACGTGAGATGCTCTATGTATATCTGTGTCTATCTCTTTTTTGTTATGGTGTATTTTGTTAATCTAACAAAAAATAAAAATAAAAATATGATTTGGGGTGGTGGTCACGTGGCAGGGGTAGAGGTAGTGAGGTAAGGGTAGGGGTAGTGGGATAGGGTAGTAAGTGAGGTGTGAGGTAGGATAGGGGTGGTTAGGATAGGATAAAATTTGTTACGAGTTTGTTAAGGATTCTTATTTTTGTATTTTTATGGGATATAATCACATGGGTGAGGGTACGTGGTGAGATAAGCTAAAAATGGATAAAATCAGACTTTGAGGGGGACAAAATTAGGTGTATACATTACAGAGAACGCAGGTGACAGTGAGGATTTCGTAAACTAGAGATCTCGAGGAAGCATATTCCTGGCGAGCCTCGCATTTGTTCGTGTAGGCAGGAGTTTATTTATTCGTTATGTTTTGTTCTTGCAAACTCTTAGAGTCACTCCATAGTCATGTCTTTAGAGTTTTGAGTATTCTTTCATTATTTTGGAATTGTGGAGTATTGGACTTCCTCTCATGTTTTGGAGACGAATTTCATGTTATGTTTTGGTGAATTATTGGTGATTTTGGTGTATTGTGTTGGGGTTTGATGTGTTTGAGTTATGTTGGGTTATTGTGTTGTGGATTTGAGATAGAAATTTTTCTTGTTAGGCCCAAAAACAGGGGAAAATCTTTCTGATTTTTTGTAGAATTTTGATGAGGCTTGTTTTGGAGTCCTAAACTCCTTACCGCCAGTTATTATCCTATTTTGGGTCATAACAAGTATATTGTTGAAGGAGTTCAAAGTTGGTGAGCCTCCCTTATATCGGAAGGGATTCTATCTATATGTAATCTCAATCAATTTATGGTTCAGCCGGGGGCTTTGTGCTGGCCTAGACATTTAGTGGTCAGTAAAGGCTCCAACCCTGTCAATGACAGCCCTATCGATGTGGGCCAAAGTTCAAAATGGTTTAATATATTGTAATTCATTGAATTTGTGATGATTCGCAATTACACGGATCAAAAGTGTGTACATCAAACAACTGAAGGTTAAATGTACTTAATCAAAATCACAAGAATCAAAATCAAACTTTGTCGACATTAGAACTAAAAGTACTACCGCAATTTCCCTAAATAAAACATAATTTTAACTTTATATATACGTCTGAAGAGAACTAGTCAATATCTTTAATGTCTCATGTTGTAGAAAACGGTGAAGAAATTAATTACAAAAGATATTCACATGTACGTGCAGATATCTTAATTAGGTAAAATAATTTCTCACAAAATAAACAAGATTCAAGAAATCCACATGTAGATTTTTCTTTGACTATAATGTTTGCATAAAAGTGTTTGATTGGGACACGGAGAGTCTGTGAGAAAGACAATGGATTACAAGACCTATTTCTTTTGATACCACCAAAATCTTTGTTGCCGTTAAGTACTACGTACACTTAGTTCTACCATGCTCATGGTCTTTTACGTTTCTTTCCCATGAACATAAACGATTAAGTGTAGTACTTGAAGACGATGAAGATGTTGGTGGTACCAAAAGAAATATGACTTAATTCATCTTCTTTCTCACAGATTGTTAACAAAATCAATGGCCCAATCAAACTTTTTTTTTTCTTTTTTGCGAACATTATAGCCTAAAAAATATACTACTTGTGGATTTCTTGAATTTTGTTTATTTTATGAGATGAAACTGTTACTTGATCAAGATATCTACATGTGCATGTGAGCATTCTCGTGTAATTAATTTCTTCACCTTTTTCCTTCATCTTCACTTTGGAAAGATAAACATAAATCAAAGAAGAAGTCAATTATGATATGAGGTAAAACTACAAATTTTAACAATATATATAGATATAAAAATGTGTATTTTGGAAGTTACCAAATGCATATTGGACTAAAAAAGAAAAATAATAAATTTTAGATTGTGGCAATATGATTTATTTTTTAAAAAAACATTCTTACTAGCATATTTCAAGAGAAAATTATTGACCTACGAAAATTCTAATTTAGTGTTAAATTCTCATCTTTTAAATAAATGAGAACATATCATTATTTATGACTAATGTTTAATTGTTATATCTTATTGATGTCTTAAAATAATAAAATATGTGTTAAAATACAAAATAAAAAGTTAAGTCTTGCTCATGTAC
The DNA here is from genome assembly GCA_030864215.1 of Capsicum pubescens. Classification (NCBI taxonomy): domain Eukaryota; kingdom Viridiplantae; phylum Streptophyta; class Magnoliopsida; order Solanales; family Solanaceae; genus Capsicum; species Capsicum pubescens. Next base: position 294,359,598 of record CM061542.1, on the reverse strand, counting down.
TATTCAAAATATCTTGTATAAGTTACAAAATGCATAAAGGACAAAAAAGAAAAAGGGGAAAGGCTCAAATATGCCACTGAACTATTAGTAATGACTCATTTATGTCATCCGTTAAAAGTTGGGCTCATTTATGTCATCGCCATTACAAAACCGGCTCATCCTTTCCATTACTTTTTAACAGCCAGTTTTTAAAAACAGCCTTGCCACGTGGAAGCTTATTAGAGGGCCACATCATTTTTATTTTTTTTTAAATTTTTTTTCTTTAAAAAAATTAAATTTTTTTTTTGATCCATTAAAAAGAATCCATGCAACTTTTTGATCCATTGAAAATTAGTTTGATCTATGCTTTTAAAATTTGATTAATTTTTAATGAATATATTCTTAAAACATTCTCGTTCGATTCATTTTTTTTGTCATTTTTGACATATTAAGATTGTTTTCATATTTTACCTTTAATATTAATTATTTTCTTATTCAAATTAATTTCAAATACAATAGTAAACATCATTTAATAAATATATTATAATAAAATAATTATTTTAATTGACGGGCGAGTAACTAAAAGGGAACGGAGAGAGTATACACTCCACGCTTTTTATCACTTTATTTTTTATTTTTTTTAAAAGATTCACATTAACTAAAATTTTTGTCATTTTTCAGTTGAAACTGAAGGGATAAATAAACATCAAATATTATTATTATATTATTAATAATTAGCTTTTCATTTTGCCAACTCTATGTATACTATATATGTCGTCATGTTGTCGCCTTCCTATTTTTGCAATGATAAATGATGATGCATAAAGTGTTACGTACAAATGTTGAATGTTGATTAGGGGCGGCTCAACTCTTTAGGAGAAAAGGCGTCCGCCTAAGACTCCAAAATTTGAGGGGCCTATTTTTGTTTAGTAATAATAAATTACAAATTTTAAGAAATATATTAAATACTATTTATAGAAAAAAGAAAAATTTTATATAAAAAAAATAAAACGCAAGGCCTCCGTTTGATTTTTGTCTTAGGCCATAAATTTGCTTGAGTCGCCCCTGATGCTGATTATGTCATTCTATGCTTAATAAAAAACTAAAAAACTAAAAAGGTACTTACATTGGCTGACAAAATATTTCATGTATGCTAAGACATACTATATGCTTAATTAGAATAGCGTTTGGTTATGAATTATAGTTGTAGATTTAAAAAAAAAATCTTTAAATATTTGTTTCATCATGAAAAATTAATCAAATTTTAAAAGCATAGATCAAATTAATTTTTAATGGATCAAAAAATTGGGTGGATTCTTTTTAATGGATAAAAAGAAAATTATTTTTTAAAAATAAAATATAAAATGACGTGGCTCTCTAATAACCTTCCACGTGGCAAGGCTGTTTTTAAAAACTGACTGTTAAAAAGTAATGACATGGATGAGCCAGTTTTGTAACGGCGATGACATAAATGAGCCCAACTTTTAACAGATGACATAAATGAGTCATTTCTGATAGTTCAGTAGTATATTTGAGCCTTTTCCCAAAGAAAAATAATAAATTTTAGATTGTGGCAATGTGATTTTTTTTTTGAAATATTTTATTACTTGCAAATTTTAAGAGAGAAAATTATTGATCTACCAAAATTCTGACCTAGTGTTAGATTCTCATCTTTTAAGTAAATGAGAACGTATAATTATTTATGACTGATGTTTAGTTGTTATATCTTGTTGACGTCATAAAATAATAGAATACGTGCTAAAATGAGAAATAAAAAGTTAAAGCTTTGCTAAAATGTGTGTGTGTATATATATGTAGAGTATAACAAACTATTTTATTCAATCAAACACTTCAAGGATTCTAGATGGCATGAAAACAAATAAGTGTATTAAGAAATTCACAAATTTCAAAAGCTAAAAAGTAGAAAAGTTGTCATATAACAAACTATTTTTTGATAGATAGAACAATGATCCACCAATGACATAGGTGATGACTATTTTATATAAATATTTTTCATCCAAGCTTCGTGCTGAACATTGACAAGGCAATGGGTGACACCCCTCACTTATGTGTACATTTGGCCCCGTGAGCTCCGTAGATGATTATGGACGAGTTTGGTCGTATGAAGTGGATATTTCATGACTCACAGAACCCAACCCAAAGGTTAGTAACGAGGTAGATATTTGCCTTTGATCAACCATCTTGGGAGCAATTGGAGTAGGAGGAGCAGACAATTATTTTGTTAAGTGTTGAATCCATCTATTTTCCATTGCAAAGAGCTAATATCACCATATATACTGTTTTCTTGAACCTTTGCTTATTCTGCTACAATTTGATAAAAATTTTAGCAAGAGTATAGCAAAACTATTTTAAATTCTACAAAATATTTCAAAGAATTTAGATGGAATGAACATAATAGCATGAACAAACAAATAAGTAAATTAAGGAATCTACAATGATCAAAAGCTAACAAGCGGAGTTTTAATCTAATAATTCAAAAAATAAATCGAACAACCATCCACAAATGTCATAGTTGATGGTTATTTTACATATACATTTTTCATCATCAATGCGTCATGCTTGCAGATGAACGGCAATAGGAACAATGACAAGTCAATGGGTGACGCTCCTCACCTAGTGACGTACTTGTGGCCCAGTGAGCTCCATAGCTGATAATAGACGAGGCTTCTCATACGAAGTGGATGCTTCATGACTCCCACGGCTTAACCCAAAGTGTGGTCCAGAAGAAGAGATTTGCCTTTGAACAGCCATGTTGGGAGCAATTGGAGGAGGAGGAACATGCTATTGCTTCATTAAGTGTTGCATCCATCTATATCAATCGCAAAGTACTAATATTAGTATATGGCTCACAAAATAAATTAAATTGCAAAATATACCCGCCTTTCCCCAAATAATTTAACAAATAAAAATTAGAAAAGAAGGTAAAGTTTCTAACCTAAGTAGTGAAGTACTTGTGGCCCCAGTGAGCTCCATGACTGATAATGGACGAGGTTGCTCATATGAAGTGGATGTTTCATGACTCCCAGTGCTCAACCCAAAGTTTGGTCCCGAAGAAGAGGTTTGCCTTTGATTAACCATGTTGGGAGCAATTGGAGGAGGAATAGGCAATTGCTTCCTTAAGTGTTGAATCCATCTATTTCAATTACAAATTACTAATATTAGCATATGGCTCATAAAATAAATTAAATTGCAAAATAACATGTGCTCATTTCTCCAAATAATTAAACAAATAAAAATTAAAAAAGAAGGTACAATTTCTACTTAATTAATGAAGAACTTGTGGCACCGGGGAGCTCCATAACTGATAATGGACGAGGTTGCTCATACGAAGTGGATGCTTTATGACTCCCAGAACTCAACCAAGAGTTTGGTTGCGTAGAAGAGATTGGCCTTTGATCAACCATGTTGGGAGTAATTGGAGGAGGAGGAACAGGCAATTGTGTTGTTAACTGTTCAATCCATCTATTTTCAATTGCAAAGCACTAAAGATTAATGTATGGCTCATAAAATAAAATAAATTGCAAATAATATACCCTCCTTTATCCATGTAAATATTTAACAAATAAAAATTAGAAAAGATGGTGTGCTTTCTAACTTAATTGAGTTCCAATCTGAAGGTAAATTTAAATCATATTCAAAAGTTGAGAGATACGATTTGACCTTATTTCTTGCAGAAATTAGACACATGAGGTCATTTAACATCAGAACTTCATTAATGACTGATAAGATAACTATGATAATTCGCTAATGATAATCGTACAAATAAACCATAAGTCTGATAGAGGGCAAAATTAAACAATTTCAAATAGTCCAAGGACAAACTTGAGACTTCCAATAAGAAAATCCCTTCCAACAAAAAAATATACACTAAATAAATATACTTTAAAAGAGTTAAGAAAAAAAAAACAATCTTACTTAAATATGTGGAGGTGCGCTTGTCTATCATACATATTATATTGTAAACACATTAATTAATTTTTCATGCATAAAAATTAATTTGGAATCTAGGTTTAATCAATTATACTTAAATAAGAGATATAATTGAGTTATCAGGAGTTCATAATGGCTAGTTAGATACCAATATTTTTACCCAATTCTTCTTTCTTCACGTAAAAGATAGATTTTTAAAAAATCTAGTTGTTGCTACTCTACATGGCCATTTTGTAAATTCTTTTTGAAAATGTCCTACCAGACTCTAAGGTTACAATCGCTTGGGTGCAAGTGAAAAATATTTGTTTTATCAAATTAGTATGGGGTGTTTAAGAGACCGTTTCTGTCAATAAATATATTTAAATGGTCACAAAAGTTAAAGGTGCATGCTTTAGTTTACAAACAGAATCAAATTTAAATGGTATTTAACCTATTGTCAATATATGCATCTCTTTTTATATATACATTCACTAAAACATGAAAACACGTAAAGAAATCTATATATAAGAGGGGAAAACAAGGACTATGTATACAATGGTAAGTATTGATTACCCCATAAAGCTAGTGGCTCCATTATACGCTTCAATTGTTCCAGAAACTTCCATCTCCTCTTCAAGTGCCATTAGCTAATCAAAATTTAAAATATATTTTTTTTCTTAGAATTATTGAACAATGGAAATGTTGAAGTTACGTCTACTGGTACATGATAAACTTTGTACATATTTGTTGTATTTGATTACTGAGTTTAACCCAACTGTACATAATTGTTAGTAGGCCCATATCATATTTTCGGATTCGGCCCATACCTGTATATAGATGGACGATTAGGTCCTTCTAGAGACAGATGAGATATTTTGGTGGAATAAGATTCTCTCTCTCCTCGTTTCATTGTTTTCTCTTTGAAGCTTCTCTGTAAAGTTCGTTTCTTCAGATAATCTCTCATGGTGTCGATACTCTGCCATTTCTTGATAGTTCTATTAAAACTACTCCTCCTTTTCAGCTCATCCATATTGACACGTGGGGTCCTTATAGTACCCCAACTTCTTCTAATTGTAAATATTTCCTCATTATAGTAGATGACCACACTAGAGCTACTTGGACTCATCTTATAGGGTCAAAAAGTAATTCTTTTCCTTTGGTTAAGGCCTTCATTTCCTTAGTTAAAACTCAGTTTCAGTCTTCTATCCAAACTGTTAGGAGTGATAATGCACTTGAGCTTGGTTCAAGCAATTCTGCCACTCAATTCTTTTCCGAAAATGGAATTATCCATCAAACTTCTTGTTCTCACACACCACAACAAAATGGTGCTGTGAAAAGGACACATTGATACCTCCTTGAAACCTCATGGGCATTATTGTTTCAATCCAAGTTACCTTTAAAGTTTTGGGGTGATTGTGTTCTTACTTCCACATACCTCATAAATAGATTTTCATCTCCACTTTTGAATAACAAAACTCCTTATGAACTATTACTTGGTCACCCACCTTCTTACATTTAAAGTCTTTTGATTGTTTGTGTCTTTCTACCATTCCTAAGTGTCATAGAGACAAGTTTCAGCCTAGAGTCGACCCTTGTGTCTTCATTGGCTATCCACTAATGAAAAAAGGTTACAAGCTCTACAATCTCAAAACTCGTCTCACATTCCTTTTTAGAGATGTAGTATTTCATGAGTGTGTCTTTCCCTTTCATGACCCTTTCATGATCCTTGATTCTTCCCCTTTTCCTTCCTTTTTTCCTTTGGAACCTTCTCCTACCTTGTCTACTGATATCCCTGATGTTCCCACTTCTGCCCCTTGTCCTTCTGTAGCTCATTTTGAACTTCCTGCACCTCCTAGAAGATCTACCAGGTCACACTCTACCCCGGCACATTCCCAGCAGTTTGTGTGTAACCTTCCCCCATCTCTTTGTGGCTCTAGTCTAGTTTCCTCTTGCTCTAATCACTTTACTGCTAATGCAACACCTGAACCTCACTCTTACAAACAAAATGCATGTATTCCATCCTGGCAGGAGGCTATGACCAAGGAATTTGAGGCCCTTCAGGCCAATAATACCTGGTCAGTTGTGCCTTTTCCCTCTGGTAAGAAACCCATAGGTTGCAAATGGGTTTACAAAGTTAAATACAAGGCTGATGGATCTGTTGAGCGTTATAAGTCTAGATTGGTTGTCCGGGGTGATACCCAATTAGAAAGTGTTGATTTTAACGAAACTTTCCCTCCTGTTATTAAGTTCTCCACTGTGAAATGTCTCATTGTTGTAGCTATTAAAAGAGGTTGGCCTTTATTTCAACTTGATGTTAATAATTCCATTTTTCATGGTGATTTGGAAGAGGAGGCCTATATGAGACTTCCCCTGGTCTACATGTTGACTGTCTCTCTGATTCTCCTCCTTTGGTTTGCCATCTCCGAAAATCACTTTATGGTTTGCGCCAAGCTTCACGGCAATGGTACGCTAAGCTTTCGCAAGATCTTTACTCCAGGGGTTACTCTCACTCCCACAATGACTATTCTTTGTTCATTAAGAGGACTACCTCTTCTATTGTCATTCTTGTGGTATATGTTAATGATATAATTGTTATTTTCCACAATACGGGTGCATAGAATTTGTATAATAGAATAACAACTTCAACTCGAGTTCAAGTATGAACAAGAACACAATGAAGTTGAACAAATACCCTCAACACAAGATCAAAATGATTTTTACAAGAGGTGTATTTTATATTTCAGAAATATAGATGAAATAGAAACTGTTAAGGCCAAGTCGTCCGAATTCACAAACTTTTCTTAAGGAATAATTCCGCTCACTGTACCCGAGGTTACAAAATCTTCCTCCCAGGATAAAATGGCCTTCAATCTAACTATAACGGTACCTCAAATAGGCGGATTCTTCGAACACACTCACGGTTTGAATGATCACACATATAGTATTTTTAAGAAGAAGAAGAAACTTGTAATTTTGAAAATTTTCTATCTTAACCTGTGGAAGAAAGCAGGTTATTTATAGCCACAACATGCCTCTTCTGAAGAGAGGCAATGGTTCAATCCAAAGGTTGCACCTTTGCTATAAGTTTATGTCTGTTTATGAAAGATTGCATCTTTTCCTGAACAGTCATCTTCTTTCATGAATCAGTGTGTCCTTTTGTTGAATGGTTGCATCAGTTGTGCCTGCACCCAGTTTCAAAACACTGTTCACTGCCCAGTTTCAAAACACTATTTCGGAATATAAATAGAATTCAACAAAAAACATTTCCTGCATTTTACACATATTCAGATCAGATTTTCATCAAATAAAATTTGTCCAATTAGATAGATCTAATCGATCATTTGCCAAAGCCGAAGCCGAACGAGCGATGACGACGGCGTGAGGCATCTCTATTTTCTTGCCTCACATATCTTGTGGAGTAAGTGTTCATTAATATAAACACTACAAAGTTTCCTTCTCCCACCAATGTGGGAGAATTAGTGGACTTTCCACTTTGGGAGTATACATTCTAAATTGGTATCTCCTTCATTCCACAATTTTTCTCCAGTTTTTCCATTCACACTTCATTCATATACTATGAACCCAACAATCCCCCACATGAATGGGGAATGGTTATTTTTCGTAAATGGTTTATGGAAAAGTATGTGATCATCAAGCAAAGACTGATTGCATCTGGATAAGTGGGTTTCCCGTTGAACTTTCCGTAGTGAACATGCATCGGATACACTCGGTCAATCGGTAGATTTGATATCTTTGAACTGTCGAGCTTTAATGTACACCTAGATAGCACATGTCACACAACCAACCTTTTACCGTTTATGGTTCTTACAATTTTGTTCTTTTCATCCATGAACACGTCCCGGTTTTTCATGAGAGATTAGAGAATAGGCCTTTACTAACATTCTCTTTGAAGCGGCTTCCACTTCGCCCACACATAGGTGATTTCTAAATGTTCAAACCTTTAGATTAAACTATTTGGTCAAAGCTGCCAAATTTAGATAATCATTAAAAGACTTTTCACCTTCAGTCTTATCCTTGTTTACTATACATTGTCTACATCATGAGAATGGGTTGGGTATTTGACAATGTTGAACCTGCCAGATACAACTTTGTTTGATCTCCTAGAACCTAGCTCTTGGGATCTCCAGTCTTCTTGGTAGAGTTACCGCCATGCTGACTTGTCCTAGGCCTTAAACCCATTCCCTTGGATGTCCTTTCTACTCCTTCTCTAAATAGGACTTTTGTAAGTGGATCCGACACATTATCCTTTGACTTTACATAGTCTACAGTGATAATTCAACTAGAGAGAAGTTCTCTAATGGTATTATGTCTTCGTCTTATATGACAAGATTTACCGTTATACATCATGCTCCCTGCCCTACCTATTGCCGCTTGGCTATCACAGTGTATACATACTGGTGCCACTGGCTTGGGCCAATACGGAATATCTTCCAAGAAATTCTGGAGCCATTATGCTTTTTCACCAGCTTTATCTAATGCGATAAATTCAGATTCCATTGTAGAGCGAGCAATACACGTCTGTTTGGATGATTTCCAAGAGACTGCTCCTCCACCGATAGTAAATACATATCCACTTGTGGATTTAACTTCATTCGATCCGGTGATCCAATTTGCATCACTATATCCTTCAAGTACCACAAAATATTTATTATAATGTAAAGCATAATTTTGAGTGTATTTAAGATACCCCAAAACTCTTTTCATTGCCATCCAGTGAGTTTTGTTGGGATTACTCGTGTACCGACTCAATTTACTGATAGCACATTCTATGTCTGGTCGTTTACAGTTCATTATATACATTAAACATCCCAGTACTCTTGCGTACTCCAATTGCGAGTCACTTTCACCTTCATTCTTTCGAAGTGCAAAGATCGCATCCAATGGAGTCTTGGCAATACCGAATTCCATATACTTGAACTTGTCAAGTACCTTTTCCATATAATTGGACTGTAACAATGACAACCCTTGTGGAGTTCGATGGATTCTTATACCTAAGATCACATCTGCAACTCCAAGGTCCTTCATATCAAACTTGCTCTCGAGCATTCGTTTTGTTGCATTTTTGTCAGAAATGTCTCTACTGATGATCAACATATCATCCACATATAAACATACAATGACTTGGTGAATTAGAGTGTCTTTAATATAAACACATTTATCACATTCATTTATTTTGAATCCGTTTGATAACATGGTTTGGTGAAACTTTGCATGCCATTGCTTAGGTGCTTGTTTTAGTCCATAAAGTGACTTAACAAGTTTGTACACTTTATTTTCTTTTCCTGGAACCACAAAACCCTCAGGTTGTTCCATGTATATTTCTTCCTCCAAATCTCCATTTAGGAATGCGGTCTTCACATCCATTTGGTGGATTTGAAGATCATATACCGCCGCCAAGGCAATTAATATTCGAATCGAGGTTATCCTTGTTACTGGAGAGTATGTATCAAAGTAATCAAGGCCTTCCTTCTGTTTGAAGCTTTTACTATAAGTCTTTCCTTGTATTTGTCAATAGTTCCATCCGCCTTCATTTTTCTTTTGAAGATCCATTTAGAACCTAAAGGTTTATTTTTGGGAGGAAGGTCAACCAATTCCCATGTATGATTTTTTAAGATTTAATCTATCTCACTATTGACTGTCTCTTTCCAAAAGGATGAGTCTGACGACGACATCGTTTCTTTAAATGTTTGAGGCTCATTTGCTAAGAGAAATGTTACAAAATACGATCCAAACGAAGTTGATGTTCTTTGACGTGTACTATGTCTTGGATTTTCTTCATTATGTACATTCTCACTTGGTTCATCTCGAGGTCGTTTAGATCCTCCACTAGACTGTTCATGTGTAATTTTATACGGGTAAATATTTTCAAAGAATTCAACATTGTCTGATTCAATTACCGTATTTTCACTAATATCCAAATGTTCAGATTTATGAACAAAAAATAGACATGCTTTACTACTCTTTGCATATCCTAAGAACACGCAGTCCACCATTTTAGGTCCTATCTTAACCCTTTTTGGTATAGGAACTTTAACCTTCACTAGACACCCCCACACTTTGAAATATTTCAAGTTAGGTTTCATTCCTTTACATTTTTCGTAAGGAATTGATTGTGTCTTACTATGGGGAACTCTATTGAGTATACGATTGGGCGTAAGGATATCCTCCCCCTATAAGTTTTGCGGTAAACCAGAACTTATAAGTAAGGCATTCATCATTTCCTTCAAAGTTCAATTTTTCCTTTCCGCAATTCCATTAGATTGAGGTGAATACGGGGTCGTAGTTTGATGGATTATTCCATTCTCTACACATATTTGCGCAAAGAGAGATTCATATTCTCCGCCCCTATCACTTCTTATCATTTTGATCTTTCTTTCTAACTGATTTTCAACTTCAGTTTTATATTGCCTAAACGCATCTATTGCTTTATCCTTACTATTTAGCAAGTAGACATAACAGTATCTAGTGCAATCATATATAAAAGTTATGAAATACTTTTTCTCACCACGAGATGGTGTTGACTTCATATCACAAATGCCAGTATGTATTAAGTCTAAGGGATTGAAATTCCTTTCAATGGACTTATAAGGATGTTTCGCATACTTCGATTCCACACACGTTTGACAGTTTGATTTATTGCACTCAAAGTTTGGCAAAACTTCTAAGTTAATGAGTTTTCATAACGTTTTGTAATTAACATGGCCCAAACGTTCATGCCATAAATCATAAGACTTAATAAAATAAGACGAATTCGAACTTTTATTCATTTCAACAGTCATTACATTCATCTTATAAAGGCCCTCCGTGAGATAGCCTTTTCCTACATACATTTCTCCTTTTCTAACTACAATTTTTCCAGAAATGGTTACACATTTGAATCCGTTCTTATCTAGGAGTGAAACATAAATTAAGTTCCTACGTAACTCCGGAACATATAGCACATTGTTCAGTGTCAAGACCTTGCCGGAAGTCATCTTTAGGCAAATTTTTCCTGTTCCCTCCATTTTAGCAGTAGTAGAGTTGGCCATGTAAAGCATTTCTTCTGCTTGAGCTTCAAAAAATGACGAGAACAACTCTTTGTTTGCGCAAACATGGCGTGTGGCACCAGAATCCATCCACCATTCACGTGGATTCCCCACCATGTTGCATTCCGTGAACATAGCACACAGATATTCATAATCTTTGTTGGACTCAATCAGATTCGTTTGGTCCTTTTTCTTCCCTTTCTTCGGGGCTCGGCAGTCTGTGGACTTGTGGCCAATTTTTCCACAGTTGAAGCATTTTCCCTTGAACTTTTTCTTGGGTTGATTGCTTCCATGTTCAACTTTCTTTCTTTTTTTTGAGTTGTTTTGGCCATCTTCTACAATATATGCTCCATTCATTGTAGAATTTCCCTTTGACCTTCTTTCGGCAGCTTTATTGTCCTCTTCAATACGAAGTCGGACAATAAAATCTTTAAAGGTCATCTCCTTGCGTTTATGCTTTAAGTAGTTTTTGAAGTCTTTCCACAAAGGTAGTAGCTTCTCAACTATCGTTGCTACTTGGAAAGAATCATTCACAATTAAACCTTCTACTAGGAGATCATATATGATGACTTGCAACTCCTATACTTGAGAGACAACAGATTTACTATCAATCATTTTGAAGTCCAGGAACCGTGCAACAAGGAATTTCTTAATTCCCGCATCCTCCATTTTATATTTCCGTTCAAGTTCCCCCCACAGTTCTTTTGATGTCTTGGTTCCACTATAGACATTGTAGAGTTCATCTTGGAGAGCACTCAGAATATAAGTCCTGCAAAGAAAGTCCGAATGTTTCCAAGTTTCTACAATAACGAAGCGGTCTTTGTCTGAGGTTCCCTCGGGCACCTCAGGAGTGTCTTCGCTAGTGAACCGTTGCAGACATAAAGTGGTGAGGTAAAAGAACATCTTTTTCTGCCACCGCTTGAAGTCAATGCTAGAAAATTTTCCGGGCTTCTCCGCCGGTGCCATCGTTGGCAGAGCATTTGTGCTACTTGATGTGGTAATATTATTTCCCCCCACAGACGTTGTCGCATCCCTCATTTGAATTTCAGTTGACATTTTCCTGTCAACACAAGACAGAAAACTTAGTATTTTTATAGTTAACGATGAAGTTTTTATTACTTCGAATCGTCAACCGAATGAACCTTAACTTGTGATGAAGATTTTATGTCTTCTAATCACTAGTTAAATTCAAGTTGAGTAGAAGGCCTAAGCTTTAATCTCCAAACACAAGCAATACAGATTCTGTAAAATTATTTCCTTAAGATTGTTATTTTCCACAATACGGGTACGTAGAATCTGTATAATAGAATAACAACTTCAACTCGAGTTCAAGTATGAACAAGAACACAATGAAGTTGAACAAATACCCTCAACACAAGATAAAAATAATCTTTACAAGGGGTGTATTATATATTTCAGAAATATAGATGAAATAGAAATTGTTAAGGCCAAGTCATCCAAATTCACGGACTTTCCTTAAGGAATAATTCCTCTCACTGTACCCGAGGTTACAGAATCTTCCTCCTAGGATAAAATGGTCTTCAATCCGACTATAGTGGTACCTCAAATAGGCGGATTCTTCGAACACACTCACGGTTTGAATGATCACACATAGAGTATTTTTAAGAAGAAGAAGAAGCTTGTAATTTTGAAAATTTTCTATCTTAACCTGTGGAAGAAAGCAGGTTATTTATAGCCACAACATGCCTCTTCTGAAGAGAGGCAATGGTTCAATCCAAAGGTTGCACCTTTGCTGTAAGTTTATATCTGTTTATGAAAGATTGCATCTTTTCCTGAACAGTCATCTTCTTTCATGAATCAGTGTGTCCTTTTGCAGAATGGTTGCATCAGTTGTGCCTGCACCCAGTTTTGAAACACTATTCACTGCCCAGTTTCGAAACACTATTTCGAAATATAAATGGAGTCCAACAGAACACATTTCTTGCATTTTACACATATTCAGATCAGATTTTCGTCAAATAAAATTTGTCCAAAAAGATAGATCTGATTGATCATATGCCGAAGCCGAAGCCAAGCGAGCGACGACGACGGGGTGAGGCATCTCTATTTTCTTGCCTCACTTATCATGTGGAGTAAGTGTTCATTAATATAAACACTACAAAGTTTCCTTCTCCCACCAATGTGGGAGAATTAGTGGACTTTCCACTTTGGGAGTATACCTTCTAATTTGGTATCTCTTTTCTTCCACAATTTTTCTCCATTTTTTCCATTCACACTTCATTCATGTACTATGAACCCAACAATAATATTGTCTGGGGACGATATGGATGAAATTTCTGCACTCAAGTCCTTTCTCGGTTCTCAATTTCGAATCAAAGATTTGGGCATACTTAGCTATTTTTCGGGGATTGAGGTGTTTTACTCTGACTCTGGTTTGTCGTTGCATCTTTCTTCAAATAATCTCTCATGGTGTCGATACTTTTACAGGAAAAGCTAAACAGTTATATAGTTTCATTTTACAAAGAAATTAGAAGATTTGAATCAACAAGGATAAAATCTCGGCTAAATTTAACCCTTATAATTAAATGTAGACACTCAGCGTGCACTCAATATTAGTATGGTAAATCCTTATTGTTCCCTACTTTTATATAACATTAATATATTTTATTATCATAAAATAACAAATGAGATAAAAACTCACAGATAGTTACCTGTTCATAATATTCATCCTCATCGCTTTCGTCCTCATTGCTGCTCTCATCATCATCATCTTCATCACTTAAAAATCGCAACCAATTCCCTTCTTCCTCAACTCGGCAATTGGGGCATATCATTGCCCGTCTAGCATTGAACTCAGATCCAATACAATCTGCATAAAAAAAAATAAACTACGTTATATGCACTGCCAATACAAAAATTCATAGCTAGCTTATTTCATATTTTTTTCTAAAAAAATTGCTTGTATAACGAAATTGGTTAGAACTATGTGTCAAAGGAATGGAACTAATCATATGAAATTTCTTTGGATGATATGATACAAAAAAAATTACAACATTTCATGTATTATCCTTTATTGTTTCTTTCCAAGACTTTCATCTTCTTCGTTTAACTTTTTTTACCAACTTACTCAAAAAAAAGTTATCTAAAGGAACAAAGAAAACATATTTTAACTTACTACTTGATTTATCATGATACATTATTTGTTAGAAGAAAGTAAGGGATTGTTCGTCCATAAATTTTTCACTTTTTTTTAGAATTGAACTTAGGAAAACATGTTTAACCATAAAGTTCCAAAAAAAATAAAAATTCACTTCTTAAAAAAATTTCAAAAAATAAAGAAAGTCGTTTTCACTTTTTCCACTCCAAATTACTCACAAAAAAAGTAAAATAACTCTAATTTATTTCATGGCCAACCACAACTCTAATTTTCAAATATTAATTTTCACTTTTAAAATAATTTTTTTTCTATTCTCACAATAAAACGTGACCAAACGCCTACTAAAAATCAATCCAAAAAATTCAAGTAAAAAACGTATGAATCCAACAAATAATTCTTATGTTGAGCAAAGAAAGATATAACTAGCTACAACATGATTTATGAGGTACTTATTCTGTACAAAAACTCAAACAAACACACATGAATGAATTATATAAAGGTAGTACTTATTTTTTGTTATTAGAGATCCACAAAAAGTTTAGGTATATGTTACCCGTGTGAAAAAAATGTTCACACCTAAGTCTTGTGACAGACCTTTCACGATTGTCAACAACCTTTTCTAAACATATTGTACACTTAGGGGCATCGTTTATATTATTTGAAAAAATATTATTTGACATAACTTTTAAAAGATTTGAAGAAAAACACTTAGAGAAATTAAAATATGTTTAAAAAAGAGAAATGATGAATGAGGTGAAGCAATCAGCAGATTTAAACACTATTTATAGAAAAATTTTAAATACTAATAAGATAAAACTGTAAATTGTTTTAAAATATTTGGTATGATTCTCCATATATAGCTAAGAAGTAAATTTTTTTTTTAAAAAGATAAAGACAGACTACTTTAAGAAAAAAATTAAAGTGAAAACCAAGGTGAGGATATAGTACATACCATAAATATCAACAACAGACATATATGGAAATTTTTTAAAATAAATGATTATTAAAATCATTGATTTACTAAATTTAAATTTGTGTTAATATCATTTACCATGATTATTGTTGGTGTTCACATGGTAAAATAATACAAAAGATAATACAAACAAATGATTATTAAAATTATTGATTTACTAAAATTGCAAATTTGTGTTAGAATCGTTTACTATAATTATGGTTGGTGTTCACATGGTAAAATAATACAAAAAAATAAAAGACTAATCAATTATAGACTACTGGTGTCTTTTCAATGACTAAAATTCAAAAATATTAGTCGTGATGTTGTAGGTAGATAAGAAATTCAAATCATGTTGTAAGATAAAGAGGAATACTGATAAATTCATGAAAGTACAATATTTTTTTGGTAAGTAAACATTTTATTCACTAACCAAGTAAGCATTTTGTACAATATAGCTTATGGCATAGCTTCTAACAAGCCTATGGCATTCACATTTTGAGCTACACTTTTCTGATTTTCATCACTAATGATTATAGAGTAAGTTGCATTTACTGTTGTAAGGGATTTATTAGCAAGATTTGGCTTCTTGCTTGTAAGGTATCATTCAAGCCCCATAAGGAATTGATAAAGTTTTTGGCTCTGCGGATAAATTACCAAATCTTTAAATCTTTTACGGTTGCAAGCATGTAAAGGAACCATAAACTTAAACTCATCCTGCAAATCCTTCAACTTATTAAAATAAATTGATACAAATTGAACCCCTTGAAACGCAATAACTATTTTTTTGATGAAGACTAAATGCCCTAGTGTCGTCTGTTTTATCAAATCTTTCCCCTGAGCAGTAGATGCAAATACTACCCAACGAAGTAAACTACTGGATACATAGTTTGTTAGATCAATGAAATTTTTATGATTGACAAAAGAATGAAATATAATGCTTAAGCTGGTCCACCCACATGGTCCACTGATATACAGATCAAGTTCACTGGTACATGAAGACAAGGTTGCTTAAATTCAGGAATGGATTAGCATGCATACTTCTGATAAACATCAAGTGTGTTAAGGAAGAAGGTGAGTTTGATTCCTACAGTTGAAGATAGGAGAGTTTGAGAGTTAAAGGCAATTGGAAAATTGACTTGCCAGTTTCAAAGCTTGAAGAAACACGTTGTTGAACTTGTTGCTATTACTTAGAAGATAAAGTGTGTTAGATTCTATGTATTAGGTTGGTTCTTGAGTTGTAATGTTTATGTAATTCTAGTCTCAGTGAAGTATAAACTAAGTAAGAATCATTGTCTTCAAGTTGGGGAACTCGAAGACTTGTGAACAGATACCTTGGGTGGTTTGTGTGTTTTGTCGAAGTAGGAATTAGAGTTTATAATTTCTAGACTACAGAAATCTTGTAATTTGATGTTTGTCGAGACTCAAAGTTGATTAGTGAAGTTTGGGTAAATCCTGTAGATGTACAGGTCATGGTTTTTTTACACCTTTGAAGCTGAGTGTTTTCCACGTGAAAATTATTGTCTCATTTACTTATTGTTTTAGTTTGGTTGAAACACGTTAGTCAACCCGTTTCATTGATAGGAAACTGATAAGCTAAAATAAGTAAATCAGTAGGTTTAATACTGTTGGGTTCAAGGGATGTGTGTGAATAGAAAATGGAGGAAAAATAAGTGGAGGAAAAATGAGTCTACACTAAATTATAAAGTGTACTAAAAAAATAGAAAGTCCACTAATTCTCCAACATTGGTGGGAGAAGGGAATTTTATTGTGTTTATAATAAGGAACACTTACTCCACATGGTAGGTGATACAAGAACCAAGAGGTGCCTCGCGCCGTCGTCGTCATCGCTGGCTCGGCTCGGCTTCGGCGAATGATCGATGAGATCTATTTTTTAGATAAATTTTATTTGGAAACTTATATAACAAGTGAAACTTAATCCAAAAGAATATGATGGAATTGTTTTTCTCCATGTATGGGCGCATTTCGGACACCATGCAAATGCATACACAATGCAACTTGAAGGGATGCGACCCTTCGAGGTAAAAGGCACACTGGTTCGCGCAGTAGCTTGATCTGCGCGCGTACCTTGGTACCTGCGGGCGCAGGTGCAGCGCAGTTACTCACTGGAATTCGGAAAGTGTTACTTGCGGCCGCAGATCAGGTGCAGGTCCAGCACAGACTAGGCGTAGGTGACGTGACTGTACTGAATAGGTGCCTTTTTATTGAACCGATGCTTCCTTTTCGAAGGGACACTTTAAGGCTATTAATATCAGGCATATTCCTCAGGTATAGACATGATTTTTGATAGAAAAAACATTCTCCTTCTCTACAAAAACTTTGTGTGGTCATTAGCTGTTGAGTGAGTTCGAAGAATCCAACAATTTGAGGTACCGCTAGTGTTGGATTGAATGCCATTTTATCCTGGGATAAAAATTCCATAACCTCGGGAACAGAGAGGGGAATTATTCCTTAAGAAAACTCCATGAAGTCGGGGGACTTGGCTTTAAATTTTTATTTCATCTTATTTCTGAAATAACAACACACTTCTTGGATAGATTATTTTAATCTTGTGTTGAAGGTGTTGTGTAACTTCACAGGTGTTCTTATTTTAGATTTGAACTTGTGTTGAAGTTGTTGTGTGTCTAAATAAAGATTTGTGTACCTAAAAACATTGAAAATAACAATCTTAAGAAATAATTTGAAATCTGTATAGCTTGGTTTCTGGAGATTAAAACTTTACGCTTTCTACTCCGTTTGAACTTAACTAGTGATTTGAAGACATACAATCTTCATCACAGGTTAAAGATCACTCGGTTGACGATTGAAAGTCATAAGAACTTCATCGTTAAACTAGAAATAAGGGGTGTTTAATGTTGCTGAAACTTTATTAGTAGTATTTTGATATACTAAAGTTACTGTCTTGTTGTGAAAGAAAAATGACTAACGATAGTCAAATGCATGATACTGCAACGACTGCGGCAGAAACAAGTATTACCACAAAGAGTTGTATGAATGCTCCACCGGCAATGGCACCAGCAGAGAAACCCAAAAAGTTCACGAGTATTGACTTCAAGAGGTGGCAGCAAAAAATATTTTTCTACCTTACAACTCTTTGTCTTCAAAGGTTCACATTCGAGGAAGCTCCAGAGGTGCCCAAGGGAACCTCTGAAAAAGAGCGATTTGTGATTGTGGAGGCTTGAAAACACTCCGATTTCCTTTGTAGGAACATCTTGAGTGGTCTCCAAGATGATCTCTACAATGTGTATGGTGGAACAAAGACAACAAAAAAGTTATGGGGAGCGTTGAAACGGAAGTATAATACAGAGGATGCCGAAACTAAAAAGTTTTTTGTTGCAAGATTCCTAGAATATAAAATGATAGACAGTAAGTCCGTTGTCTCCCAGGTGCAGGAACTGCAAATGATCATCTATGATCACCTTGAGGAAGGTATGATTTTTACAAATACCTTTGTTGAATAGTTTAAAAATATTCTTAATATTCACATAACCTTTATTGTAGGTTTAATCGTGAATGAAGCATTTCAAGTAGAAGCAATAATAGAGAAGCTACCACCTATGTGTAAAGACTTCAAAAACTATTTAAAATACAAACGTAAGGAGATGTCTGTCGAAGATCTAATCATAAGATTGTGCATTGAAAAAGACAATAAGGCTGCGGAAAGAAGGTCGAGAGAAAATTCTACAATGAATGGAGCATATATTGTAGAAGATAACCACAACTCCAAAAGCTCAAGAAAGTTGGACATGAAAGCAATCAACCCAAGAAAAAATTCAAGAAAAAATATTTTAACTATGGCAAGATTGGCCATAAGCTACAGATTGTCATGACCCAAAGAAAGGGAAGAAAAAGGAACAAGAAAATATGGCTGAGTCCAAGAAAGAAGTGGATGATCTGTGTGCTATGCTGTCTGAATGCAACTTGGTGAAAAATCCTCACAAATGGTTGATGGATTCCGGTACCACCCGCTACATTTGCGCTAATAAGGAGTTATTTGCTGATTTTTCTCTGGCTCAAGAGGAACAAAAGATCTTCATGGCTAATTCCACTACTTCAAAAGTAGAAGGAACAAGAAAAGTATGCTTGAAAATGACTTCAGGAAAAGTGTTGACACTCAACAATGTCCTGTATGTACCGGAGTTAGGAATGAACTTGATTTCTGTATCATTTCTAGACAAAAATGGATTCAAATGTGTATTTATTTTCGGAAAAATTGTACTTAGTAAAGGAGAAGTTTATGTAGAAAAAGGCTACCTCGATGAGGGCCTATTCAAAATGAATGTAATGAATGTTGAAATCAATAAAAGTTCAGTTCTTCTTATTTTCTTGAGTCTTATGATTTATTGCATAAACGATTAGGACATGTCAATTACAAAATGTTGCGTAAACTGATTAACATAGAAGTTTTGCCAAACTTTGAGTGTAATAAATCAAAATATCAAACGTGTGTGAAATCAAATTATGCTAAGCATCCGTATTAATCCGTTAAAGGAATTCCAATTCCTTAGTCTTAATCGACACTGACATTTGTGATATGAAGTCAACACCATCTCGTGGTGGAAAAAAATATTTTATAACTTCTATTGACGGTTGCACTAGATATTGTTATGTATATTTACTAAATAGTAAGGGTCAAGCAATAGTTACGTTTAGGCAATATAAACTGAAGTTGAAAATCAGTTAGAGAAAAAAATAAAAATGATAAGAAGTGATAGGGGCGGAGAATATGAATTTTCCATTGCAAAAATATGTGTAGAGAATGAAATTGTCCATCAAACTACAACCCCGTATTCACCTCAAACTAATGGAATTGCGGAAATAAAAAATCGAACCTTGAAGGAAATGATGAATGTCTTACTAATAAGTTCAGGTTTACAACAAAACTTATGGGGGGGAGCTATTCTTACAGATAACCGAATACTCAATAGAGTACCCCATAGTATGACACAATCAATTCCATATGAAAAATGAAAAGAAAGGAAATCCAACTTAAAATATTTCAAAATGTAGGGGTTTCTAGCGAAGATCCAAGTTTCTATGCCTAAAAGTGTAAGGATAGGACCTAAGATGGTGGACTCAGTGTTCATATGATATGCTAAAAGTAGCAAAGCATGTTGATTTTGGTTCATAAATCCAAACATCCGGATATTAATAAAAATACGATAATTGAATCAAATAATGCTGAATTCTTTGAGCACATTTATCCATATAAAACTAGACATGAACAGTCTAGCAGGGGGTCTAAACGACCTCGAAATAAACCAAGTGAGGATGTGCATAACGATGAGAATCCAAGACGTTGTACACGTCAAAGAACATCAACTTTGTTTGGATTGCATTTTGTACCATTTCTCTTAGAAAATAAGCCTCAAACATTTAAGGAAGCAATGGCGTCTTCGGACTCATACTTTTGGAAAGGGGCAGTCGATAGTGAAATTGATTCAATCTTAAGCAACCATACATGGAAATTAGTTGATTTTCCTCCATAAAATAAACCTTTAGGTTCTAAATGGATCTCCAAAAGAAAAATCAGATCTGATAGCACTATTGACAAATACAAGGAATGACTTGTTGTAAAAGGCTTTAAACAAAAAAAATGGCCTTGATTACTTTGATACATACTCGCCAGTAACGAGGATAACGTCAATTCGGATGTTAATTGCCTTGGCGGCAGTATATGATCTTGAAATCCATCAAATGGATGTGAATACAACATTCCTATATGGAGAATTAAAGGAAGAAATTTACATGGAACAACCTGAGGATTTTGCGGTTCTAGAAAAACAAAATAAAATATGTAAACTTGTTAAGTCACTTTATGGACTAAAACAAGCACCTAAACAATGGCATGCGAAGTTTGACCAAACCATGTTGGCAAACGAGATCAAGATTAACGAATGTGATTATATTAAAGACACTCCAAATCACCAAATCATTATTTGTTTATACGTGTATGATATGTTGATCATCAGTAGAGACATTTCTAACATAAATGCAACAAAATGAATGCTCGAGAACAAGTTCGATATGAAAGACCTTGGAGTTGCAGATGTGATCTTAGGAATAAGGATTCATAGAACTCCACAAGGGTTGGTGTTGTCACAGTCTCATTATATCAAAAAGGTACTTGACAAATTCAACTATATGGAATTTGGTATTGCCAAGACTCCATTAGATGTGAGCTTTGCACTTCGAAAGAATGAAGGTGAAAGTGACTCACAATTGGAGTACGCAAGAGTATTGGGATGTTTAATATATATAATGAATTGTACACGATCAGACATAGCATGCGCTATTAGTAAGTTGAGTCGGTACACGAGTAGTCACAACAAAACTCATTGGATGGCAATGAAAAGAGTTTAGGGGTATCTTAAATACACTCAAGACTATGCTTTGCATTATAATAAATATCCCGTGGTACCTGAAGGATATAGTGATGCAAATTGGATCACCAGATCGAACGAAGTAAAATTCACAAGTGGATATGTATTTACAATCGGTGGAGGAGCGGTCTCTTAGAAATCATCCAAACAAACATGTATGCTCGCTCTACAATGAAATTTGAATTTATCGCATTGGATAAAGTCGGTGAAAAAGCCGAATGACTCGGAAATTTCTTGGAAGATATTCTTTTTTGGCCCAAACCAGTGGCACCAGTATGTATACACTGTGATAGCCAAGCGGCAATAGGTAGGGCAGGGAGCATGATGTACAACGGTAAATTTTGTCACATAAGACGGAGAGATAATACCTTAGAGAACTTCTCTCTAGTGGAATTATCACTACTGACTATGTGAAATCAAAGAATAATGTGTTGGATCCACTTACAAAAGGCCTGTCTAGAGAAGGAGCTGAAAGGACATCCAAGGGAATGGGTTTAAGGCCTAGGACAAGTCAGCATGGCGGTAACTCTACCTAACATACTGAAGATCCCAAGAGCTAGGTTCAAAGAGATCAAATAAATTTGTATCTGACAGGTTCAAACTTGTCAAATACCCAACCCATTCTCATGATGTAGACAATGTTTAGTAAATAAGGATAAGACTTATGGAGTGAAATCTTTTAATGATTATCTAAATTTGGTAGATTTGACCAAATATTTTAATCTACAGGATTGAACATTTAGAAATCACCTATGTGAGGGCGAAATGGAAGCCTCTTCAAAGAGAATCTTAGTAAAGGCTTATTCTCTAAACTCTCATGAAACTAGGACGTGTTCATGGATGAATAGAAAAAAACCGTAAGAACCATAAATGGTAAAAGTTTGGTTGTGTAACATGTGTTGTCTAGGTGTACATTAAAACTCGACGGTTCAAAGATATCAAATCTACCGATTGACCGAGTTCATCCGATGCATGTTCACTACGAAAAGTTAAAAGGAAAACCACTTATCCGGATGCAATCAGTCTTTGTTAAATGATCACATGCTTGTCTGTAAATTCTTCAAAAGATAGTCATTCTCCATTCATGTGGGGAATTGTTTGGTTCAAGGGGTGTGTGTCTGAATGATAAATGGAGGAAAAATAAGTGGAGGAAAAATGAGTCCATACTAAATTGGAAAGCGTACTCAAAAAATGAAAAGTCCACTAATTCTCTCATATTGGTGGGAGAAGGAAACTTTCTTGTGTTTATAATAAGGAACACTTACTCCACATGGTAAGTGATGAAAGAACCAAGAGGTACCTCGTGCCGTCGTTGTCGTCGCTCGCTCGGCTCGGTTTCGGATTCGGATTCGGCAAATGATCGATGAGATCTATTTTTTAGAAAAAATTTATTTGAAAACTTGATGAACAAGTGAAATTTAATACAAAATAATCTAATGGAATTTTTTTCTCCATCTGCGGGCACATTTCAGATGCCATGCATTGCATGCACAACGCAACTCGAAGGGATGCCACTCTTTGAGGTAAAAGGCATACTGGTTCGCATAGTAGCTGGATCTTTGCACATACCTCGATACCTGCAGGCGCAAGTACAGTGCAGTTACTCACTGGGATTCGGACAGTGTCACCTGCGGCCACATATCAGGCGCAAGTCCAGCACAGACTGAGTGCAGGTGACGTGACTGTAATGAATAGGCGCCTTTTTGCTGAACCAATGCTTCCTTTCCGAAGGGACACTTTAAGGCTATAATTACCTGACATATTCCTCAGGTGTAGACATGATTTTTTACAACAAAAACATTCTTCTTCTCTTCAAAAAATCTGTGTGATCATTAGTTGTTGAATGAGTTCAAAGAATCCAACAATTTGAGGTGCCGTTCTTGTTGGATTGAAAGCCATTTTATCTTGGGAGAAAAATTTGATAACCTTGGGTATAGTGAGGGAAATTATTCCTTAAGGATACTCCGTGAAGTCGGGGGACTTGGCTTTAAATTTCTTTTTGATCTTATTTCTGAAATAACAACACACTTCTTGGATAGATTATTTTAATCTTGTGTTGAAGGTGTTGTGTAACTTTATAGGTGTTCTTTTTTTAGAATTGAACTTGTGTTAAAGTTCTTGTGTGCCTAAATACAGATTTGTGTACCCAAAAACATTAAAAATAACAAATACTATATCAGAATTCATGAGCCAAGGCAAAACAATGGCATTTACCCTTTCCTATTGATTCCACACCTCAACAAGAAATCATTCTTTCCTCCAAGAACCATCAACAAAATCATTCCAAGAACCATCAACAAAATCAAACTTATTTCTTCCTCGCAAGGAAATTCTGATATATTTACTCTAAACTACATAGTTTTCACTTCCAGTTAACTGAAACAAAATTCTTATAGAGAAAGCTTGGAATAGTTCAAGATTGTTGGGATAAAATTTATATATCTGAAAACTACATAAAAAGTACTATAAGTCACAATAATTAACAATTTAAAATACCTTAAAGATATATAAAATTATGTCAAAGATCAACTTTTTTGAATTACGAAATTCAAAATGTATCACATAAATTGAAACAGATGGAGTAGATGAATGCATGTATGTACAGCTAACCTAATTTCTATAGAAGAAGAGTCCTATAATATGTATTGGACTTTTGTAAATCTTCTTCAGTTTTGGCCTGTGCTTTATATTTGCGAACAGTCCCCAATAGCCAGAGACAAAAGATTCATATGAGAAAATATAAATAAACGGGCCTCTATTTGAGCCTCCAAAGATAAAGGTACATTGGTTGTAAACTGGAACATAGGGTCGAGCTTATGCTCTCCTCAGTTTTGTAATTTTTGGTGATCTAAAGTTAACGTAACCATATGATGATAAATTCAAAATATAATTATTCGATCAAATGTTTTAAAGACATTAATATGAAAACAAAATAGCAAAAATGAATGAATAAGTAAATTAGGGATTCTACAAATTTCAAAGGCTAAAAATTCGAGTTTTAATCCAATAATTTTGAAAAAAAAGACAGAGCAACCATCCACAAATGTCATTTGTCATCAATGACTCCTGCTTGAAGATGTACGGCAACGGATGCATTGGCAGCGCCGTGGCAGATGTTGCTGACCAAGCGAAGTACCTAGGTTGGCCCTGGTGCGCCCCAAACGTGATAGAAATGTTACGATGAAGATGTTTCATGACTTATGGGACCCCAACCAACATTTGGACCCAAGGAAGCAATCCGCCTCTGATTAGCCATCGCGGAAGAAATTGGAGAAGGAGGAGCAGGAAATTGGGGCCTTGATTATTGAACCCGTCAGTTTTCAATTACAAAGTACTCAAATTAACATATGGCACACGAAATAAATTACACATACTTTAAAAAGCATGTGTTAAAGGGTTTAATAAGAGAAAAAGTTTACTCGTTTTGATGGAGAACAGAGCTTTCATCAACAGATGTATGAGAAAAAATCTTGTGTCCATTTTTAATTTGGTGAGTAATATGATGAATATATGGAGGTGCACCATTCCTTGGAACATTATTAACATCCATCTCATACCTTGTAAACCTAAAATTAATCCACAAAGTATATTGCAACATACTCAAATTAACATAGGACTCACGGAATAAATTAAATAGACTTTAAAAAGCAAATGTTAAAGGGTTTAATTAGAGAATAAGCTTACTCATTTTGTTCAAGAATGGAGCTTTCACCCACAGAAGTGTGAGAAAAAATGGTGCCACCAATGTTAATTTGGAGAGTATTATGACGAATATTTGGAGGTGCACCATTCCTAAAATAATGTTAATATCTATCTCACGCCTTGCAAATCTAAAATTAATCCACAAAGTGTTGGGTTCTATGTGTGTGTTTGAATGGAAAATGGAGGGAATTAAGTGGAAGAGAAAATTGAGTACATTAAAATGGAAAGTGTGCTCAAAATAGGAAAAATTGCTAAAATTATACCACATTGGTGGGAGAAAGAAGCTTTAAAGTGTTTATATTGTGAAACACATTTCCACATGCTAAGTGAGGCAAGAAATAAGAGATGCCTCGTGCCGTCGTCGTCGCTCGGCTTCGGCTTCGTTTTTGGCAAACGATCGATGAGATCTATCTTTTTAAACAAAGTTTATTTGACAGAAATTTAATTTGAATACCAAAGGGAAAAAATGAAACAATAATCCTCCATTTATGCCTGCATGCAGATTTCGAAACTGATGCTTCGAAATGATGCACTGTTTTTTAACTGATGCTTCGAAATGATGCACTGTTTCGTGAACTGATATACCTGTTCGAAAAAGGACATGGTCTTTGGATGAACGGACATGAATTTCCAGAGAAGACACACCATTTAAGTGAATCACTGCCACCTTTTCGAAGAGGCATATGATAGGCTATATAAACCTGCTTTGATCCACAGGTTTGAGATACAAAATTTTTGGAATAAAAAACTCTTCTTCTCTTAAAAATATTCTGTGTGATCATTCAAACCGTTGAGTGAGTTCGTGGAATTCAATTATTTGAGGTACCTCTATAATTGGATTGAAGGATATTTTATCCTAGGAGGAAAATTCCATAACCTCACGTACAGTGAGGGGAATTATTCCTTAAGGACACTCTGTGAACTCGGGGGACTTGGTCTAAAATTTCTGTTTTATCTATTTTCTGATATCTAACACACTTCTTGGATAGATTAGTAATAATCTTGTGTTGAAGGTGTTAAAGAATTTTAAAACTGTTCTTGTTCATACATGAACTTGTTATGAAGTAGTTGTTGTATTAATACAGATTCTAGTACCCGTAGAAGGAAAATAACAATCTTAAGGAATAATTTCAGAATCTGTATTACTTGTTTTTGGAGATTAAAGCTTTAAGATTTCTACTCCGTTTGAATTTAACTAGTGATTAGAAGACATAAAATCTTCATCACAAGTTTAAAATTCACTCGATTGACAATTGAAAGTCATAAAAACTTCATTGTAAACTAGAAACAAGAAGAAGAATTTAAAGTTGCTTAACTTTATAAGTAGTATTCTGAAAATGCTAAATATTATTGTCTTGTGGTGACAGGAAAAATGACTAACGAAAGTCAAATGCAAGATACGACTACGACTATGGGGAAACTAGTATTGCCTCGACAAGTCGAGCAAATGCTCCGCAACCTATGGCACCTGCGGAGAAGCCCGAAAAATTTGCGGGCATTGACTTTAAGCGATGGCAGCAGAGGATGTTCTTCTACCTCACAACACTATGCCTTCAAAATTTCACTAGTGAGGATGCTCCTGAGGTGCTCGGGGGGACCGAGGACAAAGAGTATTTCATGATTGTAGAAGCTTGGAAGCACTCGGACTTTCTTTGTAGGAATTATATATTGAGTGGTCTCCAAGACGACCTCTACAATGTTTACAGTGGAATTAAGACATCGAAGGAATTTTGGGGGGCACTAGAACGAAAATACAAGACAGAGGATGCGGGAATTAAGAAATTCTTTGTAGCAAGGTTCCTGTACTTTAAAATGATAGATAACAAATCGGTTGTCTCTCAAGTGTAGGAATTGCAAGTAATCATCCACGATCTCCTAGCAGAAGGTATATCTTTGAAAAATACCTTAGTTGAACAACTTGAAAAAGTTATTAATACTCACATAAACTATTTTGTAGGTTTGATTGTGAATGATGCTTTCCAAGTAGCAGTGATAATTGAGAAGCTACCACCAATGTGGAAACACTTTAAAAACTACTTGAAGCATAAACGCAAGGAGATGACTATTTTAAATCTTACTGTCCGACTGCGTATTGAAGAGGATAATAAAGCTGCCGAAAGAAGGTCAAAAGGAAATTTTGCAATTAATGGAGCCATATTGTGGGAGATGGCCAAAACAATTCTAAGAAAAGAAAGAAAGTTGAACAAGGAAGCAATCAACCCAAGAAGAAATTCAAGGGAAAATGCTTCAATTGTGGCAAGATTAGCCACATGTCCACGGATTGTCGTGCCCTTAAGAAAGGAAAGAAAAAGGATAGCAAATATGATTGAATCCAACAAAGAATGCGATGATCTGTGTGCTATGTTCTCAAAATGCAACTTGGTAGGGAATCCTCGCGAATGGTGGATGAATTCTTGTGCCATCCGCCATGTATGTGCCAACAAAGAGTTTTTTACGTCATTAGCTCCAGCTCAAGTATAAGAAATGATCTACATGGCTAACTCCGCTACTGCTAAGGTAGAAGTAACAGGGAAAATATTCTTGAAAATGACTTCAGGAAAGGTCTTGACCCTTAATAATGTCTTGTATGTTCCATAGTTACGTAGGAATTTAATTTTTGTTTCACTTCTAGACAAGAACGGATTCAAATGTGTAACCGTTTCTAGCAAAATTGTGATTAGCAAAGGAGAAATATATGTAGGAAAACGCTATCTCACCGAGGGCCTTTATAAGATGAATGTAATGAATGTTGAAATAAATAAAAGTTCAAATTCTTCTTATTTTCTTGAGTCTTATGATTTATGTCATGAACGTTTAGGCCATGTTAATTACAAAATGTTACGAAAACTGATTAACTTAGAAGTTTTGCCGAATTTTGAGTGCAATAAATCAAAGTGTCAAACGTGTGTGGAATCAATGCAAAGCATCCTTATAAGTCCGTTGAAAGGAATTCTAATCCTTTAGACTTAGTACACACTGACATTTGTGATATGAAGTCAATACCATCACATGGTGAGAAAAAGTATTTCATAACTTTTATTGACGATTGCACTAGATATTGTTATGTCTATTTGCTAAATAGTAAGGATTAAACAATCGATATGTTTAGGCAATATAAAACTGGAGTTGAAAATCAGTTATATAACAAGATAAAAATGATAAGAAGTGATAGGGGCAGAGAATATGAATCTCTTTTCGCCGAAATATGTGCAGAGAATTGAATTTTCCATTAAACTACGGCCCCATATTAACCTCAATCTAATGGAATTGCAAAAAGAAAAAACCGAAGTTTGAAGGAAATGATGAATGTCTTACTTATAAGTTTTGGTTTACCGCAAAACTTATGGAGGGAGGCTATCCTTACAGCCAATCGTATACTCAACAGAGTTCCCCATAGTAAGACACAATCAATTCTTTATGAAAAATGGAAAGGAAGGAAACCTAGCTTGAAATATTTCAAAGTGTGGGGGTGTCTAGCAAAGGTCCAAATTCCTATGCCTAAAAGGGTTAAGATAGGACCTAAGACGGTGGACTGCGTGTTCATAGGATATCCTAAAAATTGTAAAGCATGTCAATTTTTGGTTCATAAATCTGAACATCCGGATATTAATGAAAATACGGTAATTGAATCAGACAATGCTGAATTTTTTGAAAACATTTATCCGCATAAACTAGACATGAACAGTCTAGTGGGGGTCTAAACGACCTCGAGATGAACCAAGTGATAATGTACATAATGAAGAAAATCCAAGATGTAGTACACGTCAAAGAATGTCTACTTCGTTTGGATCAGATTTTGTAATATTTCTCTTAAAAAATGAGCCTCAAACATTTAAGGAAGCGATGGCATCTTCGGACTCATCCTTTTGGAAAGAGACAGTTAAAAGTGAGATTGATTCAATCTTAAGAAACCATATATGGGAATTGGTTGATATTCCTCCCGAAAATAAATCATTAGGTTCTAAAAGGATCTTCAAAAGGAAGATGAAAGCGGATAGTACTATTTACAAATACAAGGCAAGACTTGTAGTAAAAGGCTTCAAACAAAAAGAAGGCCTTGATTACTTCGATACATACTCGACAGTAACAAGGATAACATCAATTCGAATGTTAATTTTCTTGGCTGCGGTATATGGTCTTGAAATCCATCAAATAGATGTGAAAACTGCTTTCCTAAATGGAGAATTAGAGGAAGAAATATACATGGAACAGCCTGAGGGTTTTGTGGTTCCAGAAAAGGAAAATATGGTGTGTAAATTTATTAAGTCATTGAATGGACTAATGCAAGTACCTAAACAATGGAATGCGAAGTTTGACCAAACCATGTTGGCAAACGGGTTCAAGATAAATGAATGAGATAAATGTGTTTATATTAAAGACACTCCAAATCACCAAGTCATTGTTTGTTTATATGTGGATGATATGTTGATCATCAGTAGAGACATTTATGACATAAATGCCACAAAACGAATGCTCGAGAACAAGTTTGATATAAAAAACCTTGGAGTTGCAGATGTAATCATAGGTATAAGAATCCATAGAACTCCACAAGGGTTGGAATTGTCACAGTCTCAGTGTATAAAAAATGTACTTGACAAGCTCAAGTATATGAAATTCGGTATTGCCAATACTCCATTAGATGTGAGCTTTGCACTTCGAAAGAATAAAGGTGAAAGTGACTCACAATTGGAGTACGCAAGAATATTGGGATATTTAATGTATATAATGAATTGTACACGACCAGAAATAGCATGCGTTATTAGTAAATTGAGTCGGTACACGAGTAATTCCAACAAAACTCATTGGATGGCAATGAAAAGAGTTTTGGGGTATCTTAAATACACTCAAGACTATGCCTTGCATTATAACAAATATCCTGCGGTACTTGAAGGATATAGTGATGTAAATTGGATCACTGGATCGAATGAAGTAAAATCCACAAGTGGATAGGTATTTACTATCGGTGGAGGAGCAGTCTCTTAGAAGTCATCCAAAAAGACATGTATTTCTCGCTCTACAATGAAATATGAATTTATCGAATTCGATAAAGCCGGTGAAGAAGTAGAATGGCTCCGAAATTTCTTGGAAGATATTCCTTATTGGCCCAAGCTAGTGGCATCAGTATGTATACACTATGATAGCCAAGCGACAATAGGTAGGGTAGGGCGCATGATGTACAACGGTAAATCTCATCACATACGACGGAGACATAATACCTTTAGGAAACTTTTCTCTAGTGGAATTATCACTGTTGACTATGTAATGTCAAAGGATAATGTGTTGGATCTTCTTACAAAAGGCCTATCTAGAGAAAGAGTGGAAATGACATCTAAGGGAATGGGTTTAAGGCCTAGGACAAGTCAGCATGGCGGTAAATCTACCTAGCAAACTGGAGATCCCAAGAGCTAGGTTCAAGGAGATCAAACAAAGTTGTGTCTGACAGGTTCAACATTGTCAATTACCCAACTCATTCTCATGATGTAGACAATGTATTGTAAACTAGGATAAGACTTAAGGTGAAAAGTCTTTTATTGATTATCTAAATTTGGTAGATTTGATCAAATAGTTTAATCTATAAGATTAAACATTTAGAAATCACCTATGTGAGGGCTAAGTAGAAGCCGCTTCAAAGGGGAATGTTAGTAGAGGCCTATTCTCTAAGATCTCATGAAACCGGGACGTGCTCATGGCTGAAAAGAACAAAACCGTGAGAACCATAAATGGTAAAAGGCTGGTTATGTGACATGTGTTGTCTAGGTGTACATTAAAGCTCGACGGTTCAAAGATATCAAATCTAATGATTGACCGAGTGCATCCGATGCATGTTCACTACAGAAAGTTCAAAGGAAAACCCACTTATCCAGATGCAATCAGTCTTTGCTTGATGATCACATACTTGTCCATAAAGTTTTTCAAAAAATATTCATTCCCCATTCATGTGGGGATTATTGGGTTCTATGTGTGTGTTTGAATGGAAAATGGAGGGAATTAAGTGGAAGAGAAAATTGAGTTTACACCAAAATGGAAAGTGTGCTAAAAATAGGAAAGCTTACTAAAATTATCCCACATTGGTGGGAGAAAGAAGCTTTAAAGTGTTTATATTGTGAAACATATTTCCACATTCTAAGTGAGGCAATAAATAAGAGATGCCTCACGTCGTTGTCATCGCTCGGCTCAGCTTCGGCTTCGGATTAGGAAAATGATCGATCGATGAGATCTATCTTTTTGGACAAAGTTTATTTGATAGAAATTTAATCCAAATACCAAAGGAAAAAATGCAACAGTAATCCTCCATTTATGCATGCATGTAGATTTTGAACTGATGCACTATTTCGTGAATTGGTATACCTGTTCGGAAAAGGACATGGTCTTTGGATGAACGGACATGAATTTCCAAAAAAGACACACCATTTAAGTGAACCATTTCCACCTTTTCGAAGAGGCATATGATAGGCTATATAAACCTGCTTTGATCCACAGGTTTGAGATACGAAATTTTCAGAATAAAAAAACTCTTCTTCTCTTAAAAATATTCTATGTGATAATTCAAACCGTTGAGTGCGTTCGTGGAATCCAATTATTTGAGGTACCACTATAATTGGATTGAAGACCATTTTATCCTGGGAGAAAAATTCCATAACCTCGGGTACAGTGAGGGAAATTATTCCTTAAGGACACTCCGTGAACTCGGGGGACTTGGTCTAAAATTTCTGTTTCATCTATTTTTTGATATCTAACACACTTCTTGGATAGATTAGTAATAATCTTGTGTTGAAGGTGTCAAAGAACTTCAAAACTATTCTTGTTCAAACATGAACTTGTTATGAAGTAGTTGTTGTATTAATACAGATTCTAGTACCCGTAGAAGGAAAATAACACAAAGTATATTGCAACATACTCCAATAAACATATGACTCACAAAATAAATTAAATATAATTTAAAAAGCATATGTTAAAGGGTTTAATTAGAGAATAAGCTTACTCATTTTGTTCGAGAATAGAGCTTTCAACCACAGAAGTGTGAGAAAAATTGATGCCACCAACATTAATTGGGAGAGTATTATGACGACTATTTGGAAGTGCGCCATTCCCTAAAACAATATTAACGTTCATCTCGCGTCTTGTAAACCTAAAATTAATCCACAAAAATTATATTATAAACAAATTACTTAATAATTCATGTACAAAACAATGTTAACGTCCATCTCGCGTCTTGTAAACCTAAAAATAATCCACAAAAATTCTAGTATAAACAAATCACTTAATAATTCATGTACAAACATCAATTTGAAACCTTAATTTAATTAATTAATTACACCTAATTAAGAGAAATAGACGAGTGATCATGAGTTCATAACGACTAAATAAGATACCAATATTGTTACCTAATTCTTATTTTTTACAAGTGCCTGCGGTTATTAAGATGTAACTTATTAACTTCCCTTGTTATTTAGGCGCTTCGATATAAATAGAAAAATACAAATTTCGTCATATAATCCTAAGATTTTTTTGAGATATACCTTTACTAAGAAAATATTAAATAGTTACTAACAAAGTTAAGGCTCCCACTATAAACTATAAAGCGTGCCAACTTGAAAGGTTGGGTATCTAGGTATTTAGCAGGGCCGGCTCTACCATAGGCGACCGCCTTAGGCCCCTAAATTTGAAAGGCCTCATTTTTTAACAATAATAGATTATAGATTTATTTTTTTTAAATATTAATATTATTTGTGGATAAATAAATTTTCTAGATAAATGGAAAGAAAATCTAGAAAGAAGTTTCATATATATAGAGTACTATATCTAAAGAAAAATTCAACGTATTGATATATATTAAGTTAAAATGTATTACTATAAAAAATAGATTATATAATTTTAAAAATAGACTTATTCAAAAAAAATAATCCCAAAAATTAGGGCCTTCATTTGATTTTGGCCTTATGCCACTAATGTGCTTGAACCGTCCCTGATATTTAGCATATTAATTATCAATATGTGCATCTATTTTAATATATATTTTTATTAAAAGCTCCTATTTGTTTCAAATATATCTCATTTTAATACGTATAAAATCTAAGACAGAGAAAACTGACTTGCATATAAAAATTACCAGAAAAAAAAAAGTACGTATTAATTACTTCATATTCCTAGCACCTCCATTATTTGCATCATTTGCTCCATGAAGAAGGATCACATCCTCTTGGTGGGCTTGTGGCTAATGAAAAGTTCAAACACAATTTTTTTTAGAATTAATTAACAAAGAAAAAATATTAAAAATATATAATTTCATTTATAAAAACAATTAAGAGATTAGAACCAATAAGAATAAAATCTCTGCTAACAAAACCCCTAGAATTGAACGTGGAGTCATAGACATTCACCGAACTACATCTAATATTTATACTAGAGATTACATAGTATGATAATAATATTTTTAATTATTTTCATATTTTAAATTAATATACGTTATTATGATTAGATAATGAATGAGCCATGCAAGGTAATTACCTGCTCTTCATGATATCTCCCATCACCATAATCATTATCATCATCATCAAGTTTACCAATAGCAGCAGCAACATCACCTACATCTTCATCAACAACAACATTTGCAAATTGCCTCAAGTTTCCTTCTTCTTTGATTACTCGACAATTAGGGCATATCATAAGCCCACTAACATTAAACGTCGACCCAATACAATCTGTATAATAGAAAAATAGTTTCAGTACTATGCACACTGACGATAAATAAATTCAACACCAACTTATTTATTGTTTAAAAAAGAAAAAATTGTTTATATAATGAAATTAGTTAGATCATAATGTGTGTCAAATAAATATGATGAACCATATAAGATTCAATTTTTAAATGAGATTATACAAGAAAAATTACAAGATTCATATAATTTTTTATTGATTTATTCGTGCCTTCCATCTTTCTTGTTTTACTTCTTTTACTAATGTAGTCAAAGATTTTTATCTAGAAAATCAAAAAGAAATATTATTTTGCTAACTACAACATGATTTATTATGATACAAGTTTTCTCTTTCTTTTCCAATGAGTTATAAGAAAGTAAAAAAGTTCAATTTAATTAGTTGAAAGATCCAAATTAAAATTCAAGAAAAAATCATATGAATCAAATAGATAATTTTTCTTATTGAGTAAAGATGGATCTAGCTAGCTATTACATGATTTATTAGGTATTTAGGTATAGAAAATTTCTAATAAAAAACATGAATGAATAGGTTTTTTGTTTGTTACTAAATATAAATAACATAACACTTTCCGGCATGAAAGAAACGGCCACAGATAAGTTTGGTTATCGATCGTCTAGCATTATCGACTACTTCTTCCAAGCAAATCGTACAACTATGTGAGCCATTAATATCATTTGAACAGATTTTATTGGCCATAACTATTAGAAAAAATTAAGATAAAACACTTGGCGAAAACTTAATTAATTTGAAGAAGATAAATGAAAATTGAAGTGAGGAAATAGGCAGATTTCAACATTATTATAGGAAATTTTTTAACCCTAATTAATTGGCTTGCTGAGATTGTGCTTGTGTTAGATTTTCATACTATGAATTATATTGGTGGTCAAAATGGTAACATAAAATGTAGGGAAAAGGGTAAAAAAAAAGCATCATTGGCTATTATTTATTAGCTAAATTTGTCCCTAGTTATACGATACGATCAAATATATCTTTGTTGTTACTAAAGTTCTAAGAATATTCCTCTTTTTAATATTTTTCTATTATGGCAAGGTGAGAGCTCATGTGACCTGACATTTAAGTGAGGTGGACGTAACACGACATACCACCTCATCACTAGTTTTTTATTTTATATAGAGATAAGGGAACACTTGATAGTTAAGATTTGCTATGATAAATAGAAGGGAATAGTTTAAATTAAAAGCTCACGCATTCATTAATTCATGTCTAAAAATAAAAAAATTAAGAGACTTTTAATTTGTTTTTGATACATCACTCTGCAAATTTCAACAGTATGTATAGATATGAAAAAAAAAGTCTACTTTACAAGTCACAAAACGTACATAGGAGCGATAGGAGCGAGAATAGAGAAAAAAAAAAAGTTCAAGATCATGGTAATATGTTAATATTTTTTAAAGCAAAAAAAATAAAAAAAATATTTACCACTAGCAATCCCAAGAGAGAAAAAAGTTAATTAACCTACTAAATTCTAATCAAGTGTTAGATTCTTTTCTTTTGAATAAATGAAAACAGTTTCTTATAATGGTGATGGTTGTCAATTCATTTAATTGATTACTATGTGACATCCTTTTGTGCAAATATGAACATATTTTATATTATTTTTGAAAATTTTAATTTTTTCTTTTTGGTAAATGACTAATTTTTAGTTGCTATATCTTGTCGAAATTTAAAAATAGTAAAATTATATTATATTATAAGTGGAAGCTTCTGAAATAAATAATTTACGGAGATTCTTTTCTAGTGTGTTTATTCCAAATAATCACACGAGTTGAAAGGAAAGTAACAATCAAATGACACATAAGTGTAGCGAAATTAACATAGCATTGGTTATCTAAATAGCTTGCATACTTAATTAAAAAATATAAACACAACCTAAAATGCAATTTTAAATTGTATTCTCGAAACAAAATAAATTATTCTTTAAACTCGTGCATATAAAAAATCTAAACATATCGAAAAAGCTATTTTGTAAATTATAACACAGATTATATGAATAACATTTCACATCAAAAACTTCAACTTCATATTTTAACAGAAGAGACATGCTAAAACAAAAGGGAATCAAACAAACTTGAACCTGATATCTAACATGACTTCTAATATATTAACAAAACATTACTTGAGTCAAACCTCTATATAGTTGGAGTATTTGTTTGAAAATTTCATGACTGTTGTAGTGAAATATTGTTACATATGTAGAGTGTTATTCGATGCTTAGATCTCATTTAACTTTATAAACAAAAATGTGCAAAATTAGAAAGAATATCAATGTAAAAAAGGCAAATATCAGTAGAATTTTTTCTCGTGAAGTTATATATGAACAGAACTAAAGGATGGGTAATTTAATAAAAGAGAGTATTGTTATAATGAATGTCATTGATGTTATAGGTAAACTGTTGTTAAAGAGAAGTAAAATAAAAAATAAAAAAATTAATTTCGAAGAAAATCATATCGCTATAGTAAAATACCATTATAATGAAATGGATAAATTTTGTCAATTTGGTCAAAGTTAATTTTATCTTTAGATGAAAGTTATTTGGAGAATTTTCCTTATAGGAAAAATCTAGAATGTGCTCTGATATTTATTGGATTAAGGGATTTAATTGAGTGAAAGACTTAGATTTGTTTAGTTGATGAATTTTATCTTCTTTAAATTAATTTTTAAAAATTTTAATTTAATAACTAATGCAATGTGTAATAAAAAGAAAAAAGACATAAAATTATTAAAAATAAAAAATAGACACTTTTTTCTTCTTCTTCTTCTTCAAAACTTTATCAACAACAATACCCAAATTTCTCCATTAACAACCTCAAATACATTTTTCACCACTTCTCTCCTTTAATTTTTTTCATATTCCTCCATTAACACCATCAAAAAATAACCACTAAGACACTAAATTAAAAATTTTCCACCATTAAACACCTATTTGTTAAAGAAACATGAATCAAAATCACTCATTTTTCTCCATGAAACAACCATTTTTCCTCCATTGTTAATATTAGCAAGAGAAATAAAACAAAAGAAAGTTCTTAGATCCATTTGTTAAAGAAATGGGAAACAAAAAATGGAATAGTTTCAGTTTCAAAAATGGGATAATTTGAATGAAAATTATTCAGTGGAAACTATTCAGAGGAAAATATTAACAAGAAAATTCTAGGAAAATTTTCCTCCATTAAACACCTATTTTTCCTCCATTAAATACCCATTCAAATTTCTTAGATCCATTTGTTAAAGAATCACCCAACATAATTTTTTCCTCACCTTTCTTAGATTTATTTGTTTGAACAAATTGATAATTGATTGAATTTTTTACGTGAGTTGAGTTTTCCGGCGAAAATTCACCGGAAAATCTGACAAGTGTGGTTGTGTTGGGGTGGATGAAGGTGGATGGGTGTGTGTGCAGGTGGGGTAGTATGGGGGAGAACGGAGAGTGTGTGCAGGTGTGGGGGTGGACGGAAGGGGGGCAGGGGAGGTGTAACACCCCGTATTCCAGTACGTGTATTGGCGTATTCAAGTACGTGTATTGGTCTTATTTATATGAATTATTTTTTTTATTTTATTTATACCGGAATTTTCCCGTCGATGGTTCCATGCGAAGGTTATTGAATAAGATTTCCAACGATACAAAGATTTCCAAAAACGGATAGTTTTCGGATATAATCGAGCACGTTGGAAACTATAAAATGGTGGCCGGGATATTTGGGAATAGTAAATGTGCAGGAAAATTTCCTGCACACAAACTACTGAGGCCAGCCGAATTTTTGGGTCAACTTCGAACAATCATAACTCCCTTAATATAATCAACTGGGATATTTGTGACCTATGAAAAGAAAGATATTTAGGTCTTCTTTCCAATGCAATTGGTTTCATCCAAATCCAATGTCTAAGTAAGGAGTTATACTCGTTTTACTTCAACCTATCAAAACAGATTTTTAGGGTCAACTTCAAACGACCATAACTCCTTGTACAGGACGAACTGGGTGGAATACATTATATGAAATGAAATTCCTTTGAATTATACTTCCAAAGATACACATTTCACCCAAATCCGATATCGGAGCAAAGAGTTATGGTCGATCTACTTTAGCTTAACAAAACAGTCCACCAAAGAACAAATTTGACATTATTTAAATTTTAAAGGCATTTTGGTCATTTTCTATTATATTATGGACGGGAATATATGTATATATACATGTATATGAGTTCAAAAACTCATTTTCATCATCAATCATTGATAAAGAACAAACCCTAGTCAAATTTGACATTTAAATTACTTTTGATTCAACCGTAGAAATTCCAAAGTAATCCAATAACTGCGTTTGTCATCTCGAGAGCTTGGAACGGCACCTATTATTTGTGCAAACAGGATTGCATAATCAAGAGGTGAATTCTAAGGTATGAATATTGTTTGCCTTTTTTCTTTTCCTTATGTATATGTGTGATAGAGGATTATATATATTGGTTGTTATTGAAAGGTGATGGAAATAGGGTTATGGACTATTTTTCATGGTTTGGTTGTATTGAATTGTGGAAGGTGGATATGTTAATTGAGTTATGGAAGGCGGATATGGTAATTGAGTTATGAAAGGTGGATATGGTGATATACTATTTAATTGATGATTATTTATGTCTATGTCTCAATCTGGTTTAATGGATTGATTGGAAGGATAAATGAATCTAAATTTGATATTGGAGGATGTTGTATGAATATGCATGACATGTGAATGTAATTGGAGTATAAGAGGGTTAAAGTGACACCCTTTATGGTGTAATTAAGTCTTACTACTTAACCACTAGTTTGGTGAATTCAAATAATTAAATTGTGACGTTTGGTTGCTAATACTAGATTGCTATATATGTTCATTGTAGATAAGTAATCTGAAAAGACGAGAAGTCCATTTGGGACTAGTATTGAAGGTTGACAGTCAGGTATGTAAAGCATACTCTATACCATATCTTTGGCATGAAAGTGAACAATTGTTCTATTAAGAAAGTTTTCAAAGTTATTTAATAACATGTGATCCATAATGGTTTTGTATGATGTCCTACGTTACCAATGAACTTGTTTCCACCCTACAAGATGTCAATACATTCCAATACTTACTTGTTTTTCAAATCTTACATGTTTATTGCACTAATGAATGTCAGAAGGTATCCGGTTACTCAAACAAGATCCATGTGCTATTAATGACTCCAAAACGTTTCATTGATATACCAATAAGTTCCTACTTCATTGTTATGGCATTGATGACTCCAAAACACTTCATTGATGTGCCAATGAGTTCTTACTTCATTGTTATTGCATTGATGGTCTATTTATATGTCTCTTATTGATGTATCATTGTTCCAAAGTATCAAAAATGCGGTGGCGACCGAAATAACAATCTCAAAGATTAATTGAACTAAGTGATGGAAGTTCTCTCTTATCGGGTGGTATCCCAGGGGCATAAGCCTATCATGGATCGATCCCTATTTATGTTTTTATAGGTGGTATCCCACAGGAATAAGCCTATCATGGGTCGATCCCAGTTGATATGTACTGGAGGCAGCCTAATGGTGATAGTACAGTACAATAATGATTACAAAAATGACAAGAACGATGGTAAAGTGATTGAATAAATACAATGTACAGGTTGTCACAAGTTCTAGTAAGTGTGGTCCACTTTTATTACAATTTATTCACCTTTTTCTGATTTATATTGAGCTCCTATATCATATGTGATTATCTACAACTTTATATACTCAGTACATATTTCGTACTGACGTCCCCCACGGGGGACCTGCATTTCATGCTGAAGGCACAGGTACCTCAGCTCATACATCGCACAAGTAGGATCTAGGATATCCAACTGCTTTTGGTGAGCTCCAATTTGCTTCTGGGCTTTCCGTGTTATAGCCAGTCACTTTTGGTATTGTATAGAGGTTAGTTATATGGCGGGGTGTGTCCCGAGCTTAGTTAAACTCTGTGTATTGTCTAGAGGCTTTGTAGACCTAATGTACAGTCAAGGTGGTGTTTTGTTAATAAACGTGATGGCTCCAATGGCCAAGTATTATATATACATATATATGTGTGCTCGAACTTATACAGGTGATTATTTCCTTTTATATGCGACATGATGTTGTCCGAATTTTGGGTTGTCTTAGAGGTATGCATGGGAAGTATAAGGTTATGAGCTGGTTCTCCCGAGCCTCCTCAGTTACGGGTGCCAGTCCGCCCCAATAGGATTTGAGGCGTGACAAAAGTGGTATCAGAGATGTTCTTCCTAGTGAGTCTACAAAGTCGTGTCTACGTAGAGTCTTGTTTATCGATGTGTCATGCACCGCATCTATAAACAGGAGGCTATGGACATTTAGGAATTGTTTGTTTTCTTCATGTCTTAGATCGTGCGATAGAGCCTATATTTTATATGAAGTCATAGTTGACCACTGAATTCGTTTGTTTCTCTTATTATAGTAATGATGCCGGTTACCAGAAGCAAGAATACCGATAAGCAATTAGATGTGGCTACCGGAGAGGGGACAAGTAAGTCACCCACTATACCAGCTAATCAAAGTGAGGCTCTAGCTGGGCATGCATCAGAAACTTCTTCCACTCCGGAAGAAATAAGAGGGAGGAGAACTATATCCCCAGAGCCACCTATTAATGCTTTTGATCAAGATCTTAGAAATGCAGTACAACTTTTGACTTGTATAGTTACTGGGCAAGCTCAAGGGCAAGCCATTCCTACCACGAGTCCTAGTGGTACAGATAGGGCAGCTAGCCTTCGAACACAGGATTTTCTTAAGATGGATCCTCCCACTTTTACTAGATCAGATCTTAACGAGGACCCACAGGACTTTATTGATAAAATTCAAAGGGCCTTAGATGTTATGCATGTAACGGGTAGAGAAACAGTGGAGTTAGTTGCGTATAGATTCAAAGGGGAGGCTATATATTGGTAAGAGTACTGGAAATGATCTAGGTGTATTGATGCACCCCCAGCTAGTTGGAAAGAGTTCAAAGAGGCTTTTCTTAATCATTATCTTCCATTCGAGATTCGTCAGGCCCGTGCAGATCAGTTTTTAAATCTTTGTCAGGGGAATATGAGCGTGAGGGAGTACAGTCTCCGATTTAATTCCTTGTCGAGATATGCTCCTAATGTTGTAACTACTATGGATGATAGAGTTCATCAATATGTGGATAGGCTGTATACATATTTGGTTAGAGATTGTACTATTGCTGCTTTGAACAAAGATATGGACATAGCGAGGATCCAAGTTTTTGCATAGAAAATGGACGATCAGAGGCAGAGGAGAAGAACACATGAATTAGAAAGAGGATATTCAAAGAGGGCTAGATCTACAGGGAAGTTCATGGCATCCCAAGGAGGGTTCAGACCACAGTTTTCTGCTAGACCACCTAGGCCATTATCTTCTTATTCTGCAGCTAGTTCCCCACCACAGTTCCAAAGGTCCATAGGAAATCAATTTGGGCACAGAAGTGAGAGTCAAAGTTCGCGGACATTGGGGTACCAAGGGAAAGGGAATATGAGCCAATCGAGACCTCCTCGAGAGCCATGCAATAAATGTGGAAGGTACCATTTGGGCGCATGTCGGCTGGGGACCAATGTTAGCTTTTGG
The DNA here is from genome assembly GCA_030864215.1 of Capsicum pubescens. Classification (NCBI taxonomy): domain Eukaryota; kingdom Viridiplantae; phylum Streptophyta; class Magnoliopsida; order Solanales; family Solanaceae; genus Capsicum; species Capsicum pubescens. The sequence continues at coordinate 294,318,110 of CM061542.1, read as the reverse complement.
TGCGGTATGTCGGGGCATATGATGATAGAATGCCCACGAAGGGGCATAGGGGGTATGGTATGACCTACGGGGTCATTTGTTGCATCATCATTATTGATGCCTTATTCAGGAAGGGGTGCACAACCAATGGGTCGTGTTAGAGGTGATAGAGGAGCCACGAGTTCTAGCGGGGCTCAAAATCGTACGTATGCTCTAGCGGATTGACAGAATTTAGAGGCTTCCCCAGATGTGGTTACGGGTACGTTGTCTATCTTTTTATTCGATGTATATGCCTTAATTGATCCCGGTTCTACATTATCTTATGTTACTCACATCTGGAAAGTTTGAAAGAATACCCGAACTGTTAGTTAAGCCATTTGAAGTGTCCACACCGCTTGGGGAATCTATTATAGCTAGAAGGGTTTACCGAAACTACATAGTAACTATTTGTGGTCGTGATACGATGGCTGATCTTGTGGAGTTAGAAATGGTAGATTTTGATGTTATAATAGGTATGGAATGGTTGGCATCTTGTTATGCCACAATTGATTGTTGCATGAAAAAGGTATATTTCCATTTTCCAATAGAATCAGTCCTTGAATGGAAAGGTGAAATTGGCGCGCAAAGAGGTAGATTTATTTCTTATTTTAAGGCAAGAAGAATGATTTCCAAGGGATACATATATCATTTAGTTAGAGTAAGGGATACAGAAGCGGAGCCACCAACTCTTCACGCTGTTCTGGTGGTAAATGAATTTTCTGATGTATTTCCTGAAGATCTTCCAGGTTTGCCTCCTGAACGAGAAGTAGAGTTTGGTATTGATGTAATACCAGACACCCAACCAATCTCCATTCCTCCATATAGAATGGCCCCAGCAGAATTACGATAATTGAAAGAGCAATTGAAAGATTTGCTAGAGAAGGGATTCATAAGGCCTAGTATGTCCCCCTGGGGAGCACCAGTGTTATTTATGCGCAAAAAAGATGGCTCGCTGAGGATGAGTATTGATTATCGGTAATTGAATAAGGTGACTATTAAGAATAAATATCCTCTCCCAAGAATTAATGATTTATTTGATCAGTTACAGGGAGCCAAGTGCTATTCTAAGATTGATTTGAGGTCAGGTTACCACCAAGTGAGGGTCAAAGAGAAGGATATACCCAAGACAGCTTTCCGAACACGGTATGGTCATTATGAGTTTCTAGTTATATCATTTGGGATAACAAATGCACCCACAGCTTTTATGGATTTGATGAATAGGGTGTTTAAGCCATTCCTGGATGTCTTTGTGATAGTTTTTATAGATGATATTCTAGTTTATTCTAGATCAGAAGAGAACCATGCCAATCACTTACGACAGGTATTGTAGACTCTTCGTGATTGTAAGCTTTATGCAAAGTTCTCTAAATGTGAGTTTTGGTTAAAGTCGGTGGCATTTTTAGGTCATATTGCATCTAGTAAAGGGATAAAGGTTGATGCTCAAAAGATAGAAGCTATGAAGAACTGGCCAAGGCCCACAACGCCTACGTAGATTCGTAGTTTTCTCGGGTTGGCCGATTATTATAGAAGGTTTTTCTTCCATTTCAGCTCCCTTAACCAAGCTAACCCATAAAGCATCCAAATTCCAATGGAATGATGCCTGTGAGAAGAGTTTTCAAGATTTAAAGAACAAGTTGATTTCTACACCTGTGTTGGTACTTCCAGAAGGCACCGAAGGGTATACAGTGTATTGTGATGCTTCCAGAATTGGTTAAGGATGTGTATTGATGCATCATGGTAAGGTAATAACATATGCTTCTAGAAAATTGTGGCCACATGAGAAAAATTATCCTATACACGATCTTGAGCTGGCAATAGTTATTTTTGCTTTAAAGATATGGCGCCACTACTTATATGGGGTTCATGTTGATATATATACTGACCATAAGTGCTTGCAATATATTTTTAATTAGAAGGATCTAAATTTAAGGCAGCAGAGATGGCTTGAACTATTAAAGGACTACGATGTTGATATCTTGTACCATCCAGGGAAAGCAAATGTGGTAGCTGATGCGTTAAGTCATAAGGCTATGATGGCGCCTATAGAAATGCAAGGTATGATTAAAGATCTTCACCAGTTAGCTAGTTTGGGAGTTCGCCTTCTTGAAACTCCAGATAAAGATCTTATCGTACATAATGCTGTGGAATCTTCATTAGTAGCTGAAGTGAAAGAGAAGCAATATGCAGATCCTATTTTATTACAACTTAAGGAGAACGTTCAGAGTGATGCGACCAAGGAATTTGAGCTTACGCGAGAAGGAGTACTTCAGTGCCAAAACCGATTGTGTGTGCCGGATGTAGACGGGCTAAGAAAGAAGATTATGACAGAGGCACATTTTTCAAGGTATTCCATTCATCCAGGATCAACCAAAATGTATCAACATTTGAAAGATATGTATTGGTGGAATGACATGAAGCAGAGCATTGCAGAATTTGTAGCTGAATGTCCAAATTGTCAAAGTGTTAAAGTTGAGCACCAAAAACCCGAAGGTTATATGCAATGCATTGATCTTCCAAGATAGAAGTGGGACATGATCAACATGGATTTCATTATTGGTTTGCCTCGTACATCCAGGAAGTTTGATTCTATATGGGTGATTGTTGATAGGCTTACCAAATCCGCACATTTCCTACCAGTTAGGACCACTTACACAGTTGAAGAGTATGCAAAGCTGTACATTAAAGAGATAGTCCAATTACATGGAGTGCCAATCTCTATTATATCAGATCGGGGAACCCAATTTACCGCAAACTTTTGGAAGTCTTTTCAAAGGTGTTTGGGAACACAAGTGAAGTTGAGTACAACTTTTCACCCTCAAACAGATGGACAAGCAGAACGTACCATCCAAACACTTGAAGATATGCTAAGATCTTGTGTAATAGATTTTAAGGGCAACTGGGATGGTCATTTACCTCTTATTGAGTTTGCCTACAATTATAGCTATCATTCAAGTATCAAAATGGCACCATATAAAGCTTTATATGGAAGGAAGTGTAGATCACCAATAGGATGGTTCGAAGTGGGTGAAACTCTTTTGTTCGGACCGGATCTTGTTTATCAAGCCATAGAGAAGGTTAAAGTAATTCAACAACTACTGAAAACAACCCAAAGTCGACACAAGTCATATGTGGATAGTAGAAGGAGAGGGATAGAGTTTTCTATAGGTGATTGGGTATTTTTTAAGGTATCACCAATGAAAGGGGTAATGAGATTTGGAAAGAAAGAGAAGTTGAGTCCACGTTATATAGGCCCGTATAAGATCACTCGAAGGTTTGGACAAGTTGCATATGAATTAGAGCTACCCCAAGAGCTCTCATCAGTACATCCGGTATTTCATGTGTCAATGCTTCGAAAGGGCATCAAAGATCCATCACATATCACTTCTACTAAGGATGTGCAAGTTGCGGAAGATCTTACCTATGAGGAAGTGCCTATTGCTATTCTAGATCGCCAAGTTAAGAAGATGAGAAATAAAGAGATAGCATCTGTGAAAGTACGTTGGAGAAATCGTCAACGGGAAGAGATTACATGGGAAGCTGAGGAAACAATGAAATCTAAGTACCCTCATTTGTTCAAAGATGAAGATAAAGTTCAAGAAACGGAGTTAAAACATTAACAAGTATGTTTTTTTTATATATGCATAGAATTTATGTGATGATGTGAATATTAATGATGGACTTGAACTTGTTTCGGATGAATAACTACGCTAACATTCGAGGAAGAATGTCCTAAAGTGGTAAAGGATGTAACACCCCGTATTCAAGTACGTGTATTGGCGTATTCAAGTATGTGTATTGGTCTTATTTATATGGAATTAAGTCGATGGTTCCATACGAAGGTTATTGAATAAGCTTTCCAATGATATGAAGATTTCCAAAAATGGATAGGTTTCGGATATAATCGAGCACGTTCGAAACTATAAAACGGTGGCCGGGATATTTGGGAATAGTAAATGTGCAGGAAAATTTCCTGCACACAAACTACTGAGGCCAGCCAAATTTTTGGGTCAATTTTGAACGATCATAACTCCCTTAATATAATGAACTGGGAGATCTGAGACCTATGAAAATAAATATCTTTGAGTATTCTTTCCAATTCAATTGGTTTCATCCAAATCCAACGTCTGAGTAAGGAGTTATACTCGTTTTACTTCAGCCTATCAAGACAGATTTTTAGGGTCAACTTCAAACGACCATAACTCCTTGTACAGGACAAACTGGATGGCCTACTTTATATGAAATGAAATACCTTTGAATTATCCTTCCAAATATACCAATTTCACCCAAATCCGATATCGGAGCAAAGAGTTATGGTCGATCTACTTTAGCTTACCAAAACAGTCCACCAAATGACAAATTTGACATTAATTAAATTTTAAAGGCATTTTGTTCATTTCCTATTATATTATGGATGGGAATATGTGTATATATACATGTATATGAGTTCAAAAACTCATTTTCATCATAAATCATTGAGAAAGAACAAACCCTAGCCAAATTTGACCTTTAAATTACTTTTGATTCAACCGTAGAAATTCCAAAGTAATCTGATAACTGCGTTTATCATCTCGAGAGCTTGGAACGGCACCTATTATTTGTGCAAACAGGATTAGATAATAAAGAGGTGAATTCTAAGGTATGAATATTGTTTGCCTTTGTTCTTTTCCATATGTATATGTGTAATAGAGGATTATATGTATTGGTTGTTATTGAAAGGTGATAGAAATAGGGTTATGGACTATTTTGCATGGTTTGGTTGTATTGAATTGTAGAAGGTGGATATGGTAATTGAGTTATGGAAGGTGGATATGGTGATATACTATTGAGTTGATGATTATTTATGTCTATGGCTCAATTTGGTTTAATGGATTGGTTTGAAGGATAAATCAATACAAACTTGATATTGGAGGATGTTGTATGAATATGCATGGCATGTGAATGTAATTGGAGTATAAGAAGGTTAAAGTGACACCCTTTATGGTGTAATTAAGGCTTACTACTTAACCTCTAGTTTGGTGAATTCAAATAATTGAATTGTGACGTTTGGTTGCTAATATTAGATTGCTATATATGTTCATTGTAGATAACTAATCCGAAAAGATGGGAAGTTCATTTGGGACTAGTATTGAAGGTTGACAGTCAAGTATGTAAACCATACTCTATACCATATCTTTGGCATGAAAGTGAACAATTGTTCTATTAAGAAAGTTTTCAAAGTTATTCAATAACATGTGATCCATAATGATTTTGTATGATGTCCTACGTTACCAATGAACTTGTTTCCACCCTACAAGATGTCAATACATTCCAATACTTACTTATTTTCCAAATCTTACATGTTTATTGCACTAATGAATGTCAGAAGGTATCCGGTTACTCAAACAAGATCCATGTTCTATTAATGACTCCAAAACGTTTCATTGATATACCAATAAGTTCCTACTTCATTGTTATGGCATTGATGACTCCAAAACACTTCATTGATGTGCCAATGAGTTCTTACTTCTTTGTTATTGCATTGATGGTCTATTTATATGTCTCTTATTGATATATCATTATTTTAAAGTATCAAAAATGCGGTGGCGATCGAAATAACAATCTCAAAGATTAATTGAACTAAGTGATGGAAGTTCTCTCTTATCGGGTGGTATCCCAAGGTCATAAGCCTATCATGGGTCGATCCCTATTTATGTGTTTATGGGTGGTATCCCAGGGGCATAAGCCTATCATGGGTCGATCCCAGTTGATATGTACTGGAGGCAGCCTAATGGTCATAGTACAGTACAGTAATGATTACAAATATAATAAGAATGAAGGTAAAGTGATTGAAGAAATACAATGTACAGGTTGTCACAAGTTCTAATAAGTGTGGTCCACTCCAATTATGATTTATTCACTTGTTTGTGATTTTTATTGAGCTCCTATATCATATATGATTATCTACAACTTTACATACTCAGTACATATTTCATACTAACGTCCCCCATGGGGGACCTGCATTTCATGCTGCAGGCACAGGTACCTCAACTCATACACCGCACAAGTAGGAGCCAGGATATCTAGATGGTTTTGGTGAGCTCCAGTTTACTTTGGGGCTTTCAGTGTCATATCCAATCACTTTTGGTATTTTATATAAGTTAGTTATATGGCGGGGTGTGTCCCGACCTTAGTTAAACTCTGTGTATTGTCTAGAGGCTTTGTAGACCTAAATTACAGTCAAGGTGGTGTTTTGTTAATAGACGTGATGGCTCCAACGACCAAGTATTGTATATACATATATATGTGTGCTCGAGCTTATACAGGTGATTATTTCCTTTTATATGCGACATGATGTGGTCCGAATTTCGGGTTGTCATAGAGGTATGCATGGGAAGTATAAGGTTATGAGCTGTTTCTCCCGGGCCTCCTCGGTTACGGGTGCCAGTCCGCCCCAATAGGATTTGAGGCGTGACAGGAGAGGTAGGATTAGAGGTTACGAAGAAGATGGAAAATGGGGGGGTGGGGTTTTTTTTTAATTGAAACTATTTTTTATATATTTAAATATATATATATATATATATATCTGTAATACCTGTGCCTTTTTTCTAGCTAGATATCATCTCAAAGATACTAGGACTTACTTTAAAATGCAAATCTATCTTTGTACACGTGGTATTTTTTAGATTTTCACTTTCTATCATGTGGGAAATTGAGTTAGCTTTCCAACGGTACCAATTTTGTCCAAATCCGACATCAGACGAGGAAGTTACGGATGTTTTATTTGAAACTGTCGGAAACTCCCAGGCATGACGACCAAGTTGACGGAACTCCACATAAGTGACGGACCGCCACTTTGACCGTCATAGCCAAGGCAACTGATCCACGTACTGGATAAGGACTGACGGACGAGTTGACGGATCGTCAAAGTTGTGACGGACCGTCATCCAGGCCGTCAACTCTTATCTAGTGAACCCCATTTTTGGTCCACGTCTGACGGTCTAAGTGACGAACCGTCAAGTGTCTGACGGACCGTCAGTTGGACCGTCACACGGCACGTTCAGTTTATTTCCAGGTCATTTTAATAGGGGTATTTTGGTCACTTACCACTCTCCTATATATACCTAGATAAGTCCAAATTCAACCATTATGCTCATTATTATTTTACAAACAAAAATTAGGGTTTCTCTTTAAATTTAATCTCCAAGAACAAGATCCAATCTTCTTCAAGAATCAAAGGATTTCAAATCCTTCAAGTTCAAAAACATCAAGAACCTCGAGTCAGGTATGCGTAGTGTTGATCTATGGACCCCTTTTGTTAATAGAGTTCATGAACCATGCTTTTAAATGAGAAACTTTAATTTTCTTGTTGTTATGTGATGTTGTTCATGTTAATTATCATTGATTAAGCTTCAAGATATTAATATAAGTTTTCTTCCATGATGTATGCATGCTTGTAGCTAAAACCCATGAATTTGGGTGGTTCAAGATGATTAAAATTATTGAGAAAACCTATGCCCCAAAGTGTGCATACAAGGTGTTTGTTAAAATGCCTAGAATGTTAAAAATCATGTTCCCATGACCCCATAGTATTTAAATGACAAGCTATGCCAACTCTTACGATTATTCCACATGAACTTCCATGCTATTGATATGTGATGCTAGTATGATTATGCAATGAACATGATATTAAGGTTGTGCAAGTACTTTCATGTGGCATGAAATCCTTCCCATGTAATACATTTTTGATAACCATGCTTAGTATGAAATCCCTTATGTACGAAATTATGAATTGTGGACTCAAATCTTGTGATCAAGTCATGCCATGTGTGTCAGTTCCCTTCCATCGAGTCCTGGGGGTATTCGTACCTAAAAAAATTTAGTTGTGTGCCTAGAGACAAGTCACGTTATCTCGATAATCTCATTCAAGCCATGATCTATAAAACTCAGTCAGTCATGTGACTCAGGAAACCTCCAAAATATCATGATCTCAACAAAATCTCAGATAGTAGTGCTATTCCGTCAGTCAACAGAAGTCAGTTACTCAGTCCTTATATAGTCAGCTAAATCATGTTCAGTCTCTTCAGATGGGAGTAGAAGTTAGCACCTAGTGAAACCAAGGATGGTAACTCACCTTTCAGTTTAGGGTATGATTCTTAGCAGTCATCCTTGTGTTCCAGAACTACGTAACCAGTGTAGGTTGAGACATCTTAACCTGTCAGACTAGGATTGATGAGGTGGCTTAACCTGTCAGTTGAGGGTTCCCACCGTTCTCATTTGAGTACTTACCAGTTGAGGGTCACTCACAAATGTCCTTACCAGTGGCGCGGTATTGACACCCCTCCAGTCGGGGCAGAGATTCGACCCCAACTTATTGGGGCTTGTCGATTAAACAACTACCTCCCACAGTTTCAGGCTCAGTCTCAGTAAAAGAATCCAGATATTTCTTTAGATATCTGTATACCAGGACTGCCAGATACAGTCAAATTCAGTTATAGTACGGAACTCAGATAGTTCCATCAGATGCAGGACAGTATGACACAGTCACCCATGTATTCAGAACTACAGTATCAGTCATGATCAATTATCAGTAAATTGTGTATTAGCGTACATATTTATCTATCACGCATTCGCAATCACATTTTCTATGTATGCATGTTTGCACTCTCACGTTCATATCAGTTAGTTAGTTAGCATTGTTCATGCATGTAACCCTATTTATGTTTTGCCTACCTCACTCGTATACTCAGTACTCCAGTTGTACTGACGCATTTGTGCTATGGTGCTTTCTCTTTATGTTACACCATAGGTTCAGAGACATGAGTTCCAGACCAGCAATAGCAGTCGCATTCCAGTATACAGAGCTACAGTGAGTCCTCTTCATTCGTGGACGATATGATTCGGTTTATTCATTTATTATTTCAATTAGCTATCAGTTTATAAAGTTAGTTGGAGACATGTTCCTTCAACTCCTTACTCAGACAGTGTTTAGAAGCTTTCAGATTTAGTTCAGATTTGATTCAGTTTTCAGTTGTTTTGGGTATCTTTCACCCATATGGATTTTATTTTACCAGATTCTTTATTCAGTTGAACCTTATGGCCTACGTGTTCATGTTTTCCATATTATTATGATATATACTGAAATGTACAGGTACAAATATCAGTTATGGGTTAGCTTGTGGTCCCTCAGGGTCATGAGCACCGTGTAGCATTCCGGTTCAGAAAATCGGGGTGTTTCAATATAGATATAAAATATTTATGTATATATATTATATATATAAAAAGAAATATTAAAAGAATACTTTATTTACGTTGCTCCGATGTGGCGGTGATGTGGCGCTGACATGTCAGCGAGTATGATGCACTCTCCATTATGAGAGTGGTATTATTTATTAAGGGGTGAAAGTAATTCACTTTAAAGATGTTAAGGGGGTAAATAAACATAAGTTAAGTTTAAGTGCTAAATTGAGTTGGGAGGACAAGTTCAGAGGGAAAAAATGTATTTTCTCTAATAAAAATAAAGTACTAATATTACAACATTCTGCTAAAGATTTAGTACAATTATAGATATAAAATATTAATTTATAGTTTATTTAATTAGTACGAAACTTGAAATAACATGATTACAATCAATTATTAAAAATAGAGGTGAAAAGTAATGGTTAATAAGCTTGATAAAAGTATACTTTATTGGGTAAATCAACAACGACGACAACAATTGTAGTAGCAAGTTGTAATAATAATGAAAAATGACGGAAAAAGTAATTAATCTGAAAACTCAAGCAAATACTCTCTCCATCTCAAATTTCCTAATTTGATTTCTTATTTTACTTATCTTTTTTCATTAATCAAGAAGAGAGAATTTTTTTTTTTATGCTTTACCCTTTGCATTAATTATTTTTTCTTCAAATTAAAATGTAAACATTATTTAATAGGGATATTATGGTAAATTAGTCATGTTATTAATTATTATTCTTAATCAATGTGTCATCTTAATTTGAGACGAGTAATTTGGGACGGAGGGAGTAGAAAAGAAGGATTTCAATCGCCGTAGTCATTATCATCATCACTAATGACACACTTATATTAATTGATGATACAGTCTAAATATAATTTGTCCAGCTATATTATGAAATAAACATTCAATTGACGCATTTGAGTGCAGGTTAGGTGTTATAATGGTCATCGATTTAGTTTAATCAAAAGGATATTTAGACAAGTTTTAGGGCTATTTATGTATTTGGCCTTTTTAACTGCTTTCAACTTTATACTTTAAACTAAGTAAATTAGATTGGCGGAGACTATAGAATTTCTCATTAAATCAGAACTAAAAACGTTTAAATCCTCGATTCACTTATAATTCTAGTATATATTAAAACGGAATATAACACAATAGTCAAAGAAAAATGTTGTGAGATAAAACAAAAAGGCTAAAAAAAAAATGGATTAAAGAATGTGTCGAACTCTTCAAAGAAGAAGAAGTTGTTGGAACATAATGTTTTTGCTTTGTGTTTGTAATTCCTTATTCATCCATAAAAATCTGCTTGCTCCCGCACTCCACTGCCATATTTTATATCAATCTTGTCTATTTAAACATGTCTATCATCAGAAAAAAAAAATATCAATTCATGATAACAATGATGATAAACTTTCATCTTAATTTATAGGGTTAATAAATGATCAGATTCAACATATTTAGGCTTCAGTTTAAATTTGATCATTTAAAAAACTATACAACCAAATGTGCTAAAGTGACAATAAAGGGGAAAAATGAAGAAATTCATTGCAATAATACACGCAAATGTACATGTATCGGTAAGGCAATAACTACTTCTTGATAAGTAAATAAGATTCGAAAAAACCACAAATAGTTTTTTCTTTGGCTATAACATTTGCAGAAAATGGTTTGATTGGAAACAATTTGAGGAAAAAAGATGATTACAAATCATATTTATTTTGGTTCTACCGGCATCTTATCTCCTACAAGTACTACACTTAATCTTAGCATGCTCATGACCTATTATGTTTGTTTCTGAATACCTTTTATGCCTAGAGGAGAGAAATATTTACATATACACACATCAATATAATTTAATATACAGAAAAAGATATAGAGTTATAAGTATGATTTTATCTGGATTCAATAGTATGGATCAGAATCTAAGCACAAATAATTAACTTTGTATCGAGTAAATTAAATTAATTTAGGTGGTCCTAAGTTCAAAACTCATAAAATTTGAATCCCTAATCAGATATCTTTAGTAGTAAGAATTTATTTATTTTTTGTTTCTATTCTTATCTTTTTACTCTTTAGATCAAATTTGTGAAAAAATAAACGATAAATAGCAAGATTAAAAAGATTTTAAGATATAAAAAATCTAACTACAAGTAAGAACAAATTCAAAAAAAAAAGACGCAAAGCTAAAGCCAAAAGATGAGAATAAGGATAATTTAACTACAAGTGAGATCAGATTCACAATTTAAATTTTATAAATTTGACTTTATGATCGGATCTGTTTATTTAATTTACTCTGTTCAAAATTAATTATTTTTGCTTTAAATAGAATTTGATTCAAAACTATAAAATTCAGATAAAATCATACTTTTAACTCTATTGCCTTCCCTGCATATTAAACTACAGTCTATACCAATATGTACGCATATAAATATTTGACTCATTTAGACATAAAGGATATTCAGAAAGAAATATAAAAGGTCATGAGCAACGTAAGACTAAGTGTAGTACTTACTTATTGGAGATTAAGGCGTGGTACCAAAAAAATCATGATTTGTAGTCAATCTTATTTCTCACAATAATAATAAAATTAGTGGCCTGATCGAATCCTTTCCTACAAACATTATAGTCAAAAAAAAAAAAAAAGAAGAAGAAGAAGAAAAACCTACTTCTGGGCTTCTTGAATTTTATTTACTTTGCAAGAGAAGTTGTTACCTGACCAACATATCTACATATACATTTGTGCATTTTCTTGAAATTAATTTCTTCACTTTTTTTCTTCATCACCATTTTAGAGTGAAAAAATATAAATTAAAGAAGAAGTCAATACTAATGTGAGGTAAAACTGCAAAATTTTCGACTGTATACATAGATAAGAAAAAAGGTGTATTTTGTAATTTTCATAATGCATATAAAACTAAAAACAGAAAATAATATGTTCTAGATTGTGATAATATTCTGTTGTTTGAAATATATTTATTACTAGCTGATCCCAGAAAGAAAAATTTTATTGACCTACAACAATTTTAATCAAGTGTTAGATTCTCATCTTTTGAATAAAAGAGAACATATCATTATTTATGACTAGTTGTTATACCTTATCGGCATCTTAAAAAATATAAACTTAAAAAATATAAAATATGTACTAGAATAGTAGAATGTGAAATAAAAAGGTTAAATTTTACTCATATACAATTCAAATTTAATCTAGTCCTACATTGTACTCTTTTTTCATTCATATCCTTACTATTTGTAAATCATTTCATATTCATCCTTCTTTTAATCTAAAAGAAAATATTATATGTACTCATACATCATTGCAAAAGGAGGTACCATTTTTCTTAAGTAAGTAAACATTTTATTCACTGATCAAGAAAGCATTTTGAACTATATAGCACCAAAATTTGGACTTAGTCCTATATCTTCTAACAAACATTTTGAGCAACACTTTTCTGATTTACTTTTGATAAGGGATTCATTAGAAAGATTTGACCTCTTCTGAGTAAGTAACATTCGAGCCCATAAGAAACTGATAGAGTTTCTATCTCTGCGGAGAAACTACCAAACCACGAGGTCATATAAAGAAAGTAGAGAACCAGTGTAACTTATGTAAATCTTCTTCCGTTTCTGCCTGTGCTTTATATTTGCGAGCAGTCCCCATTAGCCAGAGACAAAAGATTCATATGCGAATACATAAGTAAATGGGCCTCTACTTGAGCCTCCAAAGATAAACTAGGACATAGGGTCAAGCTTATGCTCCCCTCAGCTTTTTAATTATTGGTGATCTAAAGATCACGCCATCTTGGGATGATAAATTCAAAAGACAATTATTCGACCAAACATTTCAAAGATTCTAATATGAGAACCAAATAGCATAAACTAATGATAAGTAAATGGAAAAATGCTCAAATATACCACTGAACTATCAGAAATAACTCATTTATGTCATCCGTTAAAAGTTGGGCTCATTCATTCCATCGCCGTTATAAAACAGGGCCATTCATGCCATTACTTTTTAACGGTGGTTTTCAAAAAAACTGCTTTGCCACGTGGCCTCTTATTAGAGGTCCACGTCATTTTAGAAAAAAATAAAAAATTTGAAGCTTTGATCCATTAAGAAGAATTCACCCACACCAAACCTATCACCTTAACCCACTTTAATATTACTCTTAATTTTGACCCTAGATTTAAACATATACATAATTATTTAGTCTTCGAAGATGAAATTTACACACTTGAATACTACGTTTAAAATAATATAGGTCAGACTAATTAATAATTTAAAATGGCAAATGAATAAATTATGATTAAAAAATAATTTATTTTGACTCTCGAAATCCGAACATCATCACTGTCACACCCTTCTTTTCACGTGAAAGATTGATTTTATGTTTCGAAAGGGTTTTTATTAGTAAAGTGACAAAAGATTAAAAATTTGCTTCGACAAAGGATTATTTACATTTTTTATTCAGAGTCGCCACTTGACATAAATCGGGTGTGCCAAGTCACCTTTGGAAATCCTTTTCAAAATAGTTTGACTCTATAAATTGATCCGTGAACAGAGATTCTGGCTAAGGAATTCTGTTGACCAAGGGGAAGCTGTTAGGCATCCCTCGATCCTGTGGTTCAACCACGGTCTCTTGGTGGAGCGTATCGGCTAATTTGACATTACAAATGTATAAACCACACAAAACACATAAAACAATCAATCAAACACAGGAAACAAAACAAATCCAAAATATAGTGTTCAGTCCAATTATACAGTCCAAAAATAAAAAAGGCAAAAAAAAAAAAATCCTATTCTAACCTACACTAATCCTGAATTGTGCTCCCGTGCTTTACCTGCTGTCTCGGACCTTGATAACGAACATCCTTCGCATACAAAATCCTTCGGGACATTTCTCGATGAGTAAATACAAATGACCTCGGGGCATTCCCTGGCTAAACAAATACACTTTTCAAATACGGTAAATAGAATATTCAACAAATATTCCAAACATTCCAACAAACCACCAATTCTAAGTTTGCCTACCCGGGCCTACTGCTTGCCTACCCGCTCGATGACTTATCACGTTCAACATCAACAATGAATCAAAGTACCCTAATATCCACTTTTATCAATTTTTTATTTCCGCCCCCAAAATAATTGACTAATTCTTCGACTATCAATTCAAATTCTCACATCTAAATCCAACATCAACCAACCCATAACAAAGATTCAAACATGCTCAAACAACAAATCATTTCCGATTGATTAACCAAATTCAACATAGAATCACCCAAAATAAAAAAACTTGCTCAACCACACAATCAAGATTATATTATCAACCAAAGCATTCCATCCATAACATCGGGTATCGTAAACAAAGAAATAAAATATAGTAGAGGTTAGAAATGGACCTGATTCAGAACTTTCAGAGAATATTATAAGAAAATCCACTTCCGCGAACCTTAACTTGAGCCGCGGCAATGACAAATCCAACTCGAATTAAATCCTCAACTTACGAACCTAAAATCGCAGATTTTGACTTATCCTTCCATGGATATCTACGTAACCAAAATTCAATTCGCTATTTTCGGCTCGCCGGAGCTCCGACGATCTCAAACAGTGACAAAAGGTGACGGGTTGGTCAGCTTTAATCGGAGTTTTGGATATTCTCGCTGGTTCCGGTGTTTATGGTTATTGAGTAGTGGTGGGGTGGTGTTTTCCGATTGCTGAGTTCACATTTATCGCTGAGTATTGACGGGGGATGTTTTGGCCAACAGATTTCAGCGAGAATCTCGCCGAAAAACTCAAAATCGATCCCTATCTCTCTTTTCCTCACTTTCTGCGTAACTCTCTCTCGCGCGTGCGTCTCTGTTTCTCTTTCTGAATCTGTTTCCCATTATCTCTCCTCACTAGTTGATGATTATTTTTGTAGGTGTATTATACGTTTTCCTTTGTGAATGGATAACGGTGATTGTGTGTGCTACAATGTGTGTGTCTTTGAATATATTGATGGATTTTGTGTAGTGTATGTATATTGTTGATGATGAATTCTAGTGCCCCCCCCCCTTTTTATGCCTTTCTGCGTGTGAATATCCTCCAAAAAAATGGAAGAAGAAAGTCCTGGGTATGTGTAGTATTGATCAAGGGCCCCCTCTGTATGTTGTTCTCCTATGGG
Source organism: Capsicum pubescens (assembly GCA_030864215.1). Taxonomy (NCBI): domain Eukaryota; kingdom Viridiplantae; phylum Streptophyta; class Magnoliopsida; order Solanales; family Solanaceae; genus Capsicum; species Capsicum pubescens. The sequence goes on along the minus strand of CM061542.1, from coordinate 294,302,717 downwards.
ATAACCCCCCAAAGGAAAATATAAAGGGGAGATGTACGTGGGTAGGGTAGTAAGTGAGGTGGTATGGGGTGTAGGGTAGGCTAGTTGGGTAGGATAAAGTTTTTTAGGATGTAGATTAAAAAGATAAAATTGTTAAGGGTTGTTATTTTTTGTCATTTTATGGAGGGATTATCACACGGAGTAGGATACATGGTGATACAAGGGTAAACGGTAAAAAATCATTCGGGGAGGGACCAAATTACGTGTCTACATCATGCCCCTCTTTGCAAGTAAACACAGTGTGTTTTCATACAAAAAAGTAGACAACGTGATAGAATTTTGTACCGACTATTATTCAAAGGATGTAACAAAAGGCAGAAGGACAACCGAGTTGGAGAGTCGAGTGAGGTCCTGTCGAGGTTCCTGTCTGCGGCTCTGTCATTACATCAAAAATAAAAATTACAAGTTAAAACATAAATAAAATTACAAAATCCTATCTACGCAACTTCTTTTGGACTCTTGACTTGTAACTTCATCACCCTATTCTTCAGGCGGGCTCCTGACTTTCAATTTCTTCAACTTGTTGCTTGGATTTCAATCTCCTTACCCTGTACTCCAGGCGAGCTCCTGACTTGCTAGTTTCAATCTATTGGCTTTCAATTTCTTCACCTTGTTACTTGACTTTTCATGTATTCACCCTGTTCTTCAGGCGGGCTCCTGAAATCACATCAAAACTAAAAAGAAAATTATCTCAAACAAAGAAATGTATGTTCTATGAGTTAATTGGAACGACTCGACTAAAAGGTACATCTTATAGGAATCAAAGGGGATGACTCGAATAAAAGGTACATCTTATAGGAATCAAGAGAGATGACTCAACTAAAAGGTACGTCTTCTAGGAATCAAAGGGAAATGACTTGACTAAAACGTACGTCTTATAGGAATCAAAGGGAATGAGTCGACTAAAAGGTACGTCTTATAGGAATCAAAGGGAGATGACTCAACTAAAAGGTACGTCATAGGAATCAAGGGAGATGACTCGACTAAAAGGTACGTATTCTAGGAATCAAAGGGAAATGAATCGACTAAAAGGTACGTTTGATAGGAATCAAAGGGAATGATTTGACTAAAAGGTACGTCTTATAGGAATCAATGGGAGATGACTCGACCAAAAGGAATGCCTAATAGGAATCAAGGGAAATGACTCGACTAAAAGGTATGACTTATAGGAATCAAAGGGAATGACTCGACTAACAGGTACGTCTTCTAGGGGTTAGGGAATGACTCGACTAAAAGGTACGTCTTATAGGAGTCAAGGGAATGACTCGACTAAAAGGTACGTCTTATAGGAGTCAAGGGATAAGACTGGACTAAAAGGTATGTCTAATAGGAATCAAAGGGGATGACTCGTATAAAACGTACATCTTATAGGAATCAAGGGAATGACTCAACTAAAAGATACATCTTCTAGGGGTCAAGGGGAATTACTCGACTAAAAAGTACGTCTTATAGGAATCAAGGGAGATAAATCGACTAAAAGGTACGTATTATAGGAATCAAGGGGGATGACTCAACTAAAAAGTACGTCTTATAGGAATCAAGGGGGATGACTCGACTAAAAGGTACGTCTTATAGGAATCAAAGGGGATGACTCATCTAAAAGGTACGTCTTATGGGAATCAAAGGGGATGACTCGACTAAAAGGTACATCTTATAGGAATCAAAGGGGATTACTTGACTAAAAGGTACGTCTCCTAGGAGTGAAGGTTCAATTTAAGAAGTGTATCACCTAGAAAATAAAAACTGAAATCCCTGGACAAGTGTGTCGCCGAGGGATATAGGATGATGAATTTTTACCATGATTTTATTATCAAACCTGTGCAGCAATATTGCTTCCTACATTTGTAAAAGTAAGGCATTGAAGCCCTTGATGTTTATGTTCTGAAGTCCCTTCTTTGAAGGTAATATGTTTCCTGTTTCATCAAAGAAAACTTGTGAGTTTAAAACATGGTGGCTGGTTTGTGGCTTTAGCTTTCGCGATGATCGCTTTTTCCCTCATCACTTTTAACCTTGCTTCCAACCATTAAAATATATCATTCACTTATTGAATCATTGACCCGAACTCAGATTATTAAGAGTGACTGAAACAAATACAGTATCTCTTCTTTGTCATGCTTCTCAGATAGACCACTTGGAACCTTGGTATTTCATGAGTTCCCAGACTTATTTATTGACGAAACTTTCTTCTTGCCTCATTTTGGATCACAATCATGTCTCTTTCACGCGTTGGCCTTTCTGTCTTGCTTTGTACAATTGAAGAAGTTGATAGCCAGTTTTGAAATCTTTTCTCACTTGTTTTGACATATACTTGACTCAAAGACAAGAGAAAAAATGACAATGATTTTATTTGGATAACTGACTCAAGAAAAAAAAAGACAATGAATGTCCCTATTGAAAAAGATGAAAGAAAAGTTTATCTGAAAATGACAGTCAACTCTAATGATTATGACATGCATATCGGATTAAACTGCCTATTTTCCATCCAAAACTCTCACAAATTGTTGTTGAGTTAATGGCCCCAAAACTGAGTTACTTCCTTGGGCCTAGTGCATTTGTAGACCTCATTCGGCTAGTGGTGCCTTGAAGGATTTTTGACAATAAGCCTCTCTCATATTTTGTTTCATCTCACCATCTTTCTATGGCATCCGTGAGGGTTTTTTACTAATGAGACTATTTTATCTTCGTTTCTCTCAACTCACAGTCGTATTACGGTGCTCATGAGAGTTTTCACCGATAAGACTCTCATTTTTTATCTCTCTCAACTTACCATCATCTTACGGTGCCCGTGAGGGTTTTCACCAATAAGACTCTCATTTTTATTTCTCTTTTTCTTTCTTATGCTGAGGAAGACAAGCAGTTCCCAAATGCATCATCATATCCCTTTCATGCTTAGTCTTAACATCCTCAAAGATTGATTTGAAGGTCTTTCTTTGGATGTAACTTGTCTTTTGGATAGGGTTAGAAAGAAAGGATGACATGAGGCCCAAATGACACTTGAAGTGGGGTAGGACTTACAACTTTTGGAATCGACTCAAACAATGAGGATTAACTCATGCCCCAATTTCTTTTGACTGGGAAATTCTAAATTATTATTTGGTTGAACTGATCCCAGAGTAGGGAAGCCTACGTATCTCACCTCGAGAGAGGAGAATTAGGTCATGCTTAGTTCTGGTGGCTTGTTCTTTTTTCGCTTGATTCTGACTTATTCTTCTTTTTTTTACTCTTTTTTTCTTTGTGAATTTTTTTTTACTCTAATTTCTTGACACTTTTTTCTTCCTTCGTGGACACATTTTTCTCCTTTTTTTTTAAACTTTTTGAGTCTATTCTCTTGCTCGATACTTTTCTTTTGTGCTTTGCTGGCTTTATCTTGATTCCAAAAGAGGGGTATGAAAGAAAATAACACTAAGGCTCAAATGGGGTAAACAAAGGATGACACAATGTTTGGATAGAAGAATAAAATGCTTTTGTCATATCAATCCTTGAAAATACTAGTACATAGCATGCAATGTGAATGTTCACGATCAACATCACTTATGACATGTTTTACAACACTAACTTTCCCTGAGCATGTGTGTCACCTCTTTTTCTATACTTTTCGAACATACAACTCCACCTTTGTTGTACATCCCTTACATTGAATGACTCATGCTTTCATGGAGTTTGTTTTTGTTCTGTTCCTCGGGAGAACACATCCTCTATTTGACCTAATTGACCTAGGTTTTTCAATTAATGACCATATTATTCTTGTGATTCTCAAAATAATTGTATTAATTTTCGAAGAAGGCTTCAACTTGTCACCAAATGTCTCAGCACTCCACCTATTTTCTCATATGTTTTTCCTAACTTTAGCCCTCTGATTCAAAGTTCATGGTTAAGTTGGATTTTAAGATCTGGCTAAAAATTCCGCTAGCATGTCCTATCACTAGAATCAACACAAAATACACTATGTGAAGAAAACAAACAACATATATTTGAACACAAAGGGAAAAAAGGACACTCTATTTAATTGAAATAAAAGATAGAGGGTTCGAACATAAACAACAAAGGGAAAAAATAAGTTAAATCCTGAACTACAACCCTGAAATACTTTGGAAAACAGAAAAGAAAAGAAAACAAACTACCAGACCTCTTCCTATTAGGGAGAAGGGTGACTTCTCAATTGTTCATCCTAACAACTTAGCCACTGGTTTGCCTATAAACATGACTAGAGATTCCCTCACTGTCAATGTTCTGCACCATAATTCATCCATCTTGAATCATCTTTTCAATTTCTCTTTTCAAATGTCGACAATCTTCAATACTATGACCCTGAGCATTAGGATTAGAATTAAGATCAAAAAAAATTTAACGTGAAAGATTGATTTTATGTTTCGAAAGAGTTTTTATTAGTAAAGTGAAAAAAGATAAAAAATTTGCTTCGAAAAAGGATTATTTATATTTTTTATTCAATGTCGTCACTTGACATAAATCGGGTGTGCCAAGTCACCTTTCGAAATCCTTTTCAAAACAGTTTGACTCTAGAAACTGATCGCGAACAGAGATTCTGGCTAAGGAATTCTGTTGACCAAGGGGAAGCTGTTAGGCATCCCTCGATCCTATGGTTCAACCATGGTCTCTTGGTGGAGTGTATCGGCTAATTTGACATTACAAATGTATAAATCACACAAAACACATAAAACAATCAATCAAACACACGAAGTAAAACAAATCCAAAATATAGTGTTCAGTCCAATTATACAGTCCAAAAATAAAAAATACAAAAAAAATAAATCCTATTCTAACCTACACTAATCCCAAATTGTGCTCCCGTGCTTTACCCGATGTCTTGGGCCTTGATCATGAACATCCTTCGCATATAAAATCCTTCGGGACATTTTCTGATGAGTAAATACAAATGACCTCGGGGCATTCCCCGGCTAAACGAATACACTTTTCAAATATGGTAAACAAAACATTCAATAAATATTCCAAACATTCCAACAAACCACCAATTCTAAGTTTTCCTACCCGGGCCTACTGCTTTCCTACCCGCTCGATGACATATCACGTTCAATATCAACAATGAATCAAGGTACCCTAATATCCACTTTTATCAATTTTCGATTTCCGCCCCCAAAATAATTGACTAATTCTTCGCCTATCAATTCATATTCTCACATCTAAATCCAACTTCAACCAACCCATAACAAAGATTCAAACATACTCAAACAACAAATCATTTCCGATTAACTAACCAACTTCAATATAGAATCACCCAAATAAATAGACTTGCTCAACCACACAATGAAGATCATATCATCAACCAAAGCATTCCATCCATAACATCGGGTATCGTAAGCAAAGAAATAAAATATAGTAGAGGTTACAAATGGACCTGATTCAGAACTTTCAGAGAATATTATAAGAAAATCCACTTCCGCGAACCTCAACTTGTGCCGCGACAACGACAAATCCAACTCGAATTAAATCCTCAACTTACAAACCCAAAATCGCAGATTTCGACTTAACCATCCATGGATATCGACGTAACCGGAACTGAATTCGCTGTTTCTGGCTCGCCGGAGTTCTGACGAGCTCAAATAGTGACAAAAGGTAATGGGTTGGTCAGCTTTGATCGGACTTTTGGATATTCTCACCGGTTCCGGCGTTTATAGTTGTTGAGTAATGGTGGGGTGGTGTTTTTCGATTGCTGATTTCACATTTTCCGTTGACTATTGACGGGGGATGTTTCGGCCAACCGATTCCGACGAGAATCTCGCTGGCAAACTCAAAATCGATCCCCCTCTCTCTCTTTTCCTCACTTTCTGTGTAACTCTCTCTCTCACGCGTGCGTCTCAGTTTCTCTTTCCCGATCCATTTCCCATCGTCTCTCCTCACGAGTTGATGATTATTGTTGTAGGTGTATTATGCATTTTCCGGTATGAATGGCCGATGGTGGTTGTGTGTGCTATTGTGTGCGTGTATTTGAATATATTGATGGATTTTGTGTAGTGTATGTGTATTGTTGATGATGAATTCTAGTGGGGGGCCTTTTTGTGCCTATCTGGGTGTGAATATCCTCCCAAAAAATGGAAGAAGAGAGTCTTGTGCATGTGTAGTATTGATCAAGGGCCCCCTTTGTATGTTGTTCTCCTATGGGATAACCCCCCAAAGGAAAATATGAAGGGGAGGGGTACGTGGGTAGGGTATTAAGTGAGGGGGTATGGGGTGTGGGGTAGGCTAGTTGGGTAGGATAAAGTTTGTTAGGATGTAGATTAAAAAGATAAAATTGTTAAGGGTTGTTATTTTTTGTCATTTTATGGAGGGATTATCACACGGGGTAGGATACATGGTAATACAAGGGTAAACAGTAAAAATTCTTTCAGGGAGGGACAAAATTATGTATCTACAATCACATAATTTAGGACGAAGTGAATACCACATACATGAAGGACCACAACTTTTAATTAGGAAGAATACCTAAAAATTCCTTCTAAATTTGGATTCTAAGTTGTATAATTGAATTATTGGTAGTCTTAATTATTTTGTGGACTTGGCTATTTGGTAACCTTTATACTCTTTAACGTGGACGAGACGTAGAGCATAATTTATTTTTAGGCGTGTTAGAGTTTAAAAAATATAAAATAAATAAAAAACCACCATCCAGGTACGTAGGGTGTTTTCAGTCCACATATTTTTTAGTGTTGTTTGGTACCTACTCATGCAAACACTATTTATGTGTATATTAATGGATCTTTAATGTGTATATTAAAGGATCCACCCACGCAGAAAAAAGTTATTCTCTACGTCTCGTCCACGGTAAAGAGTATATAAAGGCTACCAAATAGCTAAATTCACAAAATAATTAAGACTATCAATGATTCAATTATAAAACTTATAATCCAAATTTAGAAGGGTTTTTTAGATATTCTTCCTAATTAAAAGTTGCGGTCCTTCAATTATGTGGTATTCTCTTCGTCCTAAATTATGTGATGATGTTCGGAATTCGAGAGTCAAAACAAATTAATTTTTAATCACAATTTATTCATTTGTCATTTTAAATTATTAATTATTTTAACCTATATTATTTTAAACATAGTATTCAAGTGTGTAAATTTTATGTTCGAAGACTAAATGATTATATATATGTTTAAATCTAGGGTCAAAATTAAGAGTAATATTAAAGTGGGTTAAGGTGATAGGTTGGGTGTGGGTGAATTCTTCTTAATGGATCAAAACTAACAAAAAAATAATAATTACGTGGACCTCTAATAAGAGGCCACATGGCAAAGCAGTTTTTTAGAAAACCACCGTTAAAAAGTAATGGCATGGATGGACCAGTTTTATAACGACGATGGCATGAATGAGCCCAACTTTTAACGGATGGCATAAATGAGTCATTTCTGATAGTTTAGTGGTATATTTAAGCCTTTTTCTTAAGTAAATTAATGATTCTACAAATTCCAAAGGCTAAAAATCCGAGTTTATCCAATAATTCAAAAAAAAAAAAAAAGATAATAGAGAAACCATCCACAATTTTCATTTTTCATCAATGCCTCCTGCTTGAAGATGTACGTCAATGGATGCATTGGCAGTGACGGACACTACTGACCAAGCGAAGTACCTGGGTTGGCCCCGGTGCGCCCCAAACGTGATAGAAAAATATTATGATGCAGCTGATACAAAACGGATGCTTCATGATTTATGTGACCCCAACCAACATTTGGACACAAGGAAGCGATCCGCCTCTGATTAGCCATCTCGGAAGCAATTGGAGAAGGAGGAGCAGGAAACTGGGGCCTTGATTGTTGAATCTATTTTTTTTCAATTGCAAAGTACTAAAATTAACATATGGCTCATGATATAAATTAAACATACTTCAAATAGCATATGTTAAAGGGTTTATGAGAGAAAGCTTACCGTTTTATTGGAGAATAGAGCTTTCAACGACAGAAGTATGAGAAAAAATGTTGCCACCATTGTTAATTTGGAGAGTAACATGATGAATATTTGGAGGTGCATCATTCCTTGGAACATTATTAACATCTATCTCACGCCTTGTAAACCAAAAATTAATTCACAAAGTATATTGTAACGTACTCAAATTAACATATGACACACTAAATAAATTAAATATACTTTAAAAAGCATATGTTAAAGGGTTTAATTAGAGAATAAACTTACTCATTTTGTTCGAGAATAGAGCTTTCACCCACAGAAATGTGAGAAAAATTGGTGCCACCAACGTTAATTTGGAGTGTATTACGGAGAATATTTGGAGGTGCATCATTCCCTAAAACAACGTTGACGTCCATCTCACATCTTGTAAACCTAAAATTAATCCACAAAGTATATTGCAACGTACTCAAATTAACATATGGCTCACAAAATAAATTAAATATACTTTAAAAAGCATATGTTAAAGGGTTTAATTAGAGACTATGCTTACTCATTTTGTTTGAGAATAGAGCTTTCACCCACAAAAATATGAGAAAAATATGTTAATTTGGAGAGTATAACGGAAAATATTTGGAGGTGCACCATTCCCTAAAACAATGTTAACGTCCATCTCACGTTTTGAAAACCTAAGATTAATTCCCAAAAATTATATTTGTCACACCCCTTTTTCAACATCCAAAAGATTCGATTTTAAGGTTTGAAAGAGTTTTTATTATTAAAGTGAAAACAATGAAGATTTGTTTCGAAAAGGACTTTTATATTCAAAACTCAGAGTCACCACTTGACATGAATCAGGCGTGCCAAGTCACCTTTGGAAAATCCTTTTCAAAAAATGATTTGACTCTTGAAACTGGTTTGCAAACAGAGATTACAGTTAAGGAATTCGGTTGACCGAGGGGAAGCTGTTACGCACCCCTCGATCCCATGGTTTGACCACGGTCGCTTGATAGAGTGTATCGACTTTTTTGACACTACGAATGTATAAACCACACAAAACAAGCAAAAACAATCGATCAAACAAACAAGACAAAATAATCCAAAATTTATAGTCCAGTCCAATTATACAATCCCGAAAAATGAAAAATGCGAAAATATAAACCTGTCTTGTTCTAAACTAATCCTAACTATGCTCCATTGATTTCTCCACCTGATGTTACGGGCCTTGATTGTGCGTCGTCTTCAAGTACATGATACTTCGAGGCATTCCCCGAATAAATCAATACAAATCTCTCGGGGCATTCCCCGGCCAAATGAATACATTTTTAATGCGATAAAATAGAAAGAACCATTCAACAAATATTCACACATTCAAAAAATCATAGTAAACTTTGCCTACCCAACCTACCTTTTGCCTACCCAACTCGACCTATCATGGCATTATCCCAATCGATGGCGTCAATGAATCAAAACAAAAATAAATCAAAATTAATCCTAATCCATTTTAGCAATTTTTCAATTCGCGCCCCAAATTCTTTCCTATCAATAGCACAATTAAAACTAACAAATTTGTTCCTCATACCCTCGAAATCATATCACCTATCACACGATCATAACATCAACAACATCAGCAAACATCAAACAATCAGAATAGACAAACACATAGTCATAGTCAATTTAAACAACCAAAATAAAGAAAAAGAGAGTGGGTTAAAGGAGTGGACCTCAATGGAACTCATTTTCGTTGATAATAGAGAAATCCGAAACCGAAAACCTCGAACAAGGAACCTCAATCCGATCAAGAACCCAACTCAGTATTGTGGAATTGAAACCCAAAACTGAACTCAACGAATTGGTTAAGATGAACTGAAATCTAAATCCCCGAACCAACAACGGATACCAAACTAACCAGGTTTTTGCATTTTTCAGCAAAAACTTAAAATTTTCGGCCAGAACCAATCAGAAACTACTCATTGTCAGATCATTCCCTTCCCATTTCTAATCCATTTTAGAGTTTTTCTATTCTGTTTTGATGTTTTCTCCTGTCTGTTCTCTCCTTGACCTCTTACTCTCAATCTCTCTTCTCTCTATGTGTGATGTGGATATATATTACCTATTTAGTGAGGTGAAATAGTGAGTGTCGCGTGTGTGTTTTTTGAGAGTGTGCGTGTGCGTGTTACTGGTGAGAATGAGAATAACAGAGGAATCCCTTGGTTTTTTTTGAAGAAGAAGATGGGTCCTCCCTTTTTGAGTGATATCTGTGTATGACGATTTTGTGAGGTGAAGAAGATGAATTCTTGCCAATTTTTGTGAGTGTTCTCGTGTATATAAAAAAATAGAAGTTGTCCCCCTCTTCTCTGTATTGTTTATGTGGAGTGTCTCTCCAAAAAAATGAAAGCAGATGGTGAGGATCCTGCTTATCTATGTGGACCCCCCTCCCCCTTTTCTCTTTTTTATTTTTGAAGGTTTCTTTCTATATGCAGTGTATATAATTCTCCCAATGCCAAAAGGTACCCAATTTGGTTATGGTGTCCAAAAATGTGTAAAGGCGTAGGGGGTTGGGTAGGGTAGTGGTGAGGTGGGGTAGGAGTGGTTAGGATGGGATAGAATTTGTTAGGATAAGATAAAAATTGTTAGGGGTTATTATTTTTGTCATTTTATGAGGGGTGATTACATGGTTGAGAGTACACGATAGGATAATGTATAAAGGTGAAAATTAATCTTTCGAAGGGAAAAAATTACATGTCTACATCATGCCCCCTTTGAATGTAAACACATAGTGTTTTCAGACAAAGAAGTAGACAACGAGACAGAATTTTGTCCCGACCTTTATTCAAAAGCACGAAGAAAATGGAAGGAGGGAAACCAGGTCTTGACTTAGGACATTATTCCTACCCAAGTTATGAACAAATCCTATCACAGGTACTTTCAAAGGAAGGAGAAGGGCTATACCGAGTTGGAGAGTTGAGTGAGGTTCCGGTCCATGGCCCTGTCATTACATCAAAATAAAAATTACAAGTTAAAGCATAAATGAAATTACAAAAATCCTATCTATACAGCTTCTGTTGGACTCCTGACTTAAGTTTCATCACCCTATTCTTTAAGCAGGCTCCTGACTTGCAATTTCATCACTTGTTGCCTGGTTTTCAATTGCTTCACCTTATTGCTTAACTTTTCATTTATTCGCTCGGTGCTTCGGGCAGGCTCCTGACTTGCCATTTCATCACTTGTTTCCTGGTTTTCAATTGCTTCACCTTGTTGCTTAACTTTTCATTTATTCGCCCTGTGCTTCGGGCGGGCTCCTAACTTGCCATTTCATTTCTTGTTTCTAGGTTATCAATTGCTTCACCTTGTTGCTTAACTTTTCATTTATTCGCCCTGTGCTTCGGGCGGGCTCCTGACTTGCCATTTCATCACCCTGTTCTTCAGGCGGGCTCCTGACTTGTAATTTCCTCACTCTATTCTTCAAGCTGGCTCCTGAAATCACATCAAAACTAAAAAGAAAATTATCCCAAATAAAGATTATAGTAAAGTAGTATTTCATTTTTGAAAGTGTTGTCCCATTTTCCAGGAGGGTCCTGAACAGAAAGTAAAGTCCCATTTTTTAGGAGGGTCCTGAATAGAAAGTAAAATCCCATTTTTCAGGAGTGTCCTGAACAAACAGTAAAATCAAATTTTCCAGGAGGATCCTGAACAAAAGGTAAATTCCATTTTTCAGGAGGGTCCTGAACATAAAGTAAAGTCCCATTTTTCAGGAGGGTCCTGAACAGAAAGTAAAATTCCATTTTTCAGGAGGGTCCTGAGCAGAAAGTAAAGTCCCATTTTTCAGGAGGGTCCTGAGAAGAAAGTAAAATTCCATTTTCCAGGAGGGTCCTGAACAAAAAGTAAAATCCCATTTTTCAGGAGGGTCCTGAACATAAGGTAAAATCCCATTTTTTCAGGAGGGTCCTGAGCATAAAGTGGAAACCCATTTTTCAGGAGGGTCCTGAACATAAAGTAAAGTCCCACGGATGTGCATTTTCAATGGTAGCTAAATTAAGTGAAGTGAATTTGACCCTATTTCAACAAAGATAATTTGTCAGTTAAAAACTTAGTGGTGGCTTGCAGCTCTTGGCTTCTCAGGTATCTGCCCCATCACTCGTTCCTTTCATCTTTGTTCCAAATTGTTGACACTTTCCCTATCTTTCCGCATCATTGATCCGGATCCAGATTGAGGGAAATGAGTTCTGACTCGAACAATGGGTTTCAATTTTACCATGCCTCTGAGGTGCACTCTTTTCCCAAAACTGAATGTTTTCACGAATCCAACAGCCTGTCGGTTGATAGACTTTGCTTCATGTTGAATTATGATCATATTTCTTTCATGTGCTGGTCCTTGGCTTTTCCTCATATAATTGAAAAGACTGGTAGTAAATTTTGAAATCCTTTCTCGCTTGTTTTGACACAGACTTGACTTAAAATGTAAAGAAATGATGGTGACTTTTATTTTTATAAATTACATAAAAAGACCAAAAAGCATGAATATGTAAATGAAAGAAAAGGGCAATGTCCCATATTCAAAAATAAAACTTATTGAATACGACAAACAACTCCAATGAGTATGACATGCATTTTGGATTAAGCTGCCTGATCTTCCTATCCAAACTCCCCATTTGTTGTTGAGTTGGTGCCTTTGCCGCTGAGCTGCTTCTTCAAATCTATTGGACTCATACACAATTGATGACATCTTAAAAGACTTTCGCCAACAAATCTCTTTCTTTTCACTTTTCACTTTCCTCCTAAACTCGCCATCGCCTTACGGTGCCCGTGAGGGTTTTCACCAATAAGACTCTCTCATTTTTATTTCTCTCCACTCACCATCGCCTTATGGTGCCTGCGAGGGTTTTCACCAATAAGACTCTCTCATTTTCATTTCTCTCAACTCACCATCGTCTTATGATGCCCACGGGGGTTTTCACCAATAAGACTCTCTCTCATTTTGTATTTCTTTCCTGATTTCTTACGCTGAGGGAGACCAGTGGTACCTCACAATGTATCATCATATCCATTGCACGCTTAGCCTTAACACTATCAAAAATTGATCTGAAGGACTTTCTTTGGTTGTAACTTGGCTTTCGGATAAGGTTAGAAAAGAATGGCAAGAGGTTCAAACGACACTTAAAGTGGGGTGGGACTTACAACTTTTGGAATCGACTCAAACAACACATTAACTCATGCCCCAGTTTTTGTTGACTGGGTGACTCTAAAATCTTTATTTGGTTGGACCGAGTAAGAAATAGGGCAGCCTACGTATCTCACTCCCGAGAGAGGAGAATCAGGTCGCATGTAGTTCCATAAGCTTGTTCTATGTTTGGAATTGATTTTTTTTCGCTCTTTCTTTTATTCTTATTTTCTTGACATTTATCTTTGACTCTATTTTGATTCCAAAAGAGGGATATGAAAGAAAAAAAATAAAACAAAGCTCAAACGGGTAAACAAAGGATGACACAATGTTTGGATAGAAGAATAAAATGCCTTCATCATATCAATCTTAAAAATACAAGTACTAAACATGCAATAAAATCAACAAAGGATTAAATATCATACATAATATCTTTTGACCGCATCAGCATTGATAGCCATTTCTTCCATTTTTCCTTCAATATCTGTCAAATATAAGGCTCCATTGGGCAACACTTTCTTCACAACGAAGGGACCTTGCCAATTAGGGGAGAACTTGCCTTTCGCTTCAACCTGGTGAGGAAGGATACGTTACAATACCAACTGACCAACTTCAAAATTCCTGGGACGGACCTTTTTGTTATACGCTCGAGCCATCCTCCTCTGATACAACTGGCCATGACATACAAACGTTAGCCTTTTTTCCTCAATCAAACTCAAATGCTCCAGTCAGTTTTTTTCCCATTCGTCATCATCAATCTCTACTTCTACAATGACTCGAAGAGAGGGAATTTCAACTTCTGCAGGGATGACTGATTCTGTCCCATACACCAATAAATATGGAGTTGCCCCTGTTGAAGTACGAACAGTGGTGCGATAACCTAGCAATGCAAACGATAACTTTTCATGCCACTATCTAGACCCTTGTACTATTTTTTGAAGTATTTTTTTTATATTCTTATTGGCGGCTTCTACAGAACCATTGGACTTTGGGCGATATGGAGTAGAATTTTGATTTGCGATCTTAAACTGTTGACACACTTCTTGCATCAAATGACTATTGAGATTGGCAGCATTGTCTGTAATGATCATCTTAGAAATTCCAAACCTACAAATGATGTTAGCATGAACAAAATCTACCACAGCCTTCTTTGTTACTAAATTTAAAGTTACTGTTTCTACCCACTTTGTGAAGTAATCAATGGCTACCAAAATGAATCTATGTCCATTTGATGCCTTCGGCTCAATCGGTCCAATCACATCCATTCCCCAAGCCACAAACGGCCATGGAGCGGCCATTGCATGTAATTCAGCAGGAGGAGAACGTATTAGATCACCGTGTACCTAACATTGATGACACTTTCAAACAAATCGAATAGAATCCCTCTCCATAGTAAGCCAGTAATAACCTGCTCGAAGAATCTTCTTTAAAAAGACATGACTATTCATATGTGACCCGCATACTCCAGAGTGTATTTCAACCATGATTCCCGAGGTTTCTCTTGCATCTACACACCTCAAAAGTCCCAGATCTAGGTTTCTCTTATATAAGATCCCCCACTTAAGAAAAATCCACTAGCCAAACGCCTAATAGTCCTCTTTTGATCGTTGGTGGCATATGTTGGGTATTCTCCTGACTGAATGTATCGCTTGATATACAAGAACCAGGGTTCTCCATCAAGCTCTTCTTTAACCGCATTACAGTAAGCATGTTGATCACGACTCTGTACATGCACATGATAGATATAGGCTTTATCAGGATATTGGAGCATTAAAGACAGAGTGGCTAAAGCATCAGCAATTTCATTATGAATCCTTGGAATATGCCTAAATTTTACTAACACAAACCGTTGACATAACTCCTGCAAGCATTGTCGATACGGGATAAACTTCAAATCTCGCGTCTCCCAATCTCCTTGAATTTGATGGATGAGAAAATTTGAATCCCCCAACACCAATAATTCCTGGACTCCCATATCAACAGCTAACCTCAAACCAAGAATGCAAGCTTCATACTCTGCCATGTTGTTAGTACAGTAAAATCGAAGTTGTGCTGTTACCGGGAAATATTATCCCGATTCAGAGATAAGAACCGCACCTATTCCAAATCCTTTCATATTGACAGCTCCATCGAAGAACAACTTCCAACCTGGATCAGCATCTATAACGACTTCATCTACACACGACACTTCTTCGTCAGGAAAATATGTCTTTAATGGCTCATACTCTTCATCGATGGGATTCTTAGCAAGATGATCTGCCAAGGATTGGGCTTTCATGGAGGTTCGAGTCATATATACAATGTTGAACTCGGTAAACAATATTTTCCACTTTGCCAATCGACCTGTCGGCATAGGCTTCTGAAAGATATACTTTATAGGATCCATGCGGGAGATGAGATAAGTAGTATAGGATGAGAGATAATGTTTCAACTTCTGTGCTACCCAAGTTAGGGCACAACACGTCCTTTCAAGAAGAGTATACCTGGCCTCATATACGGTGAACTTCTTGCTAAGATAATAAATAGCCTGCTCCTTTTTGCCTATGACATCATGTTGACCCAGGACACAACCAAAAGAATTGTTCATGACTGATAAATATAAGATCAAAGGCCTACCAGGATCCGGTGGTACCATCACGAGCGGATTTGACAAATATCTTTTGATTCTGTAGAACGCTTGTTGACATTCTTTAGTCCATTTAACCGCAACACTCTTTTTCAGCAACTTGAATATGGGCTCACAAGTGGTTGTGAGTTGAGCAATAAACCTTCTAATATAGTTCAGTCTACCAAGCAAACTCATCACCTCCATCCTATTTTTGGGTGGGGGCAAATCCTGAATGGCTTTGATTTTTGAGGGATCCAATTAAATCCCCCGACGGCTGACCACAAACCCCAACAGCTTTCCAGACGGAACTCCAAATACACATTTTGTCGAGTTGAGCTTGAGAATATACCTACAAAGCCTTTCAAAGAACTTTCTTAAATCTTTAACATGGTCGGCCCGACTTTTTGCCTTAATAATCACATCATCCATGTATACCTCAATCTCCTTATACATCATATCATGAAACATAGTGGTCATGGCTCTCAGGTATGTTGCTCCAGGATTCTTCAAACCAAACGGCATCACTCGATAACAATAGGTCCCCCATGGTGTGATAAAAGATGTCTTCTCCGGGTCTTCATCATCCATAATCATCTGGTGATATCCGGCATAGAAATCTACAAAAGAGGAAACCTCGTGTTTAGCACAGCTGTCTAGCAAAATATGGATGTTGGACAGTGGAAAATAATCTTTCTGACTTGCTCTATTCAAATCACGGTAATCAACACATACTCGAATTTTGCCATCTTTCTTTGGTACAGGAACAACATTGGATAACCACATGGGATAACGAGCCACTCAAATTACTTTGGATTCAAGTTGTTTCATGATTTCCTCTTTGACTTTAATACTTATATCAGTTTTAAACTTCCTCAACTTCTGTTTGACAGGAGGGAATACAGGGTCAGTTGGCAATTTGTGAGCCACTAATTCAGTGCTTAAACTACGCATATCATCATAAGACCATGCAAAAACATCCTTATAATCAATTAATGCTTGAATCATTCCATCTTTTAGCTGTGGAAAAACATGTACACTGATTTTAGTTTAACTAACATCTTCTTGATTCCTTAGATTTATTGGCTCAGTCTCATTCAAATTAAGATTCAGTTTGTCTTCAAAATGTTCCAACTCTTTTCTTATTTCTTCTAGTGCTTCTTCTTCATTATATTCCCCATTCTTCTTCATTACATCTTGATTAGTTTGGATTTTAAGATCAGGCTAAAAATTCCGCATGCATGTCATGTCATTAGAATCAGCATAAAGAGAACTGTATATAAAAAAAAAATATATATATATTAGACACGAAACAACAGGGACATTGCATTTCATTAAACAAAAATATAGAAGGGTTTAAGCATAGATGCCAACATAACATAAACAAACTAAAATCTGAATTAAAACCCTGAAATAACCCGGATAAGCAGAAAGAAAAACAAAATAAACTACCAAAACTCCCTGCTGACGGGGAGAGAAGTGACTTCCCTATTATTGAGTCGGACGGTTGGACCTATGAATTGCACGTCTGCAATACTGGTGCCTTCTCCTGCTTCGACCATATCATCTTCAATAAAAAGGTTCTGGCAGTTATCAACCAATTCAACTTCAAATTCCACATGTTTTATGACACCGCTCTTAACAAATGATTCACTGAGTAGTGGCATTGGGCATGGGAGTGACCATGTTTCCTTTTTCCTTCCCTTGGATTTCCTCAGATCTTCAGCCGTAGGCTCAAATCCCAGACCAAACGTGCCCACGTTCTCACTCGGACATATAGGATGAACTATACCGTGCAGAGACGCTCCCAAACCCTTTCCTAGCTCAAATCCGTATTTCCAAAGATCACTCACCATCATGATAGAAGCAGAATACAATTGCGGTCTCGGTATAACCTGCCATTCAAGGATACGATTCACTGGCACTGTTTTAAAAATTTGATAGACGAATGTCTCCTCTACGTTATTTGCTTCAATAAGAGACAAGGGAGAATCTTCGCAGGCGGACAAATCTCCTTCACCGTGAATAACCACTTCTTGCCTATCATGCTCAAACTTAATCATTTGGTGCAGTGTAGATGCAACCGCCTTGGCCTTGTGGATCCACGGCCTTCCCAACAACAGATTGTAAGAGGAGTCTATATTCAATACTTGAAACTCTATGGAAAATTCAACAGGACCTATGATCAACATTAGTTCTATTTCACCAATGGAGTTTGATTTTGCACCATCGAAAGCCCTGACACATACATTGTTGGGACTGATCCTCTCAGCACCAATATTCAACTTTTGCAAAGTAGAAATAGGGCAGATATTTGCACCTGAACCTCAGCCAATCATAATATGAGTGACATAGAAATCTTCACACTTCACTGTAATGTAAAGGCCCCGGTTATTCCATGTACCTTCAACAGGCAATTAATTGTCAGAAAAGCTGATCCGATTGACCTCAAAGATTTTTCCGACCATTTTCTCAAGCTGATTTATTGTAATCTCCCTAGAAACATATGCTTCATTTAATACCTTCAGTAAAATATCACGATGCTCCTTGGAGTGCAACAACAAAGATAAGAGGGAAATTTGAGCAGGGTTTTCTTCAACTGGTCTATTATTGAATACTCTGGCAATTTCATCTTTTTCAAAAATTCTTCGGCTTATTCTTCGGTGATAGGCTTTTTGATAGATGACGGTCCACTCACAATTGGCTTGGACTTTCTTAAACTTTCAGGCACGAAGCATCTTACTGACCTATTCAAACCACCTACCTCATCTACTTCTTTCGCTACTTCTTTCCCGTGATAGGTCATCATAGTCCGCCCATAATTCCAGGGAACCCTTTTCGTATAAACTATCGGTGGTTGGGTCACCGGTTTGAGGATAATAGGCGCTGCCAGTGCTCCTTTCACCGTCAATATGGGCTTACTCGGAGCTCCTACCACTGTCAACTTAGGTTTATCCTGACTTAAATTAACATACCTTCTGGCACCTTGCACAGTGATCAGTGGTTTCTTTGTTCTTTCTTAGGATTTATCTTCTCTCATTCCTTCCTAGCTCAATGACATTGCTTTCAAAGACTCTGCTACATTCACTGATTTCTCCTCAATGGTCTGTATCTTGACGATAGGCTTATAACACCTTGATGACTCTTCCCCGTCATATATAAATTCTAACATATTGGTTTCAGCATGGGTTGTCAGCAGATTCTGGTTAATGTTTGGACCGTTTGGGGCCTAGACCAGCATCTGATTTGTGTCAATTAAATCTTTGACAGCTCTCTTTAAATGCCAGCATTTCTCGATATCATGGCCTGGTATGTCATAACAGTACGCACACCTTAAAGAATAATCGAGATTCCTCAGCGGTGGATTTGAAAGCCTTCCTTGAATTGGGCTTAAGACCTTAAACTTTCTCAACCTATCAAATGAGCTAGCATATGACTCGCCAAGAGGTTTGAATTGATTTTTGACCGCCTTCTCTTTCTTATACTCAGGCCTAGGTTGAAAACCAATTTTGGAGGGGTTTTGGTAATTCGGTGGAGCGAATGGGCAATTTTCTGGGGCTTGCGCGCGCCATTACGGGTAAGAAGGGGTTTGTGCATATGGTTGTGTGCTATGTCCTAGGTACGGGGTGGTGGAATGGAATATAAATGGTTTTGTAGAGGGTAGTAATAATGGGGAGGAATATATGGAGCTTGGGTATAGACTTGGGCTTGGGATTGGAGATAGGGGTGAGGTGGTCTTTTGGGATAGGAATGGGTTCCAGCTACGACAGTCGCCACGTCCTCTTTCTTCTTTATACCTCAAAATACGCCAGATCCACCTTGAATCGCTTGTGTGGTGTCTTTCAATATGGCAAAACTCACTATTCGGCCGGTCTTGATTCCGTCCTCTATCATCTCCCCTATTTTGAGGACTTCAAAAAAAGACATTCCCATTGTCGGAAGTAAATGTTGAAAATAGGTCTCATCCTGTGCCTGAATGAAAAACTCTACCAACTTACTTTCTTTCATTGGAGGCTTTACCCTGGCGGCCTGTTCACGCCACCTTATCGCGTTTCCCTAAAACCTTTAGTGCTTTTCTTCTTCATGTTGACCAAGGATTTTTCATCCAGAATCAGGTCGATGTTATACTGAAAATGTTACACAAACTCAGAAGCTAATTCATCCCAGCTGTTCCACTTGTCGATATCTTGATCGATAAACCATTCTGAAGCCAGATCAGAAAGACTCTCGCCTAAGAAAGCCATGAGCAACTCTTCCCTTTCTCCTGCAGCCCTCAATTGGTTGCAATAACGTCTCAACTGTGCCACGGGATCACCGTGCCCTGCATACTTCTCGAACTTGGGTATTTTTAAATTGAGGGGAAGGTTGATTTCTGGGAACACGCAAAGATCTTTATAGGAAACACTCTTATAATCTCTGATTCCCTGTAAATTCCTCATGTCCTGTTCTAAACTTTTCAACTTCCGTGCTATGACTTCCTGTTCTTCTGTTGTGACAGGTTTCTCTGTATCAAATGGAAATGCAGGTGGCTGAGTGTACCCATACGGTTCATTCATTCTCAAAGTAGGCTCCGAGGCATAATACTGACTATCTGGAACCTTCAATACTATCTCACTGGCAGACCTAGGAAGCCCCATTGTCGGACGCACATCATATGTGGGAGCTTCAGGTGGTGGCGGAACCACCATTACCGGTGTGATCGATGGCGCCGGCTGAGCAGCGGGTCTTGATTGGGGAGCTACCAAGGGCACACCAGAACTGCCAGGATAATAATGTCGCGGAGTAAATCCTGGCGCGTGCTCAAGTGACTCAGTAGGAGTAGAGAATTGCGCCTGAGAGAGCGGTGGGCAATTAGAGATATTCCCAAGACCTTCAGGGAGCGGAGGAGGAGGCATTCCACTGGCCCATGCCCGATGCAAATCTATAAAATGTTGCCTGAGCCTTACTACCTCATCATTGTGTGCTGAACTTTCTTCCCTGTGATCCTGATCCGGGTTAATGAGCAAATTTTCAATCTCCCTTCTAGCCATGACAAGCTTTGCTTTTGATCTAGTGAAGTATGGGTGACTAGCCAGAGTGCTGCAAACCTACCACTGTTATCTGAAAGAAATGCTCATCAAAGAAGACATCCGTTAGGATTAGGGCACACAACAAGCATGGGAATCACATTGGTAAAATTGTCCTAAATTCATGTTCATTTCTACCAGCTTTTGAGGGTTGCGAGGTCATTTTAACATCATCCCGAGTTTTATCTACATTTATTTTTATCTACACATTATTATTAATTTTTTTTTCGCCCTCCTTTCCCTTTTTTTTTTTCGTATCAATCTCTGTTCTTTTCCTTTCTTGTCTCATCATCCTTTCTTTCTTTTCTTCTCTCGCTATCTACCTTCATTTTATCATTCTTTATGGCTTTTTCTTTTTTTTTAAAAAAAAATGAAAAACAACGAAAAAAAATGATCAGATCGAACCCAAAACTAGGTTGCCTACGTATCATGTTGTACATGAATCAGATCTTGCGTAGTTCGGGCAACATATGCATAAACATCACATAATTGAATATTTTTTTTTTTGCGAAAACGAAAACAAACAAACAAAAGAAAGACGTAACCTCATAACATTTTGATGAATGAAAGAAACAAAACATGCAACGAATTTAGGACCGCTTTAAAAACTAAACAACAAATACAAAATAACATTTTAGACCCCTAAGACGACATACGTGAAATTACTGATAAAGACCCTAATACCAAAAACAACTTGACTCCGACTTAAAACAGACGGCACCCTACAATGACAAAAACATAAAAGACTCAAATCGAATAAAGATAAGAAATGCTCTTTCAGACTGGTGCTCTGCGTGATGACCCTGGCTGTGATGGACCTGCCTGTGAAGTTCTCTTTCTCCCATTCAAACTTTGTAGCATGTCCTCCAAAGGCACCCTGATATTGGGGAAGAAGCTTCGGGCCCGTATTTCTGCCTCATGAGGAGTGCAATTAGAAAGATTGTTCTGACACCTTTCTACAATCTTGAACAAATCTGCTAACTGAACTCTCAGTGTCTCTACTTTGGACCCCGTACTTTCATCCTGATGGTTATCAACTATGCATTCTTCCTGTATTCTCCCTCTAAGCTGCGTTGGTAAGGGTTGACTGATACCTCGAGGGATAGATTGAAGTCATACCCCATATCCCTGAGTGTACCCTAGATTATCCAAACTTTCTTTGAGTGTGTCCACACCTAGCTTTGTGGCATGCTTCCAAAACTGCTCGTACTTGCTCTCACCTAAGGCTTGGTCCTTGAAGTACTCAACATCCTTTAGAAGATCCACTGCTGGTGGCACGTCCTGCAGCCTACCCAACTAGCGCATTACCCTAGAAGGACTATATGGTCTAGTGCAATTGAGCCCTAACATAACTAAAAGGAGCTGCGTCTGACAACCAAACAAGATTATCTTTGGTCGAAGCCACAGATAAGTCCACAAAATGTTATCCCTGGTTCTTAACTCAAGAAATTCAATCGAAGCGTCGACTCTCATGGGTAGCGAGAATTTATCCAAACGCAACCTGAAGTCCATGGCTTTCACTCGATTGGGAATACAACAATCAACCACGTCTAGTCTAACTAAAGAAGGGGCATGCATATGCTCCATCATCCATAACTGCAATATCAGGTTACTTCCCTCAAAAAATCTCATCCCCCCTTCACTTCGGTTAAAGGCTTATATATTTCTGTTAAGATCATGGGTATAAGAGTGAACATACCCTTTTGATCAACGACCTTCCCCTTTTGAATAGTGCCCTTGTCATTTTGATCCTTATGAAATAGAGCCATCACCACAGATTGCAAACGGGTATTAATACGTCTTTCTTCAAGTGGAAACACTAAAATACCTAACAAAGCGAGGGTGAAGACTTCAAGACGCTTTCTCTCCCACTTCTCCTTAGTCATATGATATTCATCCCAAAAGCAATCAAAACCTTCCGAGGACCCAAATCTAGCGAATAGAAAGTCTAAAGAAAACCATGATTGATTCAGACAACCTAAATGTCCGTTATTACTCTTCAAGCCACACCCTTGTAGAAACCTATTGCCCGAGTGATTCCGAGCTCGGATCATACTTTTGTCAATATAAGGCAAATGAAGAAGACCAGATAATTCTGCCAACGTAGGCGTCATTTCACACTTTCCGAACCTAAACACCAAATTACTAGGATCCCAAAAGGTCAGCACAACATCTATTAGGTCTGGACGGGGTGGGACATGCAGAAGTTCCATAAGATCACCTAATATCTTAAATAGCTCTTGCTGGTCAGCGCAGTTAAACGTGCTCCACCACTTTATTAACCTTTTGGGCACTTTGGAAACCATCAAGACTCTAGACCCTGTAGGCTTCATCCTGTAATAACAAGCCAAACTTACAACTCAAAAATTCAAAACAACACAAGGAATTCCCGACCCTCGGGATTTTATCTTAGAAAAAATATCGTGTGACATAGAGGGACAGACCGACATATAACTCAAATTCACCGAACAGTACCGCCGAATGAAATCAGCCTACTTGGCAAGAATTAATTGACAACACTAGATTACGAGAAGCAAAACCCATGCTAAGACTAAGATAAAGGACAAAAAATAAAAAATAAAATTACCGGACCCACCGAGGGTTGCCTACGTATCCCGCCCCAAGGGACGGGAATCAGGTAAGCGTAGTTTGTCCAGATTTGTCAATTAATGATTAAATAACGGGATAGACCCTGACTTAAGAGATACGACCAAAGACAGACGATGAACCATGTTAATAAAATCTTTTGAGTTTTCATTTTGATACTTCACAGAAAAATGACATCAACAACTACGAAAGAAAAATCTTTTTGGTATTTTCGTTATACGAAATGTAAAAAATTTCTAACACCTCTTTTTTTTGCATTTTCTTTTATAAACACATCCTATGAATGAAAAAAATCATTTTTCAAGTTTTCGAATTGTGAATGCTTGCTAAACGAGACAAATAAAATTTTTTTTGATGTTTTTGAGAAAATGAGTGCGAAAGGTAAAAAAAAAAAGTCCTTTTGAATTTTGGAATTGTGAAAAATAAAAGCCATAAAAAACTCTAAAAACTACGAAACTCTTTTTTTTTTGTTCTTATTTTTTTTTTCTCTATTTTTTCATTACCCACACACTTTACTTCTAACACATGTTTTTTTCTAAATCAGTCCGTCAAATGACCACGTTATCCTCAAAGATGCAACATTTAGCACATAGGGATGCTTTAGAGGTGAGTCTCCTACAAAGGAACAAGTGGGCCCCACTAGGTCTCAATATGATGCACATAAGCATGACCTAAAGGTTGACCTACGTTGGGGTTCACTAACAAGGATGTTCGGGGGAGCGTATGGTTGATAGTGGCTGCGACAGCTTTCCACCTACTCCATAACACTGACGGCTCCCCCCTAAAATAAGGGTGACTCAACTAGAGGTCGTGTACAACACGTGTACTACGGACTTGTTGCAGAAAGAAGGCCGGGGGTAGACACACATGATGCCAGATATAAAAGAGGTAACACATCGGATAAATACAATACACAAAGAGCACGAAAACATTCCATAATGATAAAACAATAACACAAAACAACACAAAAAAATATTTATACACCTATAGTGCCAAACATAGCCAATACGACTCCAAAATAAGCTTGAATTTTGGACAGAAGTCCCCAGCAGAGTCGCCAGAGCTGTCACACCCCTTTTTCAACATCCAAAAGATTTGATTTTAAGGTTTGAAAGGATTTTTATTATTAAAGTGACAAAAGTGAAGATTTGTTTCGAAAAGAACTTTTATATTCAAAACTCAGAGTCGCCACTTGACATGAATCAGGTGTGCCAAGTCACCTTTGGAAAATCCTTTTCAAAAAATGATTTGACTCTTGAAACTGATTTGCGAACAGAGATTCCAGTTAAGGAATTCTGTTGACCAAGGGAAAGCTGTTAGGCACCTCTCGATCCCGTGGTTTGACCACGGTCTCTTGGTAGAGTGTATCGACTATTTTGACACTACGAATGTATAAACCACACAAAACAAGCGAAAAAAACCAATCAAACAAACAAGACAAAACAATCAAAAATTTAAAGTCCAGTCCAATTATTCAATCCCGAAAAAAGAAAAATGCAAAAATATAAACTTGTCTTGTTCTAAACTAATCCTAACTATGCTCCATTGCTTTCTCCACCTGATGTTCCGGGCCTTGATAGTGCGCTGTCTTCAAGTACATGATACTTCGAGGCATTCCCCGGATAAATCAATACAAATATCTCGGGGCATTCCACGGCCAAATGAATACATTTTTAATGCGATAAAATATAAAGAACCATTCAACGAATATTCACACGTTCAACAAATCATAGTAAACTTTGCCTACCCAACCTACCTTTTGCCTACCCAACTCGACCTATCATGACATTATCCCAATCGATGACGTCAATGAATCAAAACAACAATAAATCAAAATTAATCCTAATCCATTTTAGCAATTTTTCAATTTGCGCCCCAAATTCTTTCCTATCAATAGCACAATTAAAACTAAAAAATTTGTTCCTCATACCCTCGAAATCATATCACCAAGCACACGATCATAACATCAACAACATCAGCAAATATCAAATAATCAGAATAGACAAACACATAGTCATAGTCAATTTAAACAACCAAAATAAAGAAAAAGAGAGTGGGTTAAAGGAGTGGACCTCAATGGAACTCGTTTTCGTTGATATTAGAGAAATCCAAAACCGAAAACCTCGTACAAGGAACCTCAATCCGATCAAGAATCCAACTCAGTATTGAGGAATTGAAACCCAAAACTGAACTCAACGAACGAGTTAAGATGAACTGGAATCTAAATCCCCGAACCAACAACGAATACCAAACGAACCAGTTTTTTGCATTTTTTGGCAAAAACTTGAAATTTTCGACCAGACCCAATCAGAAACTGCTCATTGTCAGATCATTCCCTTCCCATTTCTAATCCATTTTCGAGTTTTTCTCTTCTGTTTTGATGTTTTCTCCGGTCTGTTCTCTCCTTGACCTCTTACTCTCAATCTCTATTCTCTCTGTGTGTGATGTGGATATATATTACCTATTTAGTGAGGTGAAACAGTGAGTGTCGCGTATGTGTTTTCTGAGAGTGTGTGTGTGCGTGTTACTGGTGAGAATGAGAATAACAGAGGAATCCCTTATTTTATTTTATTTTTGAAGAAGATGGGTCTTCCCTTTTTGAGTGATATCCCCTGTGTATGATGATTTTTTGAGGTGAAGAAGATGAATACTTACCAATTTTTGTGAGTGTTCTCGTGTATATCGAAAAA
Organism: Capsicum pubescens; assembly: GCA_030864215.1. Classification (NCBI taxonomy): domain Eukaryota; kingdom Viridiplantae; phylum Streptophyta; class Magnoliopsida; order Solanales; family Solanaceae; genus Capsicum; species Capsicum pubescens. The sequence continues at coordinate 294,276,674 of CM061542.1, read as the reverse complement.
AAATGGAAGTTGTCCCCCTCTTCTCTGTATCGTTTATGTGGAGTGTCTCTCCAAAAAAAATGAAAGCAGATGGTCAGGATCCTACTTGTCTATGTGGAGCCCCCCCTTTTTCTCCCTTTTCTTTTTGAAGGTTTCTTTCTATATGCAGTGTATATAATTCTCCCAATGCCAAAAGGTACCCAATTCTGTTATGGTGTCCAAAAATGTGTAAAGGCGTAGGGGGTTGTGTATAGTAGTGGTGAGGTGGGGTAGGGGTGGTTAGGATGGGATAGAATTTGTTAGGATAAGATAAAAATTGTTAGGGGTTATTATTTTTGTCATTTTATGAGGGGTAATTACATGGTTGAGGGTACACGATAGGATAAGGTAAAAAGGTGAAAATTAATCTTTCGGAGGGATAAAATTACGTGTCTACAATATTATAAGCAAATTAATTAATTATTCATGTATAAACATCAATTTGAAATCTTAATTTAATTAATTAATACCTAATTAAGAGAAATAGACGAGTTATCATGAGTTCATAATGACTAAATAAGATACCAATATTGCTACCTAATTCTTATTTTTCTACATATGTCTAAGATTATTAAGATGCTGCTTATAAACTTCACTTGTTATTTAGGCGCTTATGTATATGTAAAAAAAAAAAATACAATTTTCATCATATTATCCTGTAATTTTTTTGAGATACACTTTTGCTAAGAAAATAATTTTGAATAGTCACTAGTAAAGTTAAGTCTTCCACTAAAAATCGAGCCAAACTGAGGGGTGGGATCTTTAGGTATTTTGCCTATTAATTACCAATATGTGCTTCTATTTAATATATATCTTTATTAAAAGAACTATTTTTATTCATTTTCATTACTTCAATTTATTTCAGATAGATCCCATTTTAACATGTAAAAAACTCTAAAAGAAAAAAAAATTGATTAGAAAAAAAATTATTTATAGCACCTCCACTAATAATTATATAAAAATTATTAAAAAAAAAGAGTAAGTATTAATTACCTCATATTGTTTCGCACCTCCACTATATGCATCAATTGCTCCATGTAGAAGGCTCATATCCTGTAGGTGGGCTAGTGTAATGATAATTTCAAACATTTTTTTTTAGAATTAATAAACAAAGAAAGAAATATTAAAAATATATAATTTCATTTACAAAAGAAATTAAGAGATTAGAACCAACAAGGATAAAATCTCTGCTAAAAAAACCCCTAAAATTGAACTTGAAATTGTAGACATTCACCGACCTGCATCTAATATTTATACTAGAGATTATATAGTATGATAATAATTTATCTTTTTATCATTTTTATAGTTTAAATAAATATGCTTTATTATGATTAGATAATGAATGAGACATGCACGACAATTACCTGCTCTTCATGATATCTCCCATCACCATCATCATCATCATCACCATCGTCATCATCATCATCACCATCATCACCATCATCATCATCATCAATAGCAATAGCACCATCATCTTCATCAATAGCAACGTTTGCAAATTGCCTCATTACTCGAAAATTAGGGCATATCATAAGCCCCCTAACATTAAACGCCGACTCAGTACAATCTACATAATTAAAAAAATAGTTTCAGTTCTATGCACAGTGGTGATACATAAATTCACCATCAGCTTATTTATTGTTTAAAAAAAAATATTTAATGAAATTAGTTAGATCATAATGTGTGTCAAATAAATAAAACGACGCATACAAAATTTGATTTTTTAACTGAGATTATTCAAAAAAAATTACAAGATTTCATGTAATTCTTTATAGTTTTATTTGTGCCTTTTTATTGTTTTATCTCGTCTTTCATCTTTCTTATTTTACTTCTTTTACCAATGTAGTCAAAGATTTTTATCTAAACTATCAAAAAAATAAAAAAAAATTTGCTAACTACAACATAATTTATTATGGTACTAGTTTCTCTTTCTTTTTCAACGAGTTCTAAGAAAGTAAAAAAATTCAATTCAATTAATTGAAAGATCCAACTAAAAATTCAAGAAGAATTCATAGAGTCAAATAGATAATTTTTCTTTATATTAAGTAAAGATAGATCTAGCTAGCAACTACATGATTTATTAGGTATTTAGGTAAAGAAAATTTCTAATAAAAATACATGAATGAATAGCTTTTTTGTTTGTTACTAGAAATTTATTAAACATTCAAAATATATATAACATAACACTTACCTGCATGAGAGAAATGGCCACAGATAAGTTTGGTTATCGATCGTCTAGCATTATCCACTACTTCTTCCAAGCAAAATGTACAACTATGTGAACCATTGATATCATCTGAAAAGACATATTTGGTCATAGAAAAAATTTAGATAAATCACTTGGTGAAAACTTAATTAATTTGAAGAAGAGAAATGAAGATTGAAATGAGGAAATAGGCAGATCTCAACAATATTATAGGAAATTTTTTAACACTAATTAATTAGCTTGGTAAGATTGTAATCTCGTATTAGATTTTCTTACTATGAATTATTTGGTGGTAAAAATGGTAACATAAAATGTAGGAAAAATGGTAAAAAAAAAAACTCATCTACTATTATGTATGTATTAGCTAAGTTTGCCCCTAGCTATACTATACAGTCAAATATATTATCCTTGCCATTATTTAAGTTAGTAAAAATATCATTCTTTTTAATATTTTTCTATGAGTCTAAGTGACCCGACATTTGAGTGAGGTGAACGTAACGTGGCATATCACCCCATCACTAGATTTTTTTTTAAAATATCTTCTTTTCATTTCAAATAGGGATAAGGGAAAATTAATAATTGAGGTTTGCTTAGATAAATAAAAGGAAATAGTTTAGATTAGAAACTTGCACATCCATTAGTTCAGGTATAAAAATAAAAATATTAGGAGACTTTATTAGGAGACCTTTAATTTATTTTTGATCCTTCACTCTACAAATTTCAACAGTATAAATAAATATGAAAAAAAGATCTATTTTACAAGTCATAAAACGTATATAGAAGTGAGAATAGAAAAAAAAAAGTTCTAAATCATGGTAATATGTTCATTTTTTTAAAACAAAAAAGAATATTTATTACGAACAATCCCAAGAGAAAAAAGTTAATTGACCTACCAAAATTCTAATCAAGTATGAGGTTATCATTTTTTGAATAATTTTTTTTTGGGTAAAAAACTAATTTTTAGTTGCTATATCTTTTCGACATTTTAAAATAGTAAAATTGTATTATATTACAAGTGGATTGTATTATATTATAAGTGGAAGCTTTTGGAAAAAACAATTTAAGGAAATTCTTTTTTTTTGGTTAACCGACATTGCATTACAATAAAATAAAAGAAAACAAATGTTCACCCCATTACAATCAGTCGGGGTTTAATACAAAAATCTTTGAGTTTTCACTTGGGAATGATCATTAGAAGTTTTAACTGATCTAGCAAATAAGCTCCTGCAATATCTACCCACACCGCTTTGTAAGCACACATAGGTGGAACTTCAAAAAGTGTTCTTCCTAGCTGAATATTAAAATATATCCCCCACTTGGCCAATGTTTTGGTCCACCATGGGGTTTCCTAGACTTTTTAGTTTTTACCAGCAATCATCAATGATATTATTATATAATAGATTGTCAGATGACAACATATGTAAAACCTCAAGAGAATCAATGTTAAGTTAATTTCAATGGGAGTTAGGTGGAATTCTTCAACTAACTCCAAACCTTCTCTGAGAGCTAGAAAATCCATGTGATTGTTAGTGGTCCAAGGATAAACTTTGGAGAAATCCTTGATATAGCCACCAACACTGTTTCTCACTACTCCCCTTCCTCCCCCATGCTACTTTTACCAGGGTTTCCATGACAAGAGCCATCAATATTAAGTTTTAAGGAGTTCCTGGAGGAGGATTCCATAAGTGTGGCGCGCTTCACATCCATGCACAAAACTCTACTCAATGCGACTTTCAGAATCCCTAGGATACTTTAAAACCTTAGGTTCCGATACTAAGTTTTTAACGTCCCAGGAGTACACCCTAAATTCCACATGGTGCCTACGGTCCCGAGAGACCACAAACTAACTCATGAGTCGGTACCTGTTGTGAGTACTTAATAATAGTGATAACTAACATATGCAAAATTTCAACTAAATCGCCATAAGGTTTTAACAACTGAAATCAATGCTAGATCATGGTTTAAAACGTCTGCAACATACTGGAAATACAAATAAAATGACTGATAATCACAACTAAAAACTCATCAACTGTCTATACTAGTCTGAAAGCGTCAAAACTGTCTGACTGTGGAGTTGATGGGACAAGCCCCTAACTAACTTCGACTAACGAAATAACTGAACTACTGACATAACTGAATATAAGATAATTCATTCTCTAAGGATGAGGACTCACTATTGCTGCTGTTGTTGATGCACTGGAAAGTCTAAGTACAATCGAAAATTCGAGCATTCAAATCTATGATATAAGACATCATAGTGTAAGAAACAAGTATGCGATTAGTACTTTGATTATATTGGTATGCTATTTGAGGTTAGGCTGATATACATGGGTTCATTGCATAAGTAATTACTGACTGAATGTATAGCATGAGGTATTGAGTAAGAATGCATGAAAACTGTAAAGACTGAGAATGCATGACTAAGCATAAAACAAGTTCTGAAATAGTCTGTAAACTTAAATGCTGAAATCCGATAACTGAATAACTGATAAATTGTATGCTATGGTCAAGCAAGACTGAACTAAATTATGAAATGAGTATTGAAACTAAAACTGTGGGAGGTATCATCTAACCAACACGCCCCATTCTGAGCTGATCGGGGTCTAATCTGTGACCCCAATTGGAAGGGTGTTAGTACCGTGCCATGGGTACTAACAATGGATGTGGAGTCAGTCCTAATCCAGCAGGTGAACCCTGAGATCAGTCCAAAACTGGTGGGTGATCTCTGAGAATGTCAGTCCTAAACTAGAAGGTGGCACCTCATAACCTACGTTGGTTACATAGTTCAAGAACTTAGGGATTGCTCCTAAGGACCCAGTCCTAACTGGCGGGTGAGCTTCTATCCCTAGGTTCACTCGGTGTTGAATCCTACTTCCAACTGAATAACACTGATTGCTGGACTGAACTAACTTAACTGTACAAGTAACTGATCATGATAACAAACTGAGTGATAATGCTCATGATTTATCTGAAACTATTCTGAAGCTACTGAAACTAAGTAAACTGCTAAATTTTGGGTATTCATAACCCCCCAGAATTGATAGCAATAACAATAGGATCACATGAAAGCTTTGAAACCATGGAAGGAAATCATTGTTCACAATTATTCACTTAAGCATTTCATCAAACACATGGGGACTAATGGGGGTACGTTTTAAACATGAAAATATAGCACAATCACATGACCAAATCATAAACTGAGCGTTTTATTCTGTATTTGTATGAACATGATATTGAAGTCACAATATTTAAAACATACTATAATGCATTCCACGTAAAATCAATTGAAAACATAACTTTAAAATCGAATTACCAAGATATAAATAAACATGCTTCAACTTTCAACGTGTAAGGACTCTTTCTATCAAAAACTCTTGGAAATATAACAAGGGGTCATTATTCAAACCCCAATCATTTAGGAATTTAATCAAACACTTGAAATTCATAGACTTGAGCATGAGAATAATCAAAACATGAGATGCAAACGTAATTGAAATACTACAAATCATGGATTTAGGGAGTTAACATGTGAATAGCACCATTCAAACATTTAAGGTTTAAATTCATCAACAATTACTTGTAAACATCATGTAAAATTGAAATTCATGGGAGTTCATGGATAAAGTTCATAATACCATATAACGATCATTTTTTTAAACTTAAAATTGGATTCTTGGACTCCATGGGTGGAAAGGACCCATGAATGAACATCTAACACACCTCAAAAGCTTAAATCATGATGGTGAATAACTTTTCTTGAAGGTTCTTGAATTGTGATGCTTGGGTTTTTTTTCTTGAGAATGGAGGAGGGTTTTTACGTGAGTTGCTTTGACGAAGATGGGCAAATAATGCCCTTTTGGGTGTTATAAATCATGCTTTGGACATTTAGGGTTTAGGGGAAAGGACAAAAGTAACCCTTGACCCTTAAGAAGCTAAAACTGTGGGGGAATAGGCCCCACGGTGCGACCCCTAGTTGGGTTAAGCATCCCTCGCAATGCAACCCCAAATCAGGTTGAATAGCCATCGCGGTGCGGGGCTATCGCGACCCCCTACTTCCTCTCACGAAAAATATCATAACTTTTCACTCGGGTATCGAATTAAGGCGAAATTGGTATCGTTGGAAAGATGACTCAATTATCTACAATTTGATGCTTTTTGAACTGCAAATTTCTTCGTCTATCAAAAGTTATACACGTTCAAAGTAGACCCTTGTAGAATCGAATACTAAACTTTGGACGAATGAAAGGCTCTTAGCTCAACTTTGTTCTAAGTGATTCCTATGAACATTTTGCACCTCAAAAGCATATCAAACACGAGGATAAAGATCATGAATCTTATATTCACATGGGAATCAGTTGGATTATGGCATATACACGTAGGAACGACGGTTCAAAAACTATCCCGGGAATGTGAGGTGTTACATTAGCATTGGTTATCTAAGTAGCTTGCATACTTAATTAAGCAATATTAACACGGCCTAAAATGCAATTTTAGAAGATTATATAGAATTGTATTCTCAAAACAATATAAATTATTCTTTAAACTCGTGCATATGAAAATTCTAAAACTATCCGGAAAGCCATTTTGTAGATTTTAACATCAAAATTATATGAAGAATTCCAAATAAAAAACTTCAACATCATATTTTAACAGAAGAGACATGCTAAAACAAAAGGGAATTAAACAAACTTGAACATGATTTGTTTAGAAATTTCATGATTGCTATAGTGAGGTGTTGTAATACATGTATAGTGTCATTTGATGGTTTAGATCTCATTTAGCTGTTATTAATAAAAGTGTGCAAAATTAGAAAGAATATCAATGAAAAAAAAGGCAAATATCAATAGCATTTTTCTTGTAAAATTATAAACTTAACTAAATGAGGGTAATTTTACAAAAAGTAAATTATTATAATGAATGCTATTGATGTTATAGGTAGGAAAAATCTAGAATGTGCACTGTTTCTAGTTGGATCAAGAAATTTAATTGAGTGAAAGACTTGGATTAGTTTAGTTGATGACTTTTATTTTCTTTAAATTAATTTTTAAATTTTAAATTTAAGAACTAATGCAATGTGTAATAAAAATAAAGTATTACTATTATAACTTTCTGCTAATGATTTAGTACAATTATAAATATTAAATATTGATTTATAACTGATTTAATTAGTACGAAACTTAAAATAAGGTGATTACAATCAACTGTTAAAAAACAGAGGTATAAAGTAATGGTAATAACTTTGATAAAAGTATAACTTTATTGGGTAACGAGAAAATGGTCAAAAGCCCTTCAACCTTTACCCCAAATCTCAATTACACACTTATACTTTGAGGGGTCCTATGACCCTCCTAAACTATTTAAAACTGAAATTATTACCTCCTTGAAAACTCATACCCAGATGTGTAATGGCAAGTGAGCAACACACATCTGCCATGTAATGCCACTTAATTTTCACGTAATATTATATTTTTATATAAAAAAATTAATTATTATTCTTTAATATATATATATATATATATATATATATATATATTCTCTATTTTTCTTTCCCTTTTCATTTCCCTTTTTCTTTTCTTTTTCCCTCCTCCGTAACTTCCTTGATTTAATTAGAGTTGCTTGGCTTTAGTTGCTTGGCTTCAATGATCCTATTGCTCGAGGAATTGCAACTGCTTCAAGGTAGTGGGCATTTTCATTGAGCTTTCAGTTAGCTCCTTTTATGAATTATATCGAATGCTCCATTTTGAAGAAAAAAGAGTCCATTACGAAAAGGAATTATATCAAATGCTTTAGATGGAGATAAAAAGAGCTAAAAATATTAGCTTTTTCTACCTCAGTTAACGTTAAGTCGATAACAATTTTCCTCTTATAGGATGAACGATCTGAGTTAAATTGTCAAAACCAATTTTAATCAAGTGAAGATCAATTTTATGTTTGAGAAAAACTATGCATTGAAATTTTTTACATAGTACAAGATTCAAGATGTATAATGTTGCTCTAATGTTTATTTTTCTTCTACTTTAAGTGCTCATGGGCTCGGAACAACAGCTCTGTCAGCAAAGGGTGGGTGTCACTGTTGGGGGGTGGGGGTGAATTCTTATTGTTGTTTTTGGTTTTTCGACAAATTTAAAAGGTTCACCGCCGGTAACGAAAAATGGAAATTCCGAAGAAATATTTTTGATTTTCCGGCAAGAATTCAAGAATTTTCTGGTGGTGTCACAGTTATGTGAAAGTTTATTTGGATTTGGGTTTGACCCGATTTGAAAAATGGATCCTTTTTTAGTGTTCTAAATACCAATTTTGCCCTCAAGAATTATGAGCTGATTTAAAAAAAGGCTTCAATATTTTTTGGGCTCTCACTCTCTTAAAGAGAGTGAAACACTCTCTCTGTGCCATGTCAGCTTTTAGTGTGTTATAATTTCAGTTTTAAATATTTTAAGGGGTCACAGGAAGTATAAGTATGTAGTTGGGATTTGAGATAAGGTTGGGGGGCTTTTGACCATTTTCTCTTGGGTAAATCAATAACAACAATTGTAGTAGCAAGTTATAATAATAATGAGAAATGACAGAAAAAAATCTGAAAAATCAAGCAAATAGAAAAGAAGGATCCAGTCGCCGTAGTCGTTATCATCATCATCAACAACAACAACAACAATTGTAGTAGCAAGTTGTAATAATAATGAGAATTGACTGGAAAAGTAATTAATCTGGAAACTTAAGCAAATAGAAAAGAAGGTGTCACGACCCGAGCCGTGGCCCTGGCCGTAACGTGCATCCCGAACTCTAAAGGCTCGGGCACTCTTCTAAAGCTGGTAATCATGCATAATATTCATATAGTATAAGATAATTTGCGGAAAACAATACATGATGGAACCATGATCAATCTCATAAACTTGAACAATTTAAAAAGGAAATTCTGAATATTCTAAACATGTGACAACCGTCTGCGAAATCTCTAATATTACAATAATCATCATACGTCTGAGACAAAACTGGGACAAGTCTCCCAGTAGAACATAAAAGAAAGAAACAATGAAATCTTAAAATCAGGCCTTCCGGAATAGAGAAGGCTCACCAACTGCATCTTCTGACAAGTCAGTCTATTGCTTAACGGGACCCCAGGACTGTGTCTCAGAATTGTAAAACATAGGGGGTCAATACAGATGTACTGGTATGCAGAACAATTCAAAAATAAAATATATATTTTTATAAAACATAGGTTAGAGCATTTCATAAATCACATATCATCTTGAAATAGTTGAAAATACATCGGCATAATCTGAAACCTTAAAAAAACACATTCTACAATTCATGACTCTACTCTTTATCTTACTTCCGAGCTAGACAGTACGCCCTACAAATCTGCGATTCCACGAGCTATATGGAATTCTCCCTTAACTCGGCGGTCAAAATCCCAACCCAACTTTGCTGCAAGGGTTGGAGTATCTTCTTATCTACTACGCCACAAGACCGCCGCCAACGTACAATTTCCCTTTTGGGTATCATAAATCCATTTTGAGAAATCACGATTTCAAACAATGAGTCGTTTGACTCCTGCCGTCTTTGGGTAACCATCTGACTCTCTTAAGCCCAGTTTTAGATTATTTAAACCATATCTTCTTGCAAACATTCTTTCTTTCTTAAAATCATTCGGGCACATCAAAAATAGGGTATCTTCATACCCCAACTTGCAGGTCGTGTCACAACATATCTACTGCCCTTATCTTATTTCAAAAGATGTTTATTGACCACCCAAAAGATCTACCATTTGAACCAAAGTTCATATTTCAAAATAATTAAAAATCATGCACTTCCCTCTTCAACACTTTATCTTCGGTGGTCACCTTTCTTATCAAGTTTTAAACCATTCTCATTTGAAAATATGAACATTTACGAAACAAGTAAAACAATCTCTCATTTTCTCATAAAATAGTACAATTGTACATATCAATTCATCAACAGACCCCAACATTTAGCAATTCGCAAAATAAATTTACAACATGTAAAACTCGAGGGATTTTCATATTAAAAGTTGGAATTTCAGATCCCATGCTCTCATTAAATTTCACAATTCTAATATCACATGATCACGCGAAATAAATTTGGGTTTTAAACACAAATTTACAATTTCTACAATACTTCATCAAATCATAGGATTTCCAATACATATTCATTAAGATCTTGAAACCAATTTCGTATGTATACATATATTCTTGTTAAATTAAGTTTAAAAATTGTAAATCAATGCCCATGAAGTTTAGGATAGTCCCACGCACCTTAGATTTCATAGAAATCACAAAGAAATTTCGAAAAGATTGAACCTTTGTGCTTGAGTTCCCAAACCCTAGTTGTTTTTCTCCTATTGTGTTCTTGATTTGAAGAATTAAGTCCTATTCTTGAAACTTTCTTGAGAATCTTGAACTTGAACGGCTTGAATTCTAGATTACTTGGAGGAGAAGAGTTGAATTTTTTTGGGGGGAAAGGAGAAGTTTTTTACGTGAGTTGATTTGAAGAACATGGGCAAATATTGCCCTTTTGGGGTGTTATAATTCATGCTTTGGACGTTTGGGGTTGAGGGGAAAGGACCAAAGTGACCCTTGACCCTTAAGAAGCTAAAACTATGGGGGAATATCCCTCGCGTTGCGACCCCTAGTTGGGTCAAGCAGCCCTCATAACGCGACCCCTATTTGGGTCAAGTAGCTCTTGTGATGCTGGGCTATCACGACCCCTTACTGCCTCACACAAAAAATGACATAACTTTTCACTCGGTTATTGGATTTTGGCGAAATTGGTATCGTTGGAAAGATGATTCAATTATCTACAATTTGGTGGATCTTGAGATGTAAAATTCTATGTGTATCAAAAGTTGTACACGTTCAAAGTAGACCCTTGTAGAATCGAATATCCAATTTTGGATGAATGAAAGGTTCTTAGCTCAACTTTGCTTTAGGCCATTTCTATGAATATTTTTCACCTCATAATCACTTCATATACTAGGAGAAATATTATAACTCATGAATTTAAATATAAACCATGGAATTGGAGCTCACGCACGTAGGAATGGCGGTTCGATTTCTAACTCGTAAAATGTGGGGTGTTACAGAAGGATAGTAATTAATCTGAAAACTCAAACAAATAGAAAAGAAGAATTCCAATTCCTGTAGTTATTATCATCATAACTAATGATATGCTTATATTAATCGTTGATACAATTTGAATATAATTTTCCCATCTATAATATGAAATAAACGTTCCATTGACGCAATTTGAGTGTAGATTAGGTGTTCTAATTGTCATCAACTTAATTTAATCAAAAAGATCTTTAGACAAGTCTTAGGGCTATTTATGTATTTGGTTATTAACTGCTTCCAACTTTATAATTTAAACTAAGTAAACTAGATACGAGATGATAGAATTTCTAATTAAATTTGAACTAGAAACATTCAAATTCTGAATTCACTTATAACACTAGTATATATTAAAAAGAAACATAATAGAATAGTCAAAGCAAAATGTTGTGAGATAAAACTAAAAGGCTAAATAGAAAATTGAATTAAAGAATGATGTTGGATTCTTCGAAGAAGAAGAAGTAGTTATTGGATGGTAATGCTTTTTCTTTATGTTTGTAGTTTCTTATTCATCCATAAAAAATTGCTTGTTCTTGTACTCCACACTTGAATACGTCGTACCAAACTTGTCTATTTGAATATATCTATCATCAAAACAAAATATCAGTTCATGATAAAAATGATGATAAACTTTCAACTTAATTTATAGGGTTAATAATACTTTTTATACCTTAGTCATGAATAAATGCAAATTCAACATATTTAGCCTTCAGTTTAAATTTTATCATTTGAAAAGTTATACTACCAAATGGGCTAAAGTGACGATAAAGGGGGAAAAATTAAGAAATTCATTGGAAAAATATGCACAGATGCACATTGACAAGGCAACGGGTGACGCTCCTCACCTAGTGAAGTACTTGTGGCCCCAGTGAAATCCATCATTGATAATAGATGAGTCTGCTCGTACGAAGTGGACGCTTCATGACTCCTAAGCCTCGACCTAAAGTTTGGTCCCGAAGAAGAGATGCTTCCTTTGATCAACCATGTTGAGAGGGATTGGAGGAGGAGGAACAGGTGATTGCTTCCTTAAGTGTTGAATTTATCTATTTCAATTGCAAAGTACTAATATTAGCATATGGCTCAAAAAATAAATTAAATTGCAAAATAATGTATCCTTCTTTCTCCAAATAATTTAACAAATAAAAATTAAAAAAGAAGGTATCGTTTCTAACCTAAACAGTGAAGTACTTGTGGCTCCGGTGAGCTCCATAATGGATAATGGACGAGGTTGTTCATCGTCACAGTCCGATTTCTTAGGTCATGATGGCGCCTACTATATAACTCATCTGTAGGCAAGCCAAACCCATAGTCCGAAATTGCAGACTACCAAATAGAATAAGAAAAGAATGTGGAATAAATATAACAAAAGATCAAATACATGAATAAATCCCAAAACCTGGTGGTACCAGTACAAGAACTTCTAATATAATAATAGTTCAAAAGTGGAATAGATAGCATATGACTCACAAAATAAAATAAATTACAAAATAATGTATCCTCCTTTCTCCAAATAATTTAACAAATAAAAAATAAAAAAGAACGTATGGTTTCTAACCTAAATAGTGAAGTACTTGTGGCTCCGGTGAGCTCCATAACGGATAATGGACGAGGTTGTTCATTGTCACAATCCAATTTCTTAGGTCATGATGGCGCCTACTATATAACTCATCTGTAGGCAAGCCAAAGCCATACTCCGAAATGGCTAGTAACAGACTACCAAATAGAATAAGAAAAGAATGTGGAATAAATATAACAAAAGATCAAATACATGAATAAATCCCAATACCTGTTGGTATCAGTACAAGAAATTCTAATATAATAATAGTTCAAAAGTGGAATAGATATCATATGACTCACAAAATAAAATAAATTACAAAATAATGTATCCTCCTTTCTCCAAATAATTCAACAAATAAAAATTGAAAAAGAAGGTATGATTTCTAACCTAAATAGTGAAGTACTTGTGGCTCCAGTGAGCTCCATAATGGTTAATGGACGAGGTTGTTGATTGTCACGATCTGATTTCTTAGGTAATGATGGCGCTTACTATATAATTCATCTGTAGGCAAGCCAAACCCATAGTCCGAAATGTCTAGTAACAGACTACCAAATAGAATAAGAAAAGAATGTGGAATAAATATAACAAAAGATCAAATACATGAATAAATCCCAAATCATGGTGGTATCAGTACAAGAACTTCTAATATAATAAGAGTACAAAAGTGGAATAGATGAAGTAAATTACACTGATATCACTTATCTCTGATACAATATAGAGACTATTCTAACAGTTAAGTGTAATACCCCAAACTTTTCCTAGTTCAAATTCGTATCTAGAACATCAAAGATCTTGCTTCAAAGATGAATATATTTTATTCCATGAGAAATTTTTAAGATTTTGAATTTTTATCAAGTGCAAAATCAAATAAACTTTTCGTCAATACCAAATTCGCCCAAATCCGACACTCGGGCAAAGAGTTAGAGCCATTTTAGTGAGACAGTGTACCACCTGGCATTTCAGTGCGTCGTGGAGCCAGCCAAAATGGCAATTGTCAAATTCCAGTAAGCCTCCGCCATTCCACCGCGTCGTGATGTCTTTTCAGTTCTCAACCAAGGTGGCAACGCGATTTCCCCCATGTTGCGCCATCAAGCAGTTTTCCAATTGTCCAGTTTCCAGTAAGTTGGTGTGATTATGGCGCGACGTGCCAGCATGAAAAATTAGAATTTTTTCAGTTCCGAATTTTAATTCTAAGGGAAAAACGGTCATTTTTATACCGCTATATATACTCTTTAACACGAGATTCAGCCACATTAAACACAAATATTGTTGTTTTCTCTCAACTTTTTTCAAGGAAAACCATTGGGGTTCATAATTCAACACCCAAATCATCAAGGTTTCACCGTTAAAAGTACAAGGATCATATACTAAGGTATGTTAGATGTTGATTCTTGGGTTCCTTCCACCCAAGAAGTTCAAGAATCCTTTTCTAAATTTTAAAGTTTATGTTTTTATGAGTTTTCATGATTTATGTGAATAGAAACTAAAGTTCATATTGTTGAGAAGTTTTGATTCATGTTTTGACCATAAAGATCCAAGCTTTGACCCTAGCATGTGTTGGTTATGCTATATTCATGATAAAACCCCTTCAAGAAGCATGTTGAATTATGTAATCATGTTAATTATGTGTATTGAATGTTGTATGACCAAACTATGCCTTCCATATGTTTGATAAATTGCTTATGTAAAGAAAATAGTGTCATTGTAACATGAAGTATGATATCTCCAAGCATATGTCATCTAGTGCATGCTAAGTGTTTGTTGAATGGCCTAAATGAATGAATTATGATATGTTGCAAGTATTCCTCTTCATGTGAATTCCTTGTTGGATGAGTTATGAGACAATACATGCTTTCCTTTATAATTACGTGTTCAAGATTCCTAAGTGCTCGAAATGATGCTTCATTGGTTATATTGCGAATGATAGTCTATTGTCATGATTGTTACGCAAGAGTTTTCATGTGTTATATATTTATAATATCGAGTCCTGGGGGTATTTATACCTAAAAACTTAGCTGTTTGTCTAGAGACGAGTCAGTCTCAAGATAATCTCAGTCATGCTATGATCAGTAGATTTTATTTAATGACAGAAGTTAAGAAAACTCAGTAAATCTCAGTATTCGGTCTAATCCAGCTCAGTATCCAATTCATACCTCAGTAGTATTCATTAATCAGTCCAAATTTCAGTAAAGCTCAGTAAGTTATGAAACTTAGTAGAATTCCGACAGAAAGTAGAATCCAGTAGTGTTCCGTCAGTCTTCAAAACCAAGTGACCTCGCTTAACTCAATTGATCAGTCAAGAAATATGATCAGTAACAGATTCAGCTCAGTCCAAGTTCAGTTAAGAATTAGTTCAAAGTCTTTCAGTTGGGAGTAGTAACTAGCACCAGGCGAGTGCAAGGATGAAGGCTTTCCGTTAGAGAGGCAGATTTGTTAGTAACAGTCCCTGAACTCTAGAACTGAGTAGCCAGCGCAGGACACGGAGTCACCCGTTAGATTAAGGGTAGACTGTCATACTGCCTTAGGCTTGACTTCCTATTCAGGGTCACCCGTTAGAGAGGCTTGACCATAGCAGAGGTCTTTAACCGTGGCACGGTATTAACACCCTTCAAGCTGGGGTTATAGGTTGGACCTCGCCAGCTCAGATTCGGGGCATGTCGGTTAAGTAAGAACTCCTACAGTTGCAGTTTCAGTATCAGTCTTCAAAATAGAACACAGAAATCAAGACTGACAAATACAGTCACCTATCTCAGTAAGGAACTTAGATAGTTCCATAGATTCATGGAAAACCTTCTAGATAGTCCTAGTCTCACATAATGTTAATCAGTATTCATACTAATAGATCCAGAGATCACTTGTTAGATAGGCCTGATCTCAGATTCAGTTAGTTATTCTCATTATCAGATTCAGAGATCTTCCGCTAGATAGGTCTGATCTCAGACATAATCATTTCTTATCATTGGTAGTAGATTCAGGGATCATCCTTTAGAGAGGTTTGATCTCATATTTAGTCAGTCAATTGTAGAAAGCTTGAAATTAAGTTATTGATAAGAGTAGATTCAGTTAACCAGCTTCAGTTTCATCAGATTCAGAGTTCACTCGCTAAATAGGACTGATCTCAACTTCTGTACTCAATTATCAATATCAGAAGATTCAGTTATTCAGTATAGCAGTTTTAGAAGTGAGTTCAGATGTCATTAAAGCAACATTCGAGTATCAGTATTCAGAGTCATGATGATTTCAGTAATCGTTTGTGCATTCATGCATATGTCCTTATTCAGTACTCTCATGATTATTTAGTTAAGCTATGTTCATGAATAATCCCTTACATTTAGCCTTACCTCATCTAGCATACTAGTATATTCAAAGTACTGATGCATAATTTCTCTTGCACTATGGTGTCTATAATACCCCGTACTTCTACCTAGCTTAAAATCATCCCAGAAGTATGAAAGACTTGTTTCAAAGATGTATACACTTTTTATCATGTGGAAAATTCAATATGCTTCCCATCAATATCAAGTTCATCCAAATCCGACACTCGGGCGAAGAGTTAGAGCCTTTTTAGTGAGACAGTGTATCACTTGAGCCATCAGCGCGTCGCGGAGCCAGCTTAAATGGAAATTGTCAGCTTATAGTGTTTCTCCACGATAGTGGCACGTCGCGCCAAACTTCCAGGTCATAAACAGAGTGGCAACGTGATAGCTCCGCGTCGCGCCACCGTGCAATTTCCCATTTGTCACTTTTCATTAACTTGGTGCGTCGCACCAAGGATGAAAATCGAGAAATTTTCACAAAATTAAAATACGCATCCAAGGGTTAAAAGGGTCAATTTTTCACCCCTATATAAACTCAATAAAACGTTATTCAGCCATATTTCACCCAAAACATATTAGTTCTCTCAAGTTTCTCTCTAGAACAGGCTAGGGTTTTCAATTGGGGATTCAAATCCAAGACTCAAATTCAAGAATCTCTCTGTCAATCTTTGTAGAATTAAGAACTAAGGTATGCACAGTTTTTATTCATGGGCTCCTTTCATCCATGAAGCTCAAGAACCCTATTTAAACTATATGTCATGATGTTCTTGTTTTGAATTGATTATGTTCATGTTGTTATTGTTGTATGATTGCCAAGATTGCATCTGTATCATGTTTTCATGAAAATATGTTAGTATAGGGTTACAATTTATGCAATTGAGTTAAATTGTGGAACCATGTATTAAATTGATGATCATACCTATGCCCTAAGTGTGCAAGCAAGGTGTTTCATAATATTCCCCAATGACTGAATGGTGATCAAGTACTTAGTTTCCATGTGTCAAGATCATGTCATGACTCTTAAGTTTTGCTATACGTACTTGATTAAGATGATTCCCATGCAAAACCTATGCATTGTGATTTCTTGATGAGATGTCCATAAGATTAGAAGCATGAAATTATGCCATGTTTATACACATTACTATCCATGTACAATATTATGATGATCATGTGCTTCATGAAATCCCAAACTATGAAATTATGAATTATTGATATTGGTCACGTGATCAAAAGTGTCAAGCCTTGTCAGTTTCATTCTATCGAGTCCTGGGGGTATTTGTACCCGACAATTTAGTTATGTGTCTAGAGCTATGTAATGTTTTCACGATAATCTCAGTCAAGCCATGATCAGTAGAATTTAGTCAGTCTCTTGACTTAGGAAAACTCAGAAAATTCAGTATTAGTCCAGTCTCTTCTAGAAATTTCAAAAATCTCAGTAATCTCAGTAGTTCAGTAATCTCAGTGATCTCGGTATTCAGTAATCTTAATAACTTCAGTATTCCCAGTAAATCTTAGTAACTTCAGTACCATCATTCAGTACTCAGATCTCAGTAGCATTTCGTCAGTCAACGAAACTCAGTGAACTCAGTTCAGTTTAGTTAATCAGTTCAGTGTCTATTCAGTTGGGAGTAGGGTTCAGCACTGAGTGAACCCAAGGATGGGGACTCATAAATTATTCAGTGGAGGGTGTGATCCTTATAAGTAATCCTTGCATTCCAGAATTACGTAGCCAACATAGGTTGAGATGTACCCCTATGCGTAGGGCTACTAATATATCTCGTTTGGGATTATTCGTACAAGAGGGTTGACGGAAGAGGTTTTTATCAAAGAGGGTTACCTTACAGCTTGTCTTTACCCGTGGCACGGTACTGACACCCTTCCAGCTGGGGTTATAGGTTGACCCACCAGTTCAGTTTTGGGGCATGTCGGTTAGCTGATTACCTCCCACAGTCTCAGTTTCAGATCCAGTCTCAGTAATATAACTCAGTTCAATTCTACAGAAATTTAGAACTGTCAGATACAGTCAACTCAGTACAGTGCGAAACTCAACTAGTTCCATCAGAACTTAGACTATCAGATACAGTCGCTCAGTATTAGTATGCTAGTTATACGAAACTCATGTTATCAGTATTCAAACTCAGGACTGTCAGATATACTTAATCAGATATGTTTTTCATAATCAGAACTATCAAAAACAAATATTCAGATATCTATATCAGTAAACTCAGTTGTCAGCTTACCAGTAATACAGTTAATCTGTATTCCAGTAATAGTAAACTCAGATATAAGTGAATCCCTGTTATCAGTAGACTCAGTAGTCAGAATTCAATATTCACTCCTATCACAATCTCAGTTACAAATATGTATTATGCATGTATTCTCACATTCATATTATTCAGTCAGTTAGTATTATTCATACATATGAACCCTTTGCATTCAGCCTACCTCACTTGCATACCAGTACATACAAAGTACTGACGCATTTGCGCTATGGTATTTTATACCATAGGTTTAGAAGCACGAGCTCCCGAGCATCCTTAGTAGATCAGACGTTTAGCAGCTAGACTAGCAGTGAGTCCTCATCATTCGAGGATGGCATGATTATTTTATTACTTTATTAGTTCAGTAGTTCAGAGTTAGTTAGGGACATATCTCATCAACTCCACAGTTTTCAGATAGTTTAGAGACTTTCAGACTACAGCATGTTTCAGATAGTTTTATTTTAGTTTTGGGTATGGTTATGCCGCATTACAGATATTGTATTATATTCCGTATTAGTTCAGTTTTGAACCTTATGTCCTTACAACTTATATTCCACATATTTACAGTGTATTCTTTAGTGCTCAGTTACAGATATCAGTCATGGGTTAGCTTGTGATCCTTCAAGGTCATGAGCACCATGTAGCATTTTGGGTACCAGATTTGAGGCGTTACAGTGTCTTATACCATAGGTTCTGAAGCGCGAGATCTAGAGCACCCTTAGCAGTCCAGACTCAGTCAACAGCAGTAGATGTAGCAGTGAGTCCTCTTTATTCGAGGATGACCCTTATTTTATTATCACATTAGATTCAGTTTATTTTTAGTAGATGGAGTTAGTTGGGGACATGTCCCATCAACTCCACAGTTTAGACAGTTACAGGCTTTTCGAACAGATGTATTAGTATTCAAATTTTTAGTATTAATTATTTTGGATGTTTTGAACCTTATGGAAAGTTTCTTCTAGTTTTCCGCATTTATTACCTATATTATGCAGTGCTCAGGTATAGATATCAGTAGAGGGTTAGCTTGTGGTCCTTTTAGATTATGAGCACTGTGTGGCGTTCCGATTCCAGAAAATTAGGGCATTACATACTTGGTATCAGATCCTATGGTTCAATAGTGTCCTTGGAGTTTGAAAAGTCGTATCTAGTAGAGTCTTGGGCATGGGTGTATTGCGCGCCACATTTATGTACAAGAGGCTATAAGATGTTTTTAGGAACAGTTTTTCTTCTTTCAGAGTTCATGTCGTGTGAGTATGCATAATTTCCAGTTGATTCTTAGTCTGATCCATTCTCCCCTTCATTTAAAAAGTATGCCTCCTCACAGAGATAATGCCCGTAGGGTTGATAACCAACCACCTCCGCCAGTAGATCCTGAGAATGAAAATGTGTCACATGTAGAGTTTCGGGTAGCTTTTCAGGCACTAACCCATGCCGTGATGACTAATGTTTAGGGTAATCGTCCGGCTGCAGCCCCACCTCAGCAAGATAGGGATTCATCCAAAGCCAAGATAAAAAAATTCATGAAAATGAACCCGCTAGAATTTTTTAAGTCAGTAGCAAGAGAGGACCCACAACTTTATCTTGAGGAGGTGAAGAAGATCACCCAGATTATGCATGTTTCTGAGGAGGAGAGTATATGTTTAGCATCCTATAGGCTGAAGGATATTGCTCATGATTGAGTGGTGATATGGAAATAGAGTAAAGGAGAGGATGCAGCTCTCATGACTTTGCAAATATTTCAGGAAGCCTTCTTAGATATGTTTTTCCCATTAGAGATGAGAGAAGCTAAGGTGGAAGAGTTCATGAACCTGAGGAAAGGCTCCATGAAAGTAAAGGAGTATTGCCTTAAGTTCAATTAGTTAGCTAAGTATGCTCTTTACTTGATAGCTGACCCTAGAGCGAGTATGAGTAAGTTTCTGACTGGTGTATTCGGGTTAGTATTGAAGGAGTGTAGGACTGTTATGCTCATAGAGATATGGAACTTGATAGACTAATGATGCATGCACAACAGATTAAGGTAGATAAGACAAATGAAAGGGAGAGAGTGAGTAAGAAGGCCAAAACAGGTAGTCATAGTTTTTCTCAGGCCAGGTCACAGGGCGGTAGTCATTCTCAGAATAGCCAGAAATTTTCAGTTCCAGCTCCATCCTCATCTAGTGTACCTGCACCAAACATTAGATATGGTAGTCTTGATGGAGCGCCAGGCTCCAAAGCCCAGAGTAGTGCTAGTGGTGTTCGTACCTATCCGCTTTGTGGAAAGTGTGGCAAGAATTACCTAGGTGTGTGCAGAGCTAACAGTCAGTTATGTTTTGGATGTGGTAAGCCAGGCCACAGAATCCGTGAATGTAGAGTTCTAGCTCAGACAGGTAGAGAATTTCATCAGCAGGGTACCACTTTCGATGCCAATAGTGGTCAGCTTCAGAACAGACTCTATGCGCTTCAGACTCACAATGATCAGGAAAGGTTCCCTGATATAGACTCGGGTATGTTATGAGTCCTTCATTTTTATGATATGCATCCTTAAATCCTTTGCCCCCATTTTGATCTTAAGTTTTCAGCATGAGTTAGTTAGTAGAGCCAGCAAGTCAGTTTAGCAATCGAACAGTCAGATTCACATAGTTTGCTATTTCAGTTTTTCACCTGGTCATGCTATCAGAAACCTCCGAAATGTAATTATTTCAATATAGAGTATCCTATTAGTTGCGAGTATAAGTTCATTTCATGAGTCATGCATTAGTTTCAGCTCCCAGATATACAGTTATGACCCAGTTCGTAGGTGCCTCGTGCACCGCTCCAGTATTTCATGAAGTGTTGTTAGAGGGACATAGAGTCCCAAGAGGGATATACCCCATAATATTACGATGCTTTCATGTCCTTAAATTCATTTAATTGCATGTTCAGACTCTCTTTACGAAGTTAACACTATTTAATAGTTATCATTGCATAGCCAGTCATGCTTTCAAGAGTTAGTTCAGTCAGACATTCATGCATTAGACATGCATGTTTAGTAGAAAAATTTCCACTTTTCAGTGTATTCAGTCATGCATTCATAAAAACACTCAGTTACGCACCCATGCAACACATATGCATGTCCATTATGAGAATTCAGCTTATGAGTAGCTTCAGTTGTGTATTCCATGCATCAGATATGCATATTTAGTATGAAATCTCAGTATATCAGAAGTTCTATGTCACATAGTCATGCTTCAGATGTTTGCGTTCCTTAAGTAATCTCAGTCGATCAGTATTCTTAGCCTAACAAACGACATTCGAAGATGAATATTCCCAAGGGAGAGATATTGTAATACCCCACACTTCTCCTAGTTCAAATTCATCTCTAGAACATTAAAGATCTTGCTTCAAAGATGTGGTAAATCGAATAAGATTTCCGTCGATACTAAATTCGCCCAAATCCGACACTCGGACAAAGAGTTGGAGCCATTGTAGTGAGACAGTATACCACCTGGTACTTCAGCACGTCACGGAGCCAGTCAAAATGGCAATTGTCAAATTACAGTGAGCCTCCGTAATTCCACCGCATTGCGGTGTCTTTCTAGATCGTAACCAAGGTGGCAACGTGATTTTCACCGCGTCGTGCCATCAAGTAGTTTCCCAATTGTCCAATTTCCAGTAAAGTGGCGTGATGCGCTAGCATAAAAAATCGGGATTTTTCCAATTTCGGATTTTAATTTTAATGAAAAAATGGTCACTTTGCTACCCCTATATATACTCTTTAACACGAGATTCAGCCACATTAAATCCAAATATTGTTGTTTTCTCTCAATTTTCTTCAAGGACAACCATTAGGGTTCATAATTCAAGACCCAAATCATCAAGGTTTCCCGTTAAAAGTTCAAGGATCATATACTAAGGTATGTTGGATGTTGATTCTTGGTTCCTTCCACCCAAGAAGTTCAAGAATCCTTTTCAAAATTTTAAAGTTTATGTTTTTATAAGTTTTCATGATTTATGTGAACAGAAACTAAATTTCATGTTGTTGAGAAGTTTTGATTCATGTTTTGACTATAAAGATCTAAGCTTTGACTCTAGCATGTGTTGGTTATGCGATATTGATGATAAATCCCCTTCAAGAAGCATGTTGAATTATGTAATCATGTTAATTATGTGTATTGAATGTTGTATGACCAAAGTATGCCTTCCACATATTTAATAAATTTGTTATTTGAAGAAAATAGTTCCATTGTAACATGAAGTATGATATCTCAAAGCATGTGTCAACTAGTGCATGCTAAGTGTTTGTTGAATGGACTAAATGAATGAATTATGATATGTTGCAAGTATTCCTATTCATGTGAATTCCTTGTTGGATGAGTTATGAAACAATGGCATGCTTTCCTTTACAATTACGTGTTCAAGAATCCTAAGTGCTCGAAATGATGCTTCATTGGTTATGTTGCGAATGATAGTCTATTATCATGATTGTTACGCAAAAGTTGTCATGTCTAATTTATTTATGATATCGAGTCCTGGGGGTATTTATATCAAAAAACTTAGTTGTTTGTCCAGAGATGAGTCAGTATGATACGAGAATAATCACGGTTATGGACTTAGGAGAGTGC
This sequence comes from Capsicum pubescens, assembly GCA_030864215.1. NCBI lineage: Eukaryota > Viridiplantae > Streptophyta > Magnoliopsida > Solanales > Solanaceae > Capsicum > Capsicum pubescens. The sequence goes on along the minus strand of CM061542.1, from coordinate 294,253,609 downwards.
ATGTTGGACCCGAACCTTGGAATGTCCAATTGAAGTGTAAAAGAGGCCTAAAATGCACCCAAATCAGCACATAAATTACACTAGATGGGTGCCCATTCTTGAAGGGGCTTTTTGGTCATTTTAACTTCTATTTGTTTTGTAATATATAAGGAACATTTTAGGGATTATTCACTTAGTTTTTAGTTATTATTGTAAGTCTTGTAAGACTTGAAACACCATAGTTAGGGCTTGGAAAATCCACCAACTGAAACTAGGATACAACAATAGGGTGGATTCTCTTTTGTTGTTGCTGGCTTGGAAACGTTAATGTTAGAGAGGTGCAATCCGATCTTGTGTCACGTAAGATATAGGTTTATTATTGTGTGTAGTGTTAAGGGTCCAATAGTGTCCATTCTTGGGTTCTTAAGATTATACCTTCATGTGGTCTATCTATCTATCCCTTTACTTTCTTGTAATCGTGTTTAGTGTTTGTGTTGTAATATTGTGTTCTTGTTGTTATTGTAAAATACGAATCTTGTTCTTTTGTGTTCATCTTGTTCTTCACGTATTGTTGCTGTTTTGGTGTGAAATACACCTTGTTCACCTTGTATTATTGTTGTATTTGTGAATCCGAGAGAGGTTTCCAATCGGTCCAAGGATCTTAGTGATTTGTGGACTGTTTTGGATTGTGTTTGTGGACTGTTTTTGAGTGATTTCGTGTCTTCCAAGTTTATATTGTATCATTTGGTATCAAATCATGGCTTGATCTTGTTCCTACAAGATCAAATATTGGGCTAGCTCACTTGAAATTTTTTTTTTAAATATGAAAATTCCAGAAAAATATACCAATCTGTCCGTATTTGTGTTCTTGGACAAAATTGTTTTCTTGTTGTGTCTTGGCCGAGATTTGTTTGTTGTGTGTCTAGATCAATTTGTGTTCTTTTTTGTTTTGTTGTCTCTAGTGTTAGTTTTCTTGTCCACTAACACTTTGAGTCTAGATGTAAACTTAAGCTTGAACTTGTTCAAAGTTGTTGTTGTGAACATAAACTTGGGCCATTGTTGTTGTTCTTGTTGTTATGGATTTGAAGTTGGTCATGTGGATGTTGTTGTAATTCCTGGTGGATGTTGTTGTTGTTCTTGAAGCTTGTCACAACCTTTATCTCTTGTTAAAACAAAAAATACCACACTAAAGACTTGGCCGATAGAATTGTTGTTGGAGGTTTGTAGTTGACCTTGTTGTTCTAGAATTGTTGTTGTTCTTGGGAGATTGTTATTGGTTGTTGTTATTGTGGTTGTTGTATTTTTTGAAGTTCTTCACCATATTCATCACCTCGTTAATGTTAAAGTTAACTTAGATCTTCAAAAGGTGAAGTACAAGAAGTAGAACTTTTGTTAAGTCTTGAAAGACCCCCAACCACCAAAAGACTTTACATCACATCTCCACCACTTTTTCATAAAACAAGGGTCCATGTTTTAAGGGTTTTACAAGTCTAGTCAAAGACTTTTGAGTCTTGAATTTTGAATTGAAAAGAAGCTCCAAAGACTAGTTTGTATTTCCCTCCATTGAACAAGTTCCACCAAAGGTCCAAATTGAAAATTGACCAAAACTTGAACTTTTGAAATTAACAACTTGATAAAATTGAACCAATACGTGGCTGTCACATCACGTTTTACTGTTCACATGGCAATTTTAAGCTCAATTTTTGATCTTCTTGTTTCAATTTGTTATTTTCTTGGTTTTGTTTGTTGATTCCAATAATAATTTACAAGCTAGTGATCATTTACTAGATTGTAAATTAGTTTTGAACCCGTTCTTTGTGTTAACTTTCCTTTGTGAGTCTTGATTATTTTGAGTCATTTTAATACGTCCTTGTGTTTTCCTTACTCTTTGGAGCCCTTGTCAACGTTGGATTCACCTCTCAACACCACTCGAGTACAAACAAGCTTGCAACACTTGTGAGATTGAGTGTGAGGGATCCGAGATTCAAGAAATAAAAAGAGAGAGTGGGGATGTTTTTGTACAACTAATGTGTTTTCTATTTTTGTAGGTAACTCCTTTGCCATAATGGACACCATTTTGGTCCACCTTGATGCTATTTCCCGAGAAATAGCTAAGGCGAATGCGGGTCTTCACAAATTGGTCTCGGATATGTCTACTATACTTGAGAGGTTGGATCGAGTGGAGAGTCGAAGAAACTCGCATGTTTCTACCCCTGAAGCTTTACCTTAAACGATCAACCCTCCAAGACCACCACTAAATGATATAGACATAAGCCAAGACAACAAATGTCCTCAAGCTCGAGACCTAACTGAGTCGCTTCCCCCTCAATTCGATCAAGTCCAACAAGAGGGACTTGGAAGCCAATTTTCTCCCATCCAAGCTCCACAACCAAAGCTCCCCCTTACCAAATAATTCCTCTCAATCGAAACTTCAATTCATAAAAACTGATATATCCATGTAGAGGAGTATGGTAGAAAGGAACATGAAGGATATGGAGACTACTACAATACTTGAATGATGGTAGGAGACTTCTTTCGGATGAGATTGAACACAAGGCTCAAGATGGAGAGGAAGCCGAGGTTCAAAATGAATATGTTGGCCGAGACTTGTTGTTATTGAGCCCTCGGATTCTTCATGATTTTGTGGACTGTTTTTGACTTGTTTTTGTGACTTGTTTGCGGATTGTGTTAAGTAGGTTTCGTTTGACGTGACCAATTGAACGAGGTGAAGCCGTGAATTTGTGGAAAAATTCCTCTCAAGATGGAGAGGATGATACGGGAATAATCACGGTTATGGACTTAGGAGAGTGCATGTTGGACCCGAGCCTTGGCATGTGAAATTGAAGTGTAAAAGAGGCCCAAAATGCACCCAAATCAGCCCATAAATTACACTAGATGGGTGCTCATTCTTGAAGGGCCTTTTTGGTCATTTTAACTTCTATTTGTTTTGTAATATATAAGGAACATGTTAGGGATTATTCACTTAGTTCTTGGATATTATTGTAAGTCTTGTAAGACTTGAAACACCATATTAAGGGCTTGGAAAATCCACCAACTGAAACTAGGATACAACAATAGGGTGGATTCTCTTTTGTTGTTGCTGGCTTGGAAATGTTGACGTTAGAGAGGTGCAATCCGATCTTGTTTCACGTAAGAGATAGGTTTATTTTTGTGTGTAGTGTTAAGGGTCTAAGAGTGTCCATTATTGGGTTCTTAATATTATACCTTCATGTGGTCTATCTATCTATCCCTTTACTTTCTTGAAATCGTGTTTAGTGTTTGTGTTGTAATCCTGTGTTCTTGTTGTTATTGTTAAATCCGAATCTTGTGCTTTTGTGTTCATCTTGTTCTTCACTTATTGTTGCTGTTTTGGTGTGAAATACACCTTGTTCACCTTGTATTCTTGTTGTATTAGTGAATCCGAGAGAGGTCTCCAATCGGTCTAAGGATCTTAGTGATTTATGGACTGTTTTGGAGTGTGTTTGTGGACTGTTTTTGAGTGATTTCATGTCTTCCAAGTTTCTATCGTATCACAGTCTCAAGATAATCTCAGTTGTGCTATGATCAGTAGATTTCATTTAGTGACAGAAGTTAAGAAAACTCAGTAAATCTCAATATTCCGTCTAATCCAGCTCAGTATCCAATTCATACCTCAGTAGTTTCAGTAATTAGTCCAGATTTCAGTAAAACACAGTAAGTTACAAAACTCAGTAGAATTCCGATAGAAAGTAGAATCCAGTAGTGTTCCGTCAGTCTTTGAAACCAAGTGAACTCAACTTAACTCAGTTGATCAGTCAAGAAATATGATCAGTAACAGATTCACCTTAGTCTAAGTTCAGTTAAGAATTAGCTCAGAGTCTTTCAGTAGGGAGTAGTAACTAGCACCGAGCGAGTGCAGGGATGAAGGCTTCCCGTTAGAGAGGCAGAGTCGTTAGTAACAGTCCTTGAACTCCAGAACTGCATAGCCAGCGCAGGACCAGGAGTCACCCGTTAGATTAAGGCTTGACTATCATACTGCCTTAGGCTAGACTTCCTATTCAGGCTCACCCGTTAGAGAGGCTTGACCATAGCAGAGGTATTTATCCATGGCACGGTATTGACACCCTTCCAGCTGGGGTTACAATTTGGACCCCAATAGTTTAGATTCGAGGGATGTCGGTTAAGTGAGAACTCCCACAGTTGCAGTTTCAGTATCAGTCTTCAAAATAGAACTCAGAAATCAGGACTGACAGATACATTCACCCATCTCAGTAAGGAACTTATATAGTTCTATAGATTCATGGACCAACCGCTAGATAGGCCTGGTGTCATATAAAGTTAATCAGTATTCGTACTAATAGATCCAGAGATCGCCCGTTAGATAGGCCTGATCTCAAATTCAATTAGTTATTCTCTTTATCAGATTCAGAGATCTTTCGCTAGATGGTCTGATCTCAGGCATAATCATTTCTTATCATTGGTAGTAGATTTAGGGATCATCTATTAGAGAGGATTGATCTCATATTTAGTCAGTCGATTGTAGAAAGCTCAGAATTCAGTTATTGATAAGAGTAGATTCAGTTAATCAGCTTCAGTATTATCAGATTCAAAGATCACTCGCGATATAGGACTGATCTCAACTTCTGTACTCAGTTATCAATATTAGAAGATTCAGTTATTCAGTATCGCAGTTTTAGTAGTTAGTTCAGATGTCAGTAAAGCAGTATCCGAGTATCAGTATTCAGAGTCACGATGATTTCAGTTATGGTTTGTGCATTCATGCATATGTCCTCATTTAGTACTCTCATGGTTATTCAGTTAAGCTATGTTCATGCATAAGCCCTTGCATTAGCCTTACCTCATCTAGCATACCAGTACATTCAAAATACAGGCGCATACTTTCTCTTGCACTATGGTGTCTTATACCATAAGTTTCGAAGCGCGAGATCCAGAGCACCCTTAGCAATCTAGACTCAGTCAGCGGCAGTAGACGTAGCAGTGAGTCCTCTTCATTCGAGGATGACCCTTATTTTATTATCGCATTAGATTCATTTTATTTTCAGTAGACGGAGTTAGTTGGAGACATGTTCCATCAACTCCAAAGTTCAGACAGTTAGAGGTTTGTCTGACAGATGTATTAGTATTCAGTTTTTCGGTATTGATTATTTTGGATGTTTTGAACCTTATGTCAAGTTTCCGCCAGTTTTCTGCATTTATTACCTATATTATGCAGTGCTCAGGTACAGATATCAGTAGAGGGTTAGCTTGTGGTCCTTTGGGATTATGAGCACTGTGTGGCATTCCGGTTCTATAAAATCAGGGTGTTACATAAGAGAGAGATAAGTAATACTCCATACGTCAGGAGCTCACTTTAAGTCTCTAAACCATGAATGCTCCGCACAATGCACACATTAACAATGATAACTCGTACAATGATCTGCATACTGCAGAAGTATAGTATGAGTACAAAATGAATGGTACTTACAAGGCAACTGCAAACTGAGCTCCAAAGATAAAACAGATAAATATAACACATACACGTAATAGAAACTATACCCAAATGTCCATCAATAATATAATAAAGACAATGAGATAACAAGGATAGCCTACTCTATTCATATCCAAAAGAATATCATAATAGGACTAAGTAAGTAACAAGGATCAATTATCCTAATCCAGTCATATCATAATAGGACTAAGTAAGTAACAAGGATGAATTATCCTAATCCAGTCATACTCATGAATCTAAATACTATACCATATATCCCCGGCCAATATACGAATAAAGAACGCAAGAAGGATATACTATAATATATAAGGTCAAGGAATGAATATACAATCTGAATAAATGAAGGAAGGGATAACAGTAATACGATAGTCACATATAGTTACATATACATATATATAGATACAAGGTCATCTCGAAGCACAACCTAGATCATCATATCTTTATTTTAAAGCTTCATTATAGTCCTATCAGGATTTAATGCTGTCATACTCAAGGTTTCTAATTTCACATGGCTGGACAAGAAATAATCATGTATAATAATGCAATCGTAAGATAGAAGAGGCCGAAAACATACCTCAAATCTCGATACCGAGTCAATGACAAATATATCATAAATTAGCCATGGAGATAATCATAATAATGGAAATAACAATATCAGTAACAACACGAGTAACCGGCTATTCCGAACTATCAAATACCTAGATGGGCCTATGCATACCCCCACCGCTCCATGATTGGAAGGTTCAATCAACATATAATAACACAAGGCATAGTTATCATCCATATCTATGCAACTGACCCACACCAACTGATAGACATAGGCGCATACTAGTGATAGGTGATGTGCGTGCAAGAATGAATGCAAGGTACACAATCAACATCATAATATCATCATCGTAACCATCTCCATCATCATAATCAACCTCCGACCTTATCAGAAATCAACATATCATCATAGTGTCCTCCAGCCTTGCCGAATATCAATATCATCATCACAGTATCCTACGGACTTGCTTGATATCAATATCATCACAACAATCAATACATACATACATACATACATTTATACATACATACATACATACATATACATATATATAAAATAGGTGCACGGACTCAAGTCATGGCTAAAAGTGAGTAAATCCATTTGTTGTCCGAAATGATCTTCGGGACTAAATCATTGTCAAAGTGTAGAAAGGGACAGAATATATCACGATCATAATAAATAATAGTATCAAGTCATGGACCAGAATCTGTCTCGATTGAATCTTTAAACAATATTTTTAACCTCTTTATATGTATAAATAGTTCATTTAGTAGGCAATTATTATAGTAAAGAAATCCATTGTTACGGTGAAAAGTGAGTTTTAACTCTCGTTTAGAAAAAATAGTGATAAGGTCGTAGTTCAGCTAGGATCACATCAATACCGATATAATAACCATGAAAATATTGAATCTATGCATGTCATCACCAGTATTTAGTCAATGAAATCATAAGCAATATAAACATATGTGTATCCATATTCTACAACTGTATTCTTTACAAGCATAAATACATTCCATATATTCAACCAATGTCATAACACAACCCTCGACCCAATAATATGTCCAAAATAATCACAACATCATAATCACGTCCTTAGGATCATATACATATCTGGAACTCATATCGACAATTATATTTATAAGCCGTAGAATATCTATAATCATCTCAGATATATGAGGCATAATATATCAATAAAACATAACTCATAACTATGAGACATTTTACATCTATAAGACATCTCATATCAATAGGTCATACATCATGACTATGAGAAATATCACCTCTCTAGGCCAATTATCATATCTAAGAGGAATACCACCTCTATAGGCCCAATAATAAAAGACAAGCCCCACAAGGGCTAAAGTAAAGTACGAGCCCCACGAGGGCTAAAGTAAATGACAATCCCCTTCATAACCCATCATTCATCGTCAAGGACAATTTATTCATAGATATATGAATGCATATAACATGAATATTAAAATGCATTATCGGGTTCAACATGGTTAGTAGCATAGCTTCTCATGTAGTCAATAAATATGCCTTCTAGAGCCCTTAGTATCATCACTCACAATATTAGCAACAAGAGGGCTTTCTTGAATAATCACTAGTTTGGTTACTAGGTAAAAGTATAGCATTGGTAATATCATAGTCCAAAGCCCAAAATAGTAGTGTAGTCAATGATTTAAATGATAATATAGACATGGGATTAATTAATAGCATAACCCATAGCTACACATAGCATTAGCGATAATGTAGTCAACAACCATATACACCACTTCAAATATTATCACCATAACTCATTTACCACGGTTAGCCAACATGCTCCCAAGGCCATTGTCTAAGCGTTTAACAAGAGTCTAAGGTCTTCAATTGAACTATATAAATCCAAGCTTAAGGTGGGTCAAGATTCAACTTCTAATCCTCAATTTCTATAATTAGACAAACTATGTCCCAAACTAAGCTAAGGTATATAGTTCAACTTCTGGATGTCAGGTAAACCATAATCAATCCTAAGATATGAACTTTTCCTAAAAACATGGGCATTTAAGCCAACACTATCCATATTATGTTTTCAAGATCACTAGAATAACTCAACTAAGGTTAAGCATACTAAAAATGTTTCCAACCCATAAACCACATCCAAAACCTAGCATACTATCATATCTATGCGAAAAATTAACTTAATCAAGGAAAAAGGCAATAGGGTTCAAAAAGGGTCATAAACATTCCACCTTACTGGTCCAAAATCATCATCTAATTCCCCAAACATTAATAATCAATACTAAGTTATTTTATTCATACTCAAGCCTAACATTCATATTCAATTGTCATGCATAACATACATCATCTTCGAAGAAGAGTAGGTAGAAGCCTACCTCAAAGTCGAATCGCAAAACCTCAAATCGCTCACCAAGCGTCCATCTTCACTTCACAATCCCAAAATGTCATCACACTATCAAAATCATAATATACTCGTCAATAAGAGTCTAACAATACCTATATTGCACCATTGTGCTTCGGGTTCAAAAACGACACCAAAAATTCCAAGTGGGTCCCACTTACGGAAAATACATTTTCGAGACCAACCCAACACTCATACATCATCAAGGAATCACAACCCTCAAGAAATGGGTGCAAATCAAGAAAATTTGGGGCTAAAACTAAGCCCTAAGCTAAATTGGAGTGTTTGGTCAAAACTATGAAATTCACCAATCCAGATGATAATCATAATAATGGGTGTTAATCAAACTCTCAAGACACCCACAAGATTCAATTTTGACTTACCACACTCATTTAGGATTTTTAGGTCCCAAAAATGAGTCATAATGGCCAAAACGCAGCTTATAGGATCCTTAAATACCCCTACCAGCTTTGGAGATGCTGCAGTCGCCGTCTGGGCACCAGATGACAGAAAAGTCAAAAACTTATTTTTGCCCCTCGAAACTCATTCGGAACCCGGAATCCAAATAACATGATTCAATAGTGAAATTTGAGTGTAAACCACATTTCAAATCCATTTGAATCATCAAAACTTTCATTCGAGATCATTTCGGCAAAAAGTGAGGCCCATACCTATAGTTCCGTTTTTCATAAAATTCGCTCAATAGCCCAAAATAAGTTTGGGAGCCTTGGGACCTAAACCAAGGGTACCCCTAGCCTAAAATTGACGTTTAGGATGCGATGAAAAAGTTAAATTTTCCATTTGAGGTCATTTCGATCAAATTTGAATCCCACACTCATATTTTCGATTTTTCCACTTTCTGACCAATAGGTCGAAAAGAGCTCAGTGCATTGGGACCCAAACCAAAGGTCTACCTAGCCTAAAATCAAAATTCCAAATCTGATGGTGCAATCAAAATTTGCATCCGATACCGTTTCACTAAAGTTTTCGATCGGTGGCCATTTGAAACCAACGAAGACTTCAAAACAGGGAATTGGCTCTAAAAACTAAATGAACTGCCTGGTAAGTGAACTGTCGATCCCAAAAATTCATAAATGACTTGACGCAACTATGGAGAAACCCTAACTATGAAGATAAGCAAAAATATTAAATATAACTGGAAGGGTCATTACATTGGAGGAGGAGGAACAAGCAGTTATTTTGTTAAGTGCTGAATCCATCTATTTTCAACAACAAAGTGCTAATATCAACATATATACTATTTTCTTAAACCTTTGCTTATTGTGCTCCAATTTTGATAAGAATTCTAGCAGAGTATAGCAAAAACTTTTATTTTACAAAATACTTCAAGGAATCTAGATGGAATGAACATAAGAGCATGAACAAATAAATAAGGAAATTAAGGAATCTACAAAGTTCAAAAGCCAATAAGCGAAGTTTTAATCTAATAATTCAAAAAATAAATAGAACAACCATCCACAAATGTCACAGTTGATGGTTATTTTAGACAAAAAATTGCATCATCAATATGTCGTGCTTGCAGACGAACGACAACAGGAACATTGACAAAGCAATAGGTGACGCTCCTCACCTAGTGAAGGAATTTTGGCCCGCTGATCTCTATATTTGATAATGGACGAGGTTGCTCATACGAAGTGGATGTTTCATGACTCCCTAGGCTCAACCCAATGTTTGGTCCCGAAGAAGAGATTGGCCTTTGATTAACCATGTTGGGAGCAATTGGAGGAGGAATAGGCAATTGCTTCCTTAAGTGTTGAATCCATCTATTTCAATTGCAAACTGTGTAATATTAGCATATAGCGCATTAAATAAATTAAATTGCAAAATAAAATACCCTCCTTTCTCCAAATAATTAAACAAATAAAATTAAAAAAGAAGGTGTGATTTCTACCTAATTAATCAAGAACTTGTAGCACCGGGGATATCCATAACTGATAATGAACGAGGCAGCTCATATGAAGTGGATGCTTCATAACTCCCAAGACTCAACGCAAAGTTTGGTCGCGTAGAAGAGATTGGCCTTTGATTTGGGAGTAATTGGAGGACGAGGAACAGGCAATTGTGTTGTTAACTGTTCAATCCATCTATTTTCAATATATAGAGATATAAAAAAAGGTGTAATTTGTAAGTTACCAAATGCATATAGGACTAAACAAGAAAGATAATAAATTTTAGATTGTGGGCAATATGATTTTATTTTATTTTGAAATATTTTATTACTAGCAAATTTCATGAGAGAAAATTATTGACCTATCGAAATTGTGATCTAGTGTTAGATTCTCATCTTTTTAGTAAATGAGAACACATCATTATTTATGATTAATGTTTAGTTCTTATATTTTGTTGACATATTAAAATTATAAAGTATATGCTAAAATGAGAAACAAAAAGTTAAACTTTGCTCATGTATTATTCAAAATATGTTGTATAATCCTATCCTAATATTCGTTTTTCATTCATATCCTTATTATTTGCAAATCATCTCATATCATTTTTTTGGTTTAAAATAAAATATTATATATACTTATTCATCGTGACAAAAGGAGGTACTATAATTAGGATGATAGAAATTTTTAAAAGCTAAAAAATAGAAAAGTTGTCATAGAACAACTAATTTTTGATAGATAGAAGAATGATCCACAAATGTCATAGTTGATGGCTATTTTACATAAATATTTTTCATCAACTCTTCGTGCTTGCAGACGAAAGGTAACATGAACATTGACAAAACAATGGATAACCCCCCTCACTTAGAGTACATGTGGCTCCCCGTGAGCTCCATAGATGATAATGGACGAGTTTTCTTGTATGAATTGGATGATTCATGACTCACAAAATCCAACCCAACGTTTATTAAAGTGCTAATATCAACATATGTTCTATTTTCTTGAACCTTTGCTTATTGTGCTCAAATTTTGATAAAATTTTAGCAGAGTATAGCTAAAAAATTTATCCTACAAAATACTTTAAGGAATCAAGATGGAATGAACATAATAGCATGAACACATAAATAAGTATAATTAAGGAATCTACAAAGTTCAAAAGCTAACAAGTGGAGTTTTAATCTAATAATTCAAAAAATGGATAGAACAAACATCGTGCTTGTAGACGGACGGCAATTGGAACATTGACAAGGCCACGGGTGACACTCCTCACCTAGTGAAGTACTTGTGGCCCTGGTGAAATATATCCATCATTGATAATGAACGAGGCTGCTCATATGAAGTGGATGCTTCATGACTCCCAATGCTCAACCCGAAGTTTGGTCTCGAAGAAGAGATTTGCCTTTGATCAACCATGTTGGGAGCAATTGGAGTAGGAATCGGCGATTGCTTCCTTAAGTGTTGAATCCATCTATTTCAATTGCAAAGTATCAATATTAGCATATGGCTCATAAAATAAATTAAATTGCAAAATAATATGCAATTTTTATCCAAATAATTTAACAAATAAAAATTTGAAAAGAACGTATGATGTCTACTTAATTAGTGAAGAACTTGTGCACCTGGGGAGCTCCATAATTGATAATGGATATCACATCAAATCTTTAGGCTGTTTCAAATTCTCAATCACCAGAGAGTCATGTGGCTTCTCCTCAGCTGCAATCTTGGTTCCTTCCACTGCCATTGGTTTCAAGGAGCATGACAATGCCAGTGAATGGAACCAAGATTACAGCTGAGGAGTGGCATGTTACAAATATTCACACCTAAGTCTTGTGACAGACCTTCCACCATTGTCATCAACCTTTTCTAAACATATTATACACTTAGGGGCATCATTTTTATTATTTGAAAAAATATTATTTTCCATAACTTTTAAAAGAGGTGAAGAAAAATTCTTGGAGAAATTAAAATATGATTAAAAAAGAGAAATGAAGAATGAGGTGAAGCAATCGGCAGATTTAAACACTATTTATAGGAAAATTTTAAATACTAATAAAGTAAAACTCTAAATTGTGTGAAAATATTTGGTATGACTCTCCATATAAATATAAGAAGTAAAAATTATTTTAAAAAGATAAAGATAGACTACTTTAAGAAAAAATTTGAAGTGAAAACCATGGTGAGGATACAGTACATACTATATCCATATATGGGAAAATTTTAAAACAAGTGATTATTAAAATTATTGATTTACTAAAATTGTAAATTTGTGTTAGAATCATTTACTATGATTATTGTTGGTGTTCACATGGTAAAATAATACAAAAAAAATCAATTATATACGAATAATTTCTTTTCAACGACTAAAATTTTAAATTATGTGAAAATATTAGTTGAGGTGTTGCTGGTAGATAAGAAATTCAAATCATGTTGTAAGCTCAAAAAATACTGATAAGTTTAGGAAAGTACGATATTTTTTTGGTAAGTAAACATTTTATTCACTAACCAAGCAAGCATTTTGTGACAATATACCACCATAATTTGAACGTAGTCCTGTATCTCAGGTACTACCGCCTTCTCCACACCACCTACATAATAAGTTTTGGCTCATACAATCGTTTGATTCCTCTAAAAGTTTAAAAATAGAGATTGAAAGAGCAAATATTCCTCCGCAAAATTTATTTTTGCAAAATTTAGGATAAACATTTATCTTGCTGGCGCCAGATTTTTGATACCCTGACTTAGAGTACATTGCCACAACATTTTGAGCAACACTTTTCTGATTTTCATTACTAATGACCATAGAGTAAGTTGCATTTACCGGTGGTAAGGGATTCATTAGCAAGATTTGGCCTGTTGTGAGTAAGTACCATTCAAGCCTATAAGAAACTGATAGAGTTTCTGTCTCTGCGGATAAACTGTCAAATATTTGAATCTTTCACGGTTGCAAGCAGGTAAAGGAACCATAAACTCAAATGCATCCAGTAATCCTTCAACTTATTAAAATAAGAGAAAATACTCAATTACCTCCCGAACTATACCAAAAAGGCTATGGGACATCTCAAGGGGTCTTATTACTCCCTGAACTAATTAAAAGAGTAATTTTGACACCCTTAGGGATCGTTGGTAGAGTGTATTTGAAATATTAATGCATGCATTAGTTTAATGTGTATTAGTAGTACCTTGTTTGGTATACTTTTTTACCCTATGTATAACTAATACAAATATTAGTTATACACTCTGTTGTGTATTAAGGTGTGTATTACTAATACCTCAAAATCCATGGCATTAGTAATAGACTACATATATAATTATTAAATACATCTGGGTTATTCTGTAATTAGTTATTCTTCAGTTCTCTATATATACAGCTGTAACCCCTTCAATATTAATGAGATCAATTATTATTAAATCTGTATCATGGTATCAAAGCTAGGGTTTCTTCTTCCGCCCAAACCCTAATCTCTCCTCTTTTCCGACGTGTGTGCGCCGCCGCCACCGTCTACACCACGCCGCACGGCCTCCCTCCTCTGCCGTAGGTCGGCGCCATGGACAAGGTTATTGATCCTCTGTCAAAATTACCGTCTGGAGTAAAATTACTGCTCAGGAATCTCCACAATCTCATCCCCGAAAAATTATCTGACAACAACTACCCGGCCTGGGCACTTAACGTCCGCACCGCCCTCGCAGCCAACTTGCTGCTCGGATGGATTGACGGTGCGGAGAAGCCGCAGCCCGAGACAGCCGAGAAGGACGGCGTCAAGCTCCCAAATCCCGACTACCTTCCGTGGATGATCGTAGACACTCAGATCCGAGCCTGTCTTCTCGCAGTTATTAGCCCCTCTGTGCACAAACACTCCCGGGGTTTTCTCACATCGGCTTCACTTTGGGACGCACTAGCCACAAGGTACAACTCTGTGTCCACGGCTCATATTTTTCAGTTGCGTGACAAATTGCATACTCTTCGGAAGGGAACGAAGACGATGACTCAATACCTTGATGATGTGGCCTCTATTCTGTCTGACCTAGATGTTGTGAACGAGATTATTCCTGAACGAGACGTGGTGAATGCCGTGATACGTGGTCTTCCGGCTGGCTATTCCTCTCTCAAACAGCATATTCGCCTCTCGCCTGTCGAAATCACTCTGAATCAACTGTCTGGATGGCTTAATGCAGAAGAATTGAATCTAGACATGGAACACAAATTACTGCTCGGAGAAGCCAGTTCCACCCCTGGCGTCACGGCTCTTTACTCGGCTGGCAGCGGAGGCTCGGCCAGGGGTCGCGGTGACGATCGCCGTAACCAAGGGCGAGGCAGCGGCGGCGGTGACCGTCGAAACACCGGGCAGCAAGGCAGAGGCGGGCCTCCACCGAGGGACGACTTCCAGTCAGGCCGCGGACAGGGACGAGGAAACCAGTGGATGCCCACACGAGATCTTCCGACGTGCCAAATTTGTGCTAAACGGGGCCATTCTGTGGCTAATTGCTGGTATCGTTATGATGACTCGCAGAATGTAAATAGCCAGTCCGGAGGATCAAGGGCGATGCATGCGTCCACAAACGCTCAATCTGGCGATTGGTATCTAGACACCGGTGCTAACACCCATGTGACGTCGGATTATTCACAACTTCAAGCTCCTCATCCGTATCATGGCTCAGAAACTATTACAGTAGGCAATGGTCAATCCCTTCCCATCACAAACACCGGCTCTGGGTATGTCTATACCCCAAATGGTAAATTTCATCTCTCAACCCTTCACCACGTCCCTTCCCTCACATCCAATCTTTTATCTGTTTATCGCTTTACTAAAGAAAATAACTGCACCCTCATTTTTAATGACACCAATTTCCAGATAGTGGACAATACCACGAACCGGGTGCGGTACACGGGCCGCTGTGAGCATGGGCTATACACTCTTCCATCCAGGTCTCCGTCTGTTGTGAGTCAAGCCATTCTCTCGTCAACCTGGCATCGCCGGCTTGGGCACCCATCATCCGCCATCACCAAATCCATTTTATCTTCCTTAGGTTTTAATTTTTCAGAAAAATTACATTACGAGTCCTGTTCAGTGTCTAAATCTTGTCGTTTACCTTTTTCACTGTCTGAACACAAGGCCACTGCGCCATTTCAATTAATTCATTCTGATGTTTGGGGTCCAACCTCAGTTCCTTCTGTTCAAGGTTTTCGTTATTATATCTGTTTTGTTGATGATTACAGTAAATTCACTTGGCTTTATCCTCTGAAATTTAAATCCAAAGCTTATACTATTTTTGTAAACTTTGACCGAATGGTTCAAAATCAATTTAATGCCAAAATCAAAATTTTTCGAAGTGACAATGGCAAAGAATTTGTCAACAATGCATTTGGTGTTTTTCTTCAAAATCTAGGGGCTCTTCATCACACTTCATGTCCATATACCCCTGAACAAAATGGCGTTGCTGAGCGCAAACACCGTCACCTAATAGAAACAGTTGTTGCGCTCCTCCATGATTCCACCTTACCTGTTTCCTTTTGGGTTGATGCCCTTGCTACTGCCAACTACCTCATAAATCGCATGCCCACTCACACTCTCTCCAACTCCACTCCATATGCCCGTCTCTACAATCATCCACCCGACTATATTCATCTCCGCCCGTTTGGGTGTCTAGTTTATCCCTGGTTGCGTCCGCACACTCAACATAAACTTCAACCTCGGTCCACCCCTTGTGTCTTTCTAGGCTATCATCCCACTATCAAAGGTTACAAATGTTTCGATCCTGTATCTCAGAAAACATATGTTTCCCGTCATGTTCGTTTTGTGGAGGAACAATTTCCTTACACAAGTCTTTCCTCTACTCCATACTCCCCCAATCCACTTGGCGTTGTGCCATTATTTCCGTCCTTTTCTCACGCTCATGCTCCGGCTCACTCGGCACCTAACCCGGTACCCCACTACACCACTACCCACCCGAAACCCCAAACCTCCCACCCGAACACCCAGCCGACTGCCACACAACCCACCACTTCCCTACATCATACTCCTAACACACATACAGCCACCCCATCCACCGCTGCACATCCCAGCTCCCACGGCAGCCCCACCCAACCCCCGCCCACACATCATACAACTCCACCACCCCTTCCTAATCACCCTCCACTCAACACTCATCCTATGACAACCCGAGCCAAGGCCGGTACCTTCAAACCCAAAGCCTACCACACTCAAATACCCTTTGATGCACATCCCACAACTGAGCCTACTACCTACAACCAAGCCTCCAAAAATAGTTTCTGGTGCCAAGCTATGGATGAGGAATTTCAGGCTCTGAATGAACAACGTACATGGGATTTGGTACCTCTGCCTAGTAACCGAAAGTCTATTGGGTGCAAATGGGTGTTTCGCATCAAACGAAATTCAGATGGATCTCTTTCTCGCTATAAAGCACGTCTGGTTGCAAAAGGGTATCATCAGGAGTATGGTGTGGATTATAAGGAGACCTTCAGCCCTGTTGTTAAGCAACAGACTATTCGTCTGGTCTTGTCTCTTGCTCTTCACTATGATTGGCCGCTTCATCAGCTAGACGTCAGCAATGCCTTTCTTCATGGTCATCTTGAGGAAGAAATCTATATGGTTCATCCACCGGGATATGTTAATCCCAACCGTCCTCACTATGTTTGCAAGCTTCGCAAATCACTGTATGGCCTGAAACAGGCCCCTCGTGCCTGGTACACACGTCTCTCTACTTTTCTGCAGGGTCTTGGTTTTCGCACCTACCATCATGACAACAGCCTCTTCACCCTTCACTGTTCTCGAGGGACAGTCATCATTCTTATCTATGTGGATGATATTGTTATTACAGGCAGCTCGTCGTCACTCATCACTGAAATTACTGAAGCTATGCATCGTGACTTCAAACTTAAGGACCTCGGTCCTCTGGAGTTCTTTCTTGGCCTCGAACTCATCCGCAAATCGGGAACCATATTGATGCATCAGACAAAATATATCCTTGAACTTCTAAATCGGGCTGGAATGACAGACTGCAAACCCGCGGTCACTCCCATGGCAGTCCGCCAATCCCCAGGGCCGAATACTCCCTTTGCCGATCCTACACTATATCGGAGCCTCGTCGGTGGACTTCATTATCTTGCTGTTACTCGTCCGGACATCCAATATGCAGTCAATCGAGTCTCCCAATCAATGCATGCTCCCACAGAACAACACTTTCAGGCCTTGAAACGCATTCTGCGCTATCTTCAAGGTACTCTTCACTGTGGAATTTTATTTCAAAAGGGCTCGTTTGATATATCTATTTTTTCTGATTCGGATTGGGCTAACGACAAAGATGATCGAAAGTCCACTACTGGATATATTGTTATGATGGGACCGAATCTGATTTCCTGGTGCACCAAGAAGCAAACGCGAGTGTCCCGTTCCTCCACAGAAGCAGAATATCGTGCCATGGCTGCGGGTGTTGCTGAAGCCATGTGGTTACGATACCTTACGGATGCACTTGTCATTCCCCCCACAAAACCACAGATTTATTGTGACAATCAGTCCACTATTTGTGTTACCAAAAATCCAGTCCTTCATGATCGTATGAAGCATGTTGGGTCTGACTGTCACTTTGTTCGCGATGAGGTACTTGCAGGAGCGATGGCCACGCACTATGTCCCATCTACTGACCAGCTTGCTGATATTCTCACCAAGCCTCTTCCGTTACAGCCTTTTCAGTCTCTCTGCTCCAAGCTGCCCCTCGTTACCGATGATCAGCTTGCGGGGGGATAATAGACTACATATATAATTATTAAATACATCTGGGTTATTCTGTAATTAGTTATTCTTCAGTTCTCTATATATACAGCTGTAACCCCTTCAATATTAATGAGATCAATTATTATTAAATCTGTATCAATTAGTAATGCAATGGATATAATGCATGCATTAACATGCTTAAAGATCCTATTACCCCTCAAAAAAAATTCCGCATCCTTTCCAACATATATATTGAGGGTATTATGTAAAATAAGAAAAAAAAAATTAGAAATTATGTAATTCTTATTTTTTTTAATACATCTAACCAAACACTGCATAACAAAAATACAAGCATAACTAATGCAAGCATTACTAACACAAACATTACTAATACAAGCATTGCTAATACACCATATTTTACATTATTCTTATACATTCTACCAAACGACCCCTTAGTGCCTACGTGGCACACACGTGTGCCTACGTGGACATTTCAGTGTATTGTGCCATGTAGGCACTAAGGGTGTCAAAATTACACTTTTAAATAGTTCAGGGGTAACAGGACCGTACCCCTTTTAAATTGAGGTGTGTCATAGCCTTTTTGGATATAGTTCAAGGAGGTAATTGAGTATTATGTCCTAAAATAAAATTACACAAATTGAACCCCTTTAAGACACAATAGCTATTTCTTGATGCAGATCAAATGCTCCAGAGCCATCTACTTTATCAAATCTTTCCTCTGAATCCTGCCACGACCTGAGCAATAGATGGAAATACTACCAAACGAAGTAAACTACTGGATACAGAGTTCATGAGCCAAGACAAAACAATGACATTTACCCTTTTCCATTGATTCCAAGAGAACATTCTTTCTTCCAAGAACCATCAACAAAATCAAACTTATTTTTTCTGAGACGTACGGATGGAGTATATGAATGCATGTATGTACAGCTAGCCTAAATTCTATAGAAGAAGAGTCCTATAATATGTATTAGACCATGAGGTCTTATAAAGGAGGGAAAAGGCATCATTTTCACCTCATGCTATACAAGAAAAGTCTAAGTCACACCTAAATTATATAAGTGACCTATTACACATCTTAACTATATAAAAGTGATATTATTACCTCCCCGCGACCCCCATTCTAAGGCGCGTGTGTTACACTTATTTTAGGCGCGTCCAGCCTATTAAATAACAAAAGTAAACGGCTAAAAATATTAAGGGAAAAGGCATCGTTTCCACCCCAAACTATAGTCGAAAAGTCGAATCCACACCTAAACTATATAAGTGACCTATTACACACCTTAACTATAAAAAAGTGATACTTTTTACTGACGTGGAAGCACGTGTAAAATATTACACCACATGCAAGTGGTGGCAGCCTGACAGGGTGTAAATAGTTTCACTTTTTTATAGGTTAGGTGTGTAATAGGTCACTAGTATAGTTTAGATGTTGCTTCGATTTTTCGTGTATAGTTTGGGGTGGAAATGATGTCTTTTCCCTATAAAGGAAGTACAGAACCAAGTGTTACTTTTGTAAATCTTCTTCAGTTTCTGCTTGTGCTTTATATTTGCGAGCAGTCCCCAATAGCCAGAGACAAAAGATTCATATGAGAAAATATAAGTAAATGTTCCTTGAGCCTCTAAAGATAAAGGTACATTGGTTGTAAACCGGAACATAGGGTCGAGCTTATGCTTCACTCAGCTTTGTAATTTCTGGTGATCTAAAATTCACACCACCATACGATGATAAATTCAAAAATAATTATTCTACCAAATATTTTAAACATTCTAACATGAAAACAGAATAACATAAACAAATGAATAAGTAAATTTATGATTCTACAAATTCAAAATGCAAAAAAAACCGTGTTTTAATCCAATAATTCAAAAAAAAAAAAAAAATAGCAACCATCCACAAATGTCATTTTTCATCAATGCCTCCTGCTTGAAGATGTACGGCAACGGATACATTGACAGCGTGGTGACGGACGCTTCTCACCAAGTGAAGTACCTGGGTTGGCCCTAGTGCGCCCCAAACATGATAGAAAAATATTACGATGCAACTGATATGAAGGAGATGCATCATGACTTATGGGACCCCAACCAACATTTGGACCCGAGGAAGCGATCCACCTCTGATTAGCCATTGCAGAAGCAATTAAAGGAGGAGTAGGAAATTGTGGCCTTAATTGTTGAATCCGTCTGTTTTCAATTGCAAAGTATCAAAATTAGCATATGACTCATGGAATAGATTAAATATACTTTAAAAAGCATATGTTAAAGGATTTAATGAGAGAATAAGCTTACTCGTTTTGTTGGAGAATAGAGCTTTCATATACAGAAGTACGAGAAAAAACGTTGTCATCATTGTTAATTTGGAGAATAACATGATGAATATTTGGAGGTGCACCATTCCTTGGAACATTGTTAATATCTATCTCACGCATTGTAAACCTAAAATTAATCCACAAAGTATATTGCAGTGTACTCAAATTAACATATGGCTCACGAAATAGATTAAATATACTTTAAAAAGCAATTGTTAAAGGGTTTAATTAGAGAATAAACATACTCATTTTGTTCGAGAATAAAGCTTTCACCTACAGAAGTATGAGAAAAATTGGTGCCACCAACGTTAATTTGGAGAATATTATGACAAATATTTGGAGGTGCACTATTCTCTAAAACAATGTTAACATTTATCTCACGCCTTGTAAACCTAAAATTAATCCACAAAAAATATATTATAAACAAATTAATTAATTATTCATGTACAAACATCAATTTGAGACCTTAATTTAATTAATTAATTACACCTAATTAAAAGAAATAGATGAGTGATCACGAGTTCATAATGACAAATAAGATATCAATATTGTTACTTAATTCTTATTTTTTACACGTGTCCAAGGTTATTAAGATGTTACTTATTAACATCACTTTCTATTTAGGAGCTTCGGTATAAGTTAAAAAATATAGATTTCGTAATATCATACCTGTGATTTTTTTTAGATACACTTTTGTTAAGAAAATATTTTTCAATAGCCACCAATAAAGTTAACGCTCCCACTACAAATCGAGTCAACTTGAAGAGTCGGATATCTAGGTATTTAGCCAACTTAAAGAGTCAGGTATCTAGGTGTTTAGCATATTAATTATTAATATGTGCATCTATTTTAATATATATGTTTATAAAAGATTCATTTTCATTCATTATCATTACTTTTTTGTTTCAGATAGATCTCATTTTAATATGTAAAAATATCTTTAAAAAAAAACTGACATATATATATTACTAGAAAAAAAAAGAGTAGGTATTAATTACCTCATATTGCTAGCACCTCCACTGTATGCATCAATTACTCCAGGAAGTAGGATCATAACCTCCTGGTGGGCTAGTGGCTAATGAAAATTTCAAACATAATTTTTTCTTAGCATTAATAAACAAAGAAAAAGATATTAAAAAAATATATAATTTCATTTATAAAAAAAATTAAGAGATTAGAACCAACAAGGATAAAATCTCTGCTAACAAAACCCCTAAAACTGAACGTGAAGTCGTAGACACTCACCGACCTACATCTAATAATTATACTATAGATTATATTGTATGATAATACTTTATCTTTTTATCATTTTTATATTTTAAATTAATATGCTTTATTATGGTTAGATAATGAATGAGCCATGCACGGTAATTACCTGTTCTTCATGATATCTCCCATCACCATCATCATCATCAAGGGCATCATCGCTGTCATTATCATCAAGAGCAGCAATAGCAGCACCAGCATCTTCATCAACAACATCATTTGCAAATTGCCTCCAGTTTCCTTCTTCTTCGATTACTCGGCAATTAGGGCATATCATAAGCCCACTAACATTAAACGCTGACCCTATACAGTCTGCATAGTAAAAAAAATAGTTTTAGTTCTATGCACACTACGATACATAAATTCAACACCAACTTATTTATTGTTTAAAAAGAAAAAAAAATGTTTATATAATGAAATTAGTTAGATCATAATGTGTGTCAAATATTAAAATGACGCATATAAAATTCAATTTTTAAAATGAGATTATATAAGAAGAATTAAAAGATTCATGTAATTCCTTATTTTTTTTATTTGTACCTTTCATCTTTCTTGTTACTGCTTTTATCAATGTATTCAACGATTTTTATCTAAAATATCAAAAATAAATATTTTTTTGCTAACTACAACATGATTTATTATGATACAAGTTTTCTCTTTCTTTTCCAATGAGTAATAAGAAAGTAAAAATGTTCCATTCAATTAATTGAAAGATCCAAATAAAAATTGAAGAAAAATTCATTTGAATCAAATAGATAATTTTTCTTTATATTGAGTAAAGATAGATCTAGCTAGCTACTACATGATTTATTAGATATTTAGGTATAGAAAATTTTTAATAAAAATACATGAATGAATAGTTTTTTTTGTTTGTTAGTAGAAATTTATTAAACATTCCAAATATAGATAGCATATATAATACTCACCAGTATTATTGGCCATAACTATTAGAAAAAAAAAAGATAAAACACTTTGTGAAAACTTAATTAATTTGAAGAAGAGAAGTGAAGATTGAAGTGAGGAAATAGGCAGATCTAAACAATATTATAGGAAAAATTTTAACACTGATTAATTAGCTTGCTAAGATTGTAAACTTGTATTAGATTTTCTTACTATGAATTATTTGGTGGTAAAAATGGTAACATAAAATCTTGGAATAAGGGTAAAAAAAACATCTACTATTATGTATTAGCTAAGTTTGCTCCTAGCTATACTATACAGTCAAATATATCCTTGTATTATTAAAGTTAGTAAAAATATCATTCTTTTTTATTTTCTTTTATTATGGCAAGGTGAGAGTCCATGTGACCTGACATTTAAGTGAGGTGGACGTAACGCGGAATACCACCTCATCACTAGATTTTTATTTTTTAATAATTTATTTTTATTTTATATAGAGATAAGGGAACAATTGATAGTTGAGATTTGATATGATAAATAGAAGGGAATAGTTTTAATTGAAAGCTCGTGCATCCATTAATTCATGTCTAAAAATAAAAAAACTAAGAGACTTTTAATTTGTTTTTACACATCACTCTGCAAATTTCAAATGTATGTATCGATATGAAAAAAAGTCTATTTTAAAAGTTTATTCATTTTTATTTCACCTTACCATGTGTCTCACCCATTTTAATTATTCCCCACAAAAATACAAAATAATAATAATAATAATAATAATAATAATAATAATAATAATAATAATAATAACAAACCCCCAACAAACCCTAACCAATTTTGTCTTATCTTCTAATATTCCAACAACCCACCCAATAAAAAAAAACACCTACCTACCCTATCCTAACAAACTCTACCCCACCTCACCACTACCCCCTACCCCACGTGACCCCACCCTCACCTCATATATACACGATTCCACTCACGAAATGGGGAGAGCTCGATTTTTTTTTCCAGAAGTTTAGCCATCAATAATTCCACTCACATATATTCACAATTTCACTCTCACACACAGATCACCACTCCATCATCACTAACATACACAATACACACACAGATCACCACTCCATCATCACAAACATACACAATACACACACAGATCTGCACGATATCTGCACACATACACACTGGAAGGGAGAAAAATAGTGAAAAAGAAAAGAGCAAAAGAGTTAATCGGAGAGCGAGTTGAAGAGAGGGGAAGGAAGAGGATTGAGAGAACAAAAGGAGCTCCATTTTTATTTTCGGATCTTCTTCTACGCAAAAACACACAGGCACTCAAGAAGCTCACAACGCACACACACTATACATAGAGTAAGTAAGAAAACGAGAGTATGAAGCTCGTTTGACGGAATTCGGCAACAGAATATGGTAAACGGGACATCTTGGTCGGAAAACTCAAGGTTTCACCGGAATCCGTCTTGTTTTTTTGTTGGTTTTTGCCCTTCGTACCTTACCGGAGTTCATATTTGGACTAATCTTTAGTTCACTGTTAGATTTTAGGGCTTCGGGTTCGTCTATTTTCTTGATTCGTTCTTGATCTCGTGCTTTGGGGTTTTTCGATATTAAATCGTGTCAACATTCGGAGTTTGGATTTTATGTTCGAGGTTTTTGTTTCTTCTTGGTTTGAATTCTGTTCGGATGGCGATGTCGGGACACTGATTTGGTGTGTTCATCGTTGGATTCCCTGATTCGACGATTTCGGTCTCGGATTTCTTTATTATCGACAAGGATCAGTTTCATTGAGGTCCAACTCTACACTTTCTCTCATCTATTTTATTATTTGTGATGTTTCGTATTTCGAATTGGATATTCGTGTGTGGTTTGATCTTCGTTGGTGATGAATAACTGCTTGTATCGATTGGTTGTTGATTTCGTTAGTTACGATTGTGTGTGATGAGAATGATGAATATCGAGTTTAGAGTGATTTTTGATTGTTGAAATAGTAATCGTGATTGTATAAATTTTTGTGTTAAAATAAAATTGGGGGTAGGAACTAAAAATTGCTAAAATGAATGTTGATTAATTTTGATGCATAGATAATGTTAAACACGATAGAATTGTGATATGTTGAACTTGGATAGGCAAATGTAGGCCGGGTAGTCAAATTTAGAAATAACAATTTATTGGAATATTTGAATATGTGCGTGAATGGTTCGATTTACTTTATCGTACGAAAAGCTTCAATTGTATAATTTGGCCGGGGAATTCCCCGAAGTATCTGTATATATTTGTTCACTGGGGAATGCCCCAAAGAATTTTGTACGCAAAGGATGTTCGTGATCAAGGCCCGAGGCATTGGGTGAAGCATAGTTTAGGATTAGCGTAGGTTTACTTTCAGTCCCTTTTTATTTCGGGTTGTAATAATTGGACTGGACTTTACATTTCGGATTGTTTTATTTTGTTTGATTATTTTGCGTGCTTTTTGTGCAGTTTATACATTTCTTAGTGCCAAAAATAGTCGATACACTCTATCAAGCGACCATGGTTGAACCACGGGATCGAGGGGTGCCTAACACCTTCCCCTCGGTCAACAGAATTCCTTAGCCGGAGTCTTTGTTCGTAAACCAGTTTAAAAGAGTCAAATGGTTTTTGAAAAGGATTTTCCAATGGTGACTTGGCACACCAGATTATGCCAAGTGGCGACTCTGAGTAAAAAATGTAAATAATCCTTTTCCGAAGCAAATTTTCATTTCTTGTCACTTAAATAATAAAACCCTTTCGAACATAAAAAATATAAATCTTTTTGGAGTACGCAAAAAGGGGTGTGACAGCTCTGGCGACTCTACAAGGGATTATTTCAGAATTCGAGCTTTTTTTTGGAGTCGTATCGGCTTTGTTTGGCATTACGAGTGTATAAGCATTGTTTGTGATTTTTGGTTTGTGATTTTTGGTTTGTGTTTTCACTTATGTGCGTTTTCGTTCTCTTTGTTTACAGTATTTATCCTATGTGTTACCGCTTTATATCTGACATCATTTGTGTAACCCGAGTCAATTCTTTCCGCAACAAGTCTTGGAGCGCACGTCGTGCGCACAAACTCTAGTTGAGTCACCTTTATTTTAGGGGGGCAGCCGTTGGATGTATGGAGTAGGTGGAAAGCAAAGCAGCCACTATCGATCATATGCTCCCCCGAACGGCCTTGTTAGTAAACCACAGCGTAGGTCAGCCTTTAGTTCATTCTTATGTGCATCATATTGAGACCTAGAGGGGCCCACATAGTCCTTTGTAGGAGACTCACCTTTAAAGCATCCCTACATGCTAAATATTGCATCTTTGAGAGTAACGTGGTCATTTGACGGACCGATTTGGGGAAAACATGTGTTAGAAGTAAAGTGTGAAAAAAAAAGTGAGTCAAAAAGAATGAATCAAAAGGAGTGTCGTAGTTTATTTTAGAGTTCTTTATGGCTTTTGTTCTTCACAATCCAAAACTCAAAAAGTTTTTTTTTTTACGTTTTGCATTTATCTTCTCAAAGTACCGTAAGTTAAACAAAAAAAATGAAAAAAAGAGGGTTTTGTTTGCCTTTTCTACTTATTTGTCAAAAACAAAATACCAAAAAGATTTTTTTTTATATAATTGGTGGTGTCAGTCTTAGTTGAAATGTCTAGTTTAAAATTCAAAAAGTTTTCATTCGTTTGTTTTTGGTTGTCTCTTAAGTTAGGGTCAATTTATTAGTAAATCGTTAAGTGTCCAATCTGGACGAACTATGCATACCCGATTCCCGTCCCTCGGGGCGGGATACGTAGGCAACCCTCGGTGGGTCCGATAACTTTTATTTTGGCCTTCGTCTTTGTATTAGGCTAGGTCTTTTACCCCATAACCTAAAGTTGTTAGCCAAGTAGGCTGATTTTATTCAGCGTTACTGTTCGGCGATTGGGATTCATGAAGCGGTCTTTCCCATCGACGTATGTCCGCATCAAATTCCCATTGGTTGTGAACCTTTTGCTCTTATCAAATTTTTGAGATAATTTCTTATCTGCTACTACAACATGGATCTGTCCACAAAGTCTAGAGTCTTTATGGTTGTCAAGGTACCCAAAAAGTTGATCAAGTGGTGGGGCACGTTCAATTACTCTGAAAAGCACGAAGTGAGGAAAGTGTTAGGAAATCTTGTAACACTCATGGATCTCACGCCTCGTCCGGATCTAATAGAAGTTGCGTTGACTTTCTGGGATCCAAATAATTTGGTGTTTAGGTTCGGAAGTTTTGAATTGACTCCTACCCTGGCAGAAGTATCTCGTTTGTTTCGGTTGACTTACATGGGCAGTAGATGATTTTAGCCCGCAATCATACTCGTAAGAACTTCCTTCGACTCTATGGATTAAAAGATAACAAGCATCTGGGATGTCTCCAACAATCTTGTATTTCCTAGGACTATTTGTTTGCTAGATTTGGGTCCTTAGAGGGTTTCGACTGCTTTTGGGATGAATTCTGTACTACCAAAAATATCTGGGAACAACGTCGTCTTGAGGTTTTCTTTCTGGCTTTGTTGGGTATCTTAGTGTTCCCGTTAGATGAGAGGTGTATCAATAATCATATACAATCAGTGGTGATAGATTTATTCAAGTAAAAGATGAGGTCACCATTGTACCAATGATCTTAACAGAAATATATAATGCTTTAACTGAAGTAAAAGGAGGGGTACGATTTTTTGAGGGGAGTAATCTGATATTGCAGTTATGGATGATGTAGCACTTACATACGCCTTCTTTGATTAGAGCAGATGTGATCGACTGTTGTCTGAATGATCGAGTGCAAGCCATGCAAGAAAGAATGCGTTTTGACAAATTTTCTTTTCCTATTGGAGTCAATTCTTGAATCGAATTTCTCGAATCATAAACTCCGAACAACATTCTTTGGTGCTATATGTGGTTTCGTCCTAAGAAAATCTTGATTGGATCTCAAATGCAACTCTTTCTAGTTTTGATAGGACTTAACTGCACTAGGCCCTACAGTCTAAGAAGGGTGATGCGTCAGTTGGGTAGGATGCAAGACGTCCCCCCAATAATGGACCTTCTAAAGGATGTAGAGTACTTTAAAGACCAAGCCGTGGGGGAAAGCAAATATGAGCAATTCTGGAATAACGTAATAAAGCTAGGTGTCGATACTCTCGAGGAAATTCCAGGATGTACTCAAAACTATGAAATCTGGATTCAATCTCTTCCCCATGGCATTAGTAGACCCTTACCAGCCCAACTTAGAGGGCGAATACGGGAAGCAATCATGGTGCAGGATGATGAGCAGGAAGATCCGGGTGCCAAGGTGGAGTTTTTGAGAGTTCAGTTGTCACGTTTGATCACAACTGTGGATGGGTGTCAGAGAAACATTTGCGGGTGTACTCTCCAAGAGGCGGGGATACGGGCGAGAAATTTGTTCCCGGGTATCAAAACGTCGTTACAGGATATGTTGCAAAGTCTGAGGGGAAAAGTGGGGACTTCACAGATGGGTTCATCTCAGCCGGGGACGTCACGCAGAGCACCAGTTAGAAAGAACATGTCTTATATTTATATAGTTTTGAGTCTTTTATGTTTCTATCATTGTAGGGTGGTGTCTGTGTTAAGTCGGAGTCAAGTTATTTTTTTTATGTTCGGGTCTTTATTGCACGCATGTCATTAGGGATTTAGAATGTTGTTTTGTATTTGTTGTTTAGTTTTAAAGTGGTCCCAGATTCGTTGTATGTTTTGCTGTCTTTCATCGAAATGTTAGGATGTTACGTCTTTCTTTTGTTTACTTGTTTTCGTTTCTCGTGAAAAAAAAAGAAAAAAAAACTTCAATTGTGTGATGTTTATGCATAAGCTGTCCGAACTACGCAAGATCTGATTCATGTACAACATGATACGTAGGCAACCTACTTTTGGGTTCGATCTAATCATTTTGTTTTGTTGTTTTTCATTATTTTTCCTCTTTTAAAGTAAAAAACAAAATCCATAGAATAATAAAATAAAGGTAGATAACGAGAGAAGTGGAAAGAATAGAGATGGAAACGGAAAAAAAAAGTGTAGATAAAAATTGGGATGATGTTGAAATGACCTCGCTACCCTCAAAAGCTGGTAGAAATGAACATGAATTTAGGACAATTTTACCAATGTGATTCCCATGCTTGTTGTGTGCCCCAATCCTAACGTATGTCGTCTTTGATGAGCATGTTCTTTCAGATCGAGTGGTAGGTTTGCAGCACTCTGGCTAGTCACCCATACTTCATTAGATCCAAAGCAAAGCTCGTCATGGCTAGCAGGGAGATTGAAAATTCGCTCATTGACCCGGATCTGGATCACAAGGAAGAAAGTTCAGAACACAATGATGAGGTAGTAAGGCTCAGACAACAATTGATAGATTTTCACCGGGCATGGGCCAGTGGAATGCCTCCTCCTCCGCTCCCTGAAGGTCTTGGGAATATCTCTAATTGCCCACCGCTCTCTCAGGCGCAATTCTCTGCTCCTACTGAGTCACCTGAGCACGCACCGGGATTCACTCCGCGACATTATTATCCTGGCAGTTCTGGTGTGCCCTTGGCAGCTCCCCAATCAAGACCCGCTGCTCAGCCGGCGCCATCGATAACACCGGTATTCGTGGCTCTGCCACCACCTGAAGCTCCTGCATATGCTGTGCGTCCGACAATGGGGCTTCATCGGCCTGCCAGTGAGCCAGTATTGAAGGTTCCAGATAGTCAGTATTATGCCCCGGAGCTGACTTTGAGAATGAATGACCCGTATGGGTACACTCAGCCACCTGTATTTCCATTTGATTCCGAGAAACCTGTCGCAACAGAGGAATAGGAAGTCATAGCGCGGAAGTTGAAAAGTTTAGAACAGGCCATGAGAAATTTGTAGGGAATCGGAGGTTATAAGAGTGTTTCTTATAAATATCTGTGCATGTTCGCAGACATCAACCTTTCCCTCGGTTTTAAAATACCCAAGTTCGAGAAGTATGCAGGACACGGTGATCCCGTGGCACACTTGAGGCGTTATTGCAACCAGTTGAGGGCTGCAGAAGAAAGGGAGGAGATGCTCATGGCCTTCTTTGGCGAGAGTCTTTCTGATCTGGCTTCAGAATGGTTTATCGATCAATATATTGACAAGGGGAACAGCTGGGACGACTTAGCTTCTGAGTTTGTGCAACATTTTCAGTATAACATCGACCTGATTCCGGATGAAAATCTTTGGTCAACATGAAGAAGAAAAGCACTGAAGGTTTTAGGGAATACGCGATAAGATGGCGTGAACAGGCCGCCAGGGTAAAGCCTCCAATGAAAGAATGTAAGTTGGTAGAAGTTTTCATTCAGGAACAAGATGAGACCTATTTTCAACATTTACTTCCAGCAATGGGAAAATCTTTTATTAAAGTCGTCAAAATGGGGGAGATGATAGAGGACGGAATTAAGACCGGCCGAATAGTGAGTTTTGCCGCATTAAAAGCCACCACACAAGCGATTCAAGGTGGATCTAGTGCATTCGGAGGTAAAAAGAAGAAAAAGGATGTGGCGACTATTGTAGATGGAACCCATTCCTATCCCAAAAGACCACCTCGCCCCTATCCCCAAGTCTACGCCCAAGCTCCATATATTCCTCCCCATTATTACTACCCTCCACAAAACCCTTTATATTCCATTCCACCACCCCTGTACCCAGTATATAGCGCGCAGCCATATGCCCAAACCCTTTCTTACCCATAGTGGCGCGCGCAAGCTCCACAAAATCACCCATTCGCTCCACCGAATTACCAAAACCCCTCCAGACCCGGTTTTCAACCTACGCCCGAGTATAAGAAAGAGAAGGCGGTCAAAAATCAATTCGCACCTCTTGGGGAGTCATATGCTAGCTTGTTTGATAGGTTGAGAAAGTTGAAGGTCTTAAGCCTAATTCAAGGAAGGCTTTCAAATCCACCGCCGAGGAATATCGATTATTCTTTAAGGTGTGCGTACTATTCTGACATGCCAGGCCATGATATCGAGAAATTTTGGCATTTGAAGAGAGCTATCCAAGATTTGATTGACACAAATCAAATGCTGGTCCAGGCCCCAGAGGGTCCAAACATTAACCAGAATCCGCTGCCAACCCATGCTGAAGCCAATATGTTAGAATTGATATATGAGAGGAAAGAGTCTTCAAGGTGTTATAAGCCTATTGTCAAGATACAGACCCTTGAGGAGAAATCGGTGAATGTAGCAGAGTCTTTGAAAGCAATGTCATTTAGCCAGGAAGGAATGAGAGAAGATAGAGCCCAAGAAAGAACAAAGAAACCCCTGATCACAGTACAAGGCGCCAGAAGGTATGATGATTTAAGTCAGGATAAACCTAAGTTGACAGTGGTGAGAGCTCTGAGTCAGCCCATCTTGACAGTGAAAGGAGAACTAGCAGCGCCTATTGTCCTCAAACCGGTGACCCAACCTCCGATAGTTGATACAAAAAGGGTTCCCCAAAATTATGGGTGGACCATGATGACCTATCACGGGAAAGAAGTAGTGGAAGATGTAGATGAGGTAGGGGGTTTGACTACGTCAGGAAGATGCTTCGTGCCTGAAGGCTTAAGAAAGTCCAAGACAATGGTGAGTGGACCGTCATCTATCAAAAAGCCTATCACCGAAGAAGAAGCTAAAGAATTTTTGAAAAAGATGAAATTGCCAGAGTATTCAATAATAGACCAGTTGAAGAAAACTCCTGCTCAAATTTCCCTCTTATCTTTGTTTTTTCACTCCAAGGAGCATCGTGATATTTTACTGAAGGTATTAAATGAAGCATATATTCCTAGGGAGATTACAGTAAATCATCTTGAGAAAATGGTTGGAAAAATCTTTGAGGTGAATCGGATCAGCTTTTCTGATGATGAATTGCCCGTTGAAGGTATAGGGAATAACTGGGGCCTTTACATTATAGTGAAATGCAAAGAGTTATACATCACTCATGTTATGATTGACGGAGGTTCAGGTGCAAATATCTGCCCTATTTCTATTTTGTAAAAGTTGAATATCAGTGCTGAAAGGATAAGGCCCAACAATGTATGTGTTAGGGCTTTCGATGGTGCAAAATCAAACTCCATTGGCGAAATAGAACTAATGTTAATCATAGGGCATGTTGAATTCACCATAGAGTTTCAAGTATTGAATATAGACTCCTCTTACAATCTGTTGTTGGGAAGGCCGTGGATCCACAAGGCCAAGGCGGTTGCATCTACATTGCACCAAATGATTAAGTTTGAGCATGACAGGCAAGAAGTGGTTATTCACAGTGAAGGAGATTTGTCCACCGGCGAAGATTCTCCCTTGTCTCTTATGGAAGAAAATAACGTAGAGGAGACATTCGTCTATAAAATTTTTGATACAGTGCCAGTGAATCGTATCCTTGAATGATAGGTTATACCGGGACCGCAATTGTCTTCCGCTTCTATCATGATGGTGAGTGAACTTTGGAAATACGGATATGAGCTAGAAAAAGGTTTGGGAGTGTCTCTGCACGATATAGTTCGTCCCATATGTCTGAGTGAGAATGTGGGCACGTTTGGTCTAGGATTTGAGCCTACGGCTGAAGATCTAAAGAAAGACAAGGGAAGGAAAAAGGAAACATGGTCACTCCCTCGCCCAATGCCACTACTCAGTGAATCATTGGTTAAGAGCGGTGCCACAAAACATTTGGAATTTGAAGTTGAATTGGTTGATGACTGCCAGAACCTTTCTATTGATGTTTATATGGTCGAAGCAGGAGAAGGTACCAGTATGGCAGACCTGCAATTCATAGGTCCAACTGTCCGGCTCAATAATTGGGAAGTCACTCCTCTTCCCATCAGTAGGGAGTTTTGGTAGTTTATTTTGTTTTTCTTTCTGTTTATCCGAGTTATTTCAGTGTTGTAATTCGGATTTTAGTTTGTTTATGTTATGTTGGCATCTATGTTTAAAACCTTTTATATTTTTATTTAATGAAATGAAATGTCCCTTTTGTTTCTTGTCTAATATATTTTGTTTTTCTTTTCTTACACAGTTCTCTTTATGTTGATTCTAATGACATGACATGCATGCAGAATTTTCAGCTTGACCTTAAAATCCAAACTAATCAAGATGTAATGAAGAAGGATGGGGAATATGATGAAGAAGAAGCACTAGAAGAAATAAGCAAAGAGTTGGAACAGTTTGAAGACAAACCGAATCCTAATTTGAATGAGACTGAGCCAATAAATCTAGGGGATCAAGAAGATGTTAGGGAAACTAAAATCAGTGTACATGCTTTTCCATAGCTAAAAGATAGAATGATTCAAGCATTAATTGATTCTAAGGATGTTTTTGTAGGGTCTTATAATGATATGCCTGGTTTAAGCACTAAATTAGTGGCTCACAAATTGCCAACTTATCCCGCGTTCCCTCCTATCAAACAGAAGTTGAGGAAGTTCAAAACTGATGTAAGTATTAAAATCAAAGAGGAAATCATGAAACAACTTGAAGCCAAAGTAATTCGAGTGGCTCGTTATCCCATGTGGTTATCCAATGTTGTTCCCGTACGAAAGAAAGATGGCAAAATTCGAGTGTGTGTTGATTACCGTGATTTGAACAGAGCAAGTCCGAAAGATGATTTTCCACTGCCCAACATCCCGATTTTGTTAGACAACTGTGCTAAACACGAGGTTGCCTCTTTTGTGGATTGCTATACCGGATATCACCAGATCATTATGGATGATGAAGACGCGGAGAAGACGTCTTTTATCACACCATGGGGGACCTATTGTTATCGAGTGATGTCGTTCGGTTTGAAGAATGCGGGAGAAACATACATGAGAGCCATGACCACTATGTTTCATGATATGATGCATAAGAAGATTGAGGTATACATGGCTGATGTGATTATTAAGTCAAAAAGTCTGGCCGACCATGTTAAAGATTTAAGAAAGTTCTTTGAAAGGCTTCGCAGGTATAATCTCAAACTCAACCCAGCAAAATGTGTATTTGAAGTTCCGTCTGGAAAACTGTTGGGGTTTGTAGTCAGCCGTCGGGGAATTGAATTGGATCCCTCAAAAATCAAAGCCATTCAGGATTTTCCCCCGCCCAAGAATAGAACGGAGGTGATGAGTTTGCTTGGTAGACTGAACTACATTAGCAGGTTTTTTGCTCAACTCGCAACCACTTGTGAGCCCATATTCAAGTTGCTGAAAAAGAGTGCTGCAGTAAAATGGACTGAAGAATGTCAGGAAGCGTTCGATCGAATCAAAAGATATTTGTCAAATCCGCCCGATCTGGTACCCTCGGAGCCTGGTAGTCCTTTGATCATATATTTATCAGTCATGGACAATTCTTTCAGTTGTGTCCTGGGTCAACATGATGTCACAGGAAAAAAAGAGCAGGCTATTTATTATCTTAGCAAGAAGTACACCACATATGAGGCCAGGTATACTTTTCTTGAAAGGATGTGTTGTGCCTTAACTTGGGTAGCACAGAAGTTGAAGCATTATCTATCATCCTATACTACTTATCTCATCTCCCGCATGGATCCTTTGAAGTATATCTTTCAGAAGACTATGCCGACAGGTCGATTGGTGAAGTGGCAAATATTGCTTACCGAGTTCGACATTGTATATGTGACTCGAACCACCATGAAAGCCCAAGCCTTGGTAGATCATCTTGCTGAGAATCCCATCGATGAAGAGTACGAGCCATTAAAGACATATTTTCCTGACGAATAAGTGTCATGTGTCGATAAAGTCGTTATAGATGTTGATCCACGTTGGAAGTTGTTCTTCGATGGAGCTGTCAATATGAAAGGAGTTGGAATAGGTGCGGTTCTTATCTCTGAATCAGGACAATATTTCCCGGTAATAGCACAACTTTGATTCTACTGTACTAACAATATAGCAGAGTATGAAGCCTGCATTCTTGGTTTGAGGTTAGCTATTGATATGGGAGTCCAAGAATTATTAGTGTTGGGAGATTCGTATTTGCTCGTCCATCAAATTCAAGGCGATTGGGAGATGCGGGATTTGAAGCTCATCCCGCATCGATAATGCTTGTAGGAGCTATGTCAACGTTTTGTGTTAGTAAAATTTAGGCATATTCCAAGGATTCATAATGAAATTGCTGATGCTTTAGCCACTCTATCTTCAATGCTCCAACATCCTGATAAAGCCTACATCGATCCAGTGCATATACAGAGTCGTGATCAACATGCTTACTGTAATGCGGTTGAAGAAGAGCTCGATGGAGATCCCTGGTTCTTGGATATCAAGCGGTACATTTAGTCAGGAGAATACCCAGCATATGCCACCAACGATCAAAAGAGTACTATTAGGCGTTTGGCTAGTGGATTTTTCTTAAGTGGGGGAATCTTATATAAGAGAACCCCAGATCTGGGACTTTTGAGGTGTGTAGATATAATAGAAGCCTCGGCAATCATGGTTGAAATACACTCTAGAGTATGCGGGTCGCATATGAACAGTCATGTCTTGTCAAAGAATATTCTTCGAGCAGGTTATTACTGGCTTACTATGGAAAGGGATTCTATTCAATTAGTTCGAAAGTGTCATCAATGTTAGGTACACGGTGATATGATACGTTCTCCTCCTGTTGAGTTGCATGCAATGGCCTCTCCAATGGTGAGTGGAGAGAAATAAAAATGAGAGAGTCTTATTGGTGAAAACCCTCACGGGCACTGTAAGGCGATGGAGAGTTCAAGAGAAAAGTGAAAAGTGGAAAAAAAAAGATTTGTTGGCGAAAGTCTTTTAAGATGTCGTCAATCGAATGTGATGAATGAGTCCAATGGATTTGAAGAAGCGTCTCAGCGGCAAAGGCACGAAATCAACAATAAATGAGAAGTTTGGATAGGAAGATCAGGCAGCTGAATCCAAAATGCATGTCATCCTCATTGGAGTTGGTTGTCGTATTCAGATAAGTTTTCTTTTGGAATGTGGGACATTGACCTTTTCTTTCATTTACATATTCAAGCTTTTTGTCTTTTTATGGCATTTATCAAAATAAATGTCACCATCGTTTCTTTACATTTTTAATTAAGTCTGTGTCAAAACAAGCGAGAAAGGATTTCAAAATTTACTACTAGTCTTTCCAATTATATGAGGAAAAGCCAAGGACCGGCACATGAAAGAAATATGATCGTAATTCAACACGAAACAAAGGAAGTATATCAACCGACAGGCTGTTGGATTCATGGAAGCATTCAGATTCGGGAAAAGGGTGCACCTCAGAGGCATGGTAAAATTGAAGCCCATTGTTCGAGTCAGAACTCACTTCCCTTAATCTAGATCCGGGGCAATGATGTGGCAAGATAGGGAAGGTGTCAGCAGTTTGGAAGAAAGGTGAAAGGAACGAGTGTTGGGCAGATACCTGAGAAGCCATGATCTGCAAGCCACCACTAAGTTTTTAACTGACAAATTTTCTTTGTTGATATAGGGGCAAATTCGCTTCACTTAATTCAGATGTCATTGGAAATTCACATCCAAGGGAATTTACTTTATGTTCAGGACCGGAATTTACTTTCAGTTCAGGACCCTCCTGAAAAATGGGATTTTACTTTATGTTCAGGACCCTCCTGAAAAATGGGATTTTACCTTATGTTCAGGACCCTCCTGAAAAATGGGATTTTACTTTATGTTCAGGAACCTCCTGAAAAATGGGATTTTATTTTATGTTCAGGACCCTCCTGAAAAATGGGATTTTACTTTTGTTAGGGACCCTCCTGAAAAATGGGAATTTACTTTATGTTCAGGACCGGATTTTACTTTATATTCAGGACCCTCCTGAAAAATGGGAATTTACTTTCAGTTCAGGACCCTCCTGAAAAATGGGATTTTACTTTATGTTCAGGACCCTCCTGAAAAATGGGATTTTACTTTCTGTTCAGGACCCTCTTGAAAAATGGGATTTTACTTTATGTTCAGGACCCTCCTGAAAAATGGGATTTTATTTTATGTTCAGGACCCTCCTGAAAAATGGGATTTTACTTTTGTTAGGGACCCTCCTGAAAAATGGAAATTTACTTTATGTTCAGGACCCTCCTGGAAAATGGGACAACACTTTCAAAATGAAATACTACTTTATTATAATTCTTGTTTGGGATAATTTTCGTCTAGTTTTAATTTTGGATTTCAGGAGCCCGCCTGAAGAACAGGGTGATGAAATAGCAAGTCAGGAGACCGCCTGAAGAACAGGGTGATGAAATAGCATGTCCGGAGCCCGCCGGGAGAACAGAGTGAAGAAAATGAAAAGTCAAGAAACAAAGTGATGAAATAGCAAGTCAGGAGCCCTCCTGGAGAATAGGTTGAAGAAACGAAAAAGTCAAGCAACAAAGTGAAGCAATTGAAAGCCAAGTAACAAGTTGAAAGAAATTGCGAGACAGGAGTCCGCCTGAAGAATAGGGTGATGAAAGTCGAGTCAAGAACCAACAAAAGTTGAATAGATAGGATTTTTGTAATTTCATTTATGGTTTAACTTGTAATTTTCATTTTGATGTAATAACAGAGCCGTGGACCGGAACCTCTATGGAACCTCACTCGACTCTCCAACTCGGTATAGTCCACTTCTCTTCCAATTCTTTGAAATACTCGTGACTTGATTCTCTCATAACATGGGTAGGAAGGATGTCTTAAGTCAAGACCCGGTTGTCCTTCTTCCTTCTGTTTCTTTCTTTGAATAATGGTCGGGTCAAAATTTGCTCTCGCTGTCTACTTCTTTGTCTGAAAACACTTCGTGTTTGCATTCAAAGGGAGCATAATGTTGACACCTAATTTTATCCTTCCCGAAGTCTAATTTTATTCATTTTTATTTCACCTTACCATGTGTCTCACCCATTTTAATCACTCCCCACAAAAATACAAAATAATAATAATAATAATAACAAACACCCAACAAACCCTACCCAATTTTCTCTTATCTTCTTATATTCCAACAACCCACCCAATAAAAAAAACAACACCTACCTACCCTATCCTAACAAACTCTACCCCACCTCACCACTACCCCCTACCCCACGTGACCCCACCCTCACCTCATATATACACGATTCTACTCACGAAATGGGGAGAGCTGGATTTTTTTTCCCAGAAGTTTAGCCATCAATAATTCCACTCACATATATTCACAATTTCACTCTCACACACAGATCACCACTCCATCATCACTAACATAGACAATACACACACAGATCACCACTCCATCATCACAAACATACACAATACACACACAGATCTTCACGATATCTGCACGCATACACACTGGAAGGGAGAAGAGCAGTGAAAAAGAAAAGAGCAAAAGAGTTAATCGGAGAGCGAGTTGAAGAGAGGGAAAGGAAGAGGATTGAGAGAACAAAAGGGACTCCATTTTTATTTTCGGATCTTCATCTACGCAAAAACACATAGGCACTCAAGAAGCTCACAACGCACACACACTATACACAGAGTAAGTAAGAAAACAAGAGTATGAAGCTCGTTTGATGGAATCCGGCAACAGAATATGGTAAACGGGACATCTTGGTAGGAAAATGCAAGGTTTCATCGGAATCCGTCTTGTTTTTTTGTTGGTTTTTGCCCTTCATACCTTACCGGAGTTTGGATTTGGACTGATCTTTAGTTCACTGTTAGATTTTGGGGCTTCGGGTTCGTCTATTTTCTTGATTCGTTCTTGATCTCGTGCTTTGGGGTTTTTCGTGATTAAATCATGTCAACATTCGGAGTTTGGATTTTATGTTCTAGGTTTTTTTTCTTCTTGGTTTGAATTCTGTTCGGATGGCGATGTCGGGACACTAATTTGGTGTGTTCGTTGTTGGATTCCCTAATTCAGGGATTTCGGTCTCAGATTTCTTTATTATCGACAAGGATCAGTTTCATTGAGGTCCAACTCTACACTTTCTCTCATCTATTTTATTATTTGCGATGTTTCGTATTTCGAATTGGATATTCGTGTGTGGTTTGATCTTCGTTGGTGATGAATAACTGCTTGTATTGATTGGTTGTTGATTGTGTGTGATGAGAATGATGAATATTGAGTTTGTAGTGATTGTGGATTGTTGAAATAGTAATCGTGATTGTAGAAATTTTTGTGTTAAATTAAAATTGGGGGTAGGAACTAAAAATTGCTAAAATGAATATTGATTAATTTTGATGCATAAATAATGTTAAACACGATAGAATTGTGATATGTTGAACTTGGATAGGCAAATGTAGGCCAGGTAGTCAAATTTAGAAATAACAATTTATTGGAATATTTGAATATGTGCGTGAATGGTTCGTTTTACTTTATCGTACGAAAAGCTTCAATTGTATAATTTGGCCGGGGAATGCCCCGAAGTATCTGTATATATTTGTTCACCGGTAAATGCCCCAAATAATTTTGTACGCAAAGGATGTTCGTGATCAAGGACCGAGGCATCGGGTGAAGCATAGTTTAGGATTAGCGTAGGTTAACTTTCAGTCCCTTTTTATTTCGGGTTGTAATCATTGGACTGGACTTTACATTTCGGATTGTTTTGTTTTGTTTGATTATTTTGTGTGCTTTTTGTGAGGTTTATACATTTCTTAGTGCCAAAAATAGTCGATACACTCTATGAAGCGACCGTGGTTGAACCACGGGATCGAGGGGGGCCTAACACATTCCCCTCGGTCAATAGAATTCCTTAGCCGGAGTCTCTGTTCGCAAACCAGTTTAAAAGAGTCAAATGGTTTTTGAAAATGATTTTCCAATGGTGACTTGGCACACCAGATTATGCCAAGTGGCGACTCTGAGTAAAAAATGTAAATAATCCTTTTCCGAAGCAAATTTTCATTTCTTGTCACTTAAATAATAAAACCCTTTCGAACTTGAAAAATATAAATCTTGTTGGAGTACGCAAAAAGGGGTGTGACATACAAGTCACAAAACATATATAGGAGAGAGGATAGAAAAAAAATAAAAAAATCTAGATCATGGTAATATGTTAATTTTTGTAATGAAAAAAAAAATATTTACCACTAGCAATCTCAAGAGAGAAAAAAAGTTAATTGACCTACCAAATGTTGATCAAGTGTTAGATTCTTTTCTTTTGAATAAATAAGAACATTTTCTTATAATCATGATGGTTCACAATTCATTTTATTGACTACTATGTGACATCTTTTGTGCAAATATGAAAATATTTTATATTATTTATGACTAATTTTTAATTTTTTCTTTTTGGTAAATGACTATTTTTTAGTCTCTATATCTTGTCGAAATTTAAAAAGTAAAAATTACATATATAATGATATGTTTACTAGTATTTACTAAAAATCCC
This sequence comes from Capsicum pubescens, assembly GCA_030864215.1. NCBI lineage: Eukaryota > Viridiplantae > Streptophyta > Magnoliopsida > Solanales > Solanaceae > Capsicum > Capsicum pubescens. Next base: position 294,213,780 of record CM061542.1, on the reverse strand, counting down.
AACTATTTTCAAAATTTCAGAAAATCTCAACTTTTAGCCTTTGATGATACATGTTACATAACTTAGATACATCCTACAGATACATGTTTTAATTAAACTAGTTAGCACATTTAAGGAATGTAGCTGCTAAAGTATCATTAAAATAGTAATTAAGGTAACTAATCATGGTAAAAATAAAATAATATCCCAAGATTTATGGTAATTAGTTTGTTATTCCACCATTCTAAACAAGAACCTTTCCATAATCTATTTTGAAATTTCAAAAACTTCTTACGGCTTGTTCAGAAAAATCATACAATTTTTTTAGAGTGATTTCAATGAATATTATAGTGTTGTCAGGTTATTCAGGCGTTTGAATTAACGATATCAACTACGAGGGCTGTAAGAGCGATGGAATCGTGGTTAGTGAACATGTAAGTTACGAAAAACTAATTTCGACAATTGTTGTAGAACTGGAAATTGACGAAAGCAGGAAAAAAAATGAGGCTCGTTACATAGTTGATGGTAATGCGGCGCCATTGTTGATTCGTAATGAGATGGATGTTAAGCTTTATATCGAAATTAAGAAAAGTTAGTGTGGTTTTGAGACGTATACACTTATCATCACTACATTAGATAAGTCTGCTAGTGAAATATTGTTTGATGGAAAAGTTGGTGCAGTAATGTGTTTGAAAAATTCATCAAAAATTGTGGAACTAATTAGCAATAAATCTAATTTTCGTCTTTAATGAATTAGTTGTTGTTAATTATCTCTACTTTAATGAGTTATGTATCTAAAGTTACATAATTATTGTTTTACACAAATCTATTGTAAGGCTGAGATACATATTTATATGCACATGATACATTTTTCTAATATTGTATCTGAGATTCTATAGTTGTGTTTAATTATGTATCTCGTTGTGTTTTAGTTTTATCTATATCAACATACGAAAGATACATAATAGTATTGTTATAGATACATGTTGTACACGTTTGTGCAGTTTATGTATCTATTATTTTTTTCCAGTAGGTGAAAAAATATGTTGAAGTTTTGTTTTCTTTGTTGTAGCTATATCCTAAGATGTCGTTCGGAGGATTGTGTTCGGATATTTAAAGCGTCATGCCGGCGGGAGACTGAACTCTTTAAACTTAGATTTTTTGCAAGATGTCCACACATACCCGTTGAAAGATGCTACATAACTTGAAATCGATGAAACAAGGACTAAAATTGAAGCTACATAAACTCATCTCTGTTGCTCATCCTAATTATCTGGGTGTAAAGTTTTACATAGAAGTTAAAAAAATGTGACCGATACAATTTTATTTTTGAAAGAATGAAGAACTTGTTGAAGTTACAAATTAGGATTCTAAATAAAGAATTTAAATAAAATAAAATTCTTAATTTTTACTCGAATTGCTAAAAATAAAATATTTTTATGAAAATTGTGAATGAATTTTTAAGACATTATGTTGAAAGGGTTCAAAATTATTCAAAGTAAGGATGCTTCAGAACTTGAAATCAATGAAACAAGGAATAAAATTGAAGCCTCATACATTGTTGATGAAAACTAATCTCTGTTGCTAATCTTAATGATATGGGTGTAAAGTTTTATATAGAGGTTAAAAATTTGTGCCTAATGCAATTTTATTTTTTGAAAGAATGAAGAACTTGTACCATTTACAAATTAGGATTCTCAATAAAGAATTCAAATAAAATAAAATTCTTTTTACTCGGATTGATAAAAATAAAATAATATATTTGATGAATTTGGTCCATAATTACTAATTTCTATTTTTGGTCAATATTAATAGTATTTGTGGTAAATTTTGATTTTGGTCCAACATTGCTAATTATGACTTTTGATTAATTGAAGTATTTTTGATAAATTTTGATTTCTATCATTATTGCTAATTTTGGTTTTTGTTTAATGTAAATATTCCTTTTGGTAAAATTGATTTTGGTCCATAATTGGCTTATTTGATAAGATTGATTTTGGTCCAACTTTCGTTATGTTTGAAAGATACATACATTTGCAATAACATAATACCAGAGATAAAAAAATGTCACTCCTTTTTTAACCAAAAAGATTCGATTTTAAAGTTTGAAAGGATTTTTATTATTAAGTGACAAAAAGTAAAGTTTTATTTCGAAAAGGAATTATTTTTACATTCAAATTCGGAGTTGTCATTGGCATAGTCCGATGTGCCAAGTCACCTTTCAAAATCCTTTTCAAAATAATTTGACTCTTTAAACAGGTTTGCGAACAGAGATTACAGCTAAGAAATTCCGTTGACCGAGGGGAAGGTGTTAGGCACCCCTCGATTCCGCGGTTTAACCACAGTCATTCTGTAGAGTATATCGGCCATTTAACACTATGAAGTGAATAAACCACAAAAACACACAAAATAATCAATCAAACAAATAAAACAAAACAAATCTAAAAATATAATATTCAGTCCAATTATGACAAACCGAAGTAAAAAAAAAGTGAAAATGTCTAGTGTGGTCCCTTGAAATGGGTTGGGCCATTTGGGTGGTCAAACGGGTGAAACGGCGATAACAGAGAATTTTTAGGCCAAATTGGTGTGCTATAGCCCACGATTCCTGAGATGGGCCCGGGGTCCGAGTGTGTTGTATGCCAAAAATCGACCGAGGCATGCCTGGGAGGCTGGGGAGTGTCCTAGTGTGGTCCCTTGGGTTGCTGGGATATTTGTGTGGTCAAACGTGTGAAACAGCGCGAGTGAGGCATTTTCGGGCAAAACCGGTGTGCTATAGCCCACGGTTTCGGTGGTGGTCCTGGGTTCTAAGAGTGTTGAGGGCCAAAAATTGATTGAGGCGTGCCAGAGAGGCTGGGAAAGCGTCCTAGTGTAGTCCCTAGGGTGGGCGGGGCCATTTGGGTTGTCAAATAGGCGAAATGATGCGAACAGGGCATTTTTAGGGCCAAATCGGTGTGCTATAGCCCACGGTTCCGGGGTTGGGCCAGGGGTAAGGACATGTCGTGGGACGAAAATAGATCGAGACATGACAGGAAGGTTGGGGAGCAACCTAGTGTGGTTCTTTGGGTTGGGTGGGGCTATTTGAGTGGTCAAACGGGCGAAATGATGCAAACGGGGTGTTTTCGAGCCAAATTGGTGTGCTATAGCCCACGGTTCTTGGGGTGAGCCCAGGGTCCGGACGTTCCGTGGGCCAAAAATCGACCGAGGCATACCAGGGAGGCTGGGGAGCGACCTAGTATGGTCCCTTAGGGTAGGCGGGTCCATTTGGGTGGTCAAACGGGTGAAATGGCATGAACGGGACATTTTCGACCCAAATTTGTGTGTTATAGCCCATGGTTCCGGGGTTGGGTCCTGGGTTCGGGCATGTCGTGGGCTGAAAATCAATTAGGACATGCCAGGGAGGCTGGAGAGCGGCTTAGTGTGGTCCCTTGGGATGGGAGGATCCATTTGGGTGGTCAAACGGGAAAAATGGCATGAACGGAGCATTTTCAGGCCAAATCGGTGTCCTATAGTCCACAGTTTTGGGGGTGGGCCCGGGGTTCGAGCATTTCATGGGCTAAAAATCAATTGGGGTATGCCATCTTGGTTGGGGAGCGTCCTAATATGGTCCCTTGGGGTGGGCGGGGCCATTTGTGTGGTCAAACGGACGTAGCAGCACTAACGGGGCATTTTCTGGCCAAATCTGTATGCTATAGCCCATGGTTCCAGGGGTGGACCCAGGGAACGGGCGTGCCGTGGGCCAAAAATTGATTGAGGCGTGCCAGGGAGGCTAGGGAGTGGCCTAGTGTGGTCCCTTGGGGTTGTCGGGGCTATTAGGATGGTCAAACGGGTAAAACAGCACGAACGAGGCATTTTCAGGCCAAATTGGTGTGCTATAGCCCACTGTTCTAGGGGTGGGCTCGGAGTTTGGGCGTTTCGTAGGCCAAAAATAAATCAGGAAATGCCAAGGAGGCTGGGGAGCGGCTTAGTGTGGTCCCTTGGGGTGTGCAGGGCCATTTGGGTGGTTAAATGAACAAAACGGTGCGAATAGGGCCTTTTCGGGCCAAACCTGTGACACCCTGTAACTCTCTTGACTTAGTGACTCACTTAATAGCGTGCTCAATGAGCTAGCAACCTGAAATTTTTCTAAGTGCTGAAAAGGACTTAGAAATATTTTAAGCTCCTAAATTTCGATGATTCTATTTTTGACCTTCCCGGCCTTAGACCGTTAATTTTAAAGTTGATTCATGATCGGGGAAATAAATAGTACATCTTGGGTGAGTTTTGAAATTTTTAAACGAGCTTAAGAGAAAGTTTGGATAACTAAAATAGTAGCTTCCCGCGATGTACCAGCACCGCGCGACCCAGACCGGTGCTTCATAGCCCGCGTCGCGTGCTCCATTCCGGTTGTGTGGATCCCGCGTTGCGCCCTCCATCGCACACTTTCAAAATTTTCCAGTTCTGTTTCCATATCATTAAGGGAAATAGGGTCATTTACCCCACCCAAAACCATCCAAAAACATAAGATTTGAGCCCCAAAGAGCTCAATACCTCATTATTCACCTCTTTTCACTTCAAGAAACCCCTAGAGCCCCAAAGATCAAGAAGCAAGATCTTAGGACAAGGTTTCCATGAATCAAATCAAGAATTGGGTCATATTCTTCGAAATAGATCATCTAAGGTAAGTGGGATTTTCCTAAACTACATGGGCATGGTGAAATAGTTTTAATGATATTTGAATGTTGAGAATCCATGAAATTAAACAAGGGTTTTAACATTTTCATTGATAATTATGCATTGTGAATCCCTTTTTGAAAATATTGTCTTTTGGTCTTGAGCCTTTCCCTTGAAAATTGATCTTTTACTTGTGTGTGTGTGTGTGTATATATATATATATATAGATATGCATTTGATATTTCAATAGTTGAATTGAGAGAATGAAGATTAATAATCCCTCTCTTGTTATGAAGCATCTTGATTCTTTACATGTTATGGAATTGCTCAACTATATGTCATAATGCATGAACTAAGGGTATTACTATCATTTATGAACTTTTTATTGATTGTGAATTGAAGAGAGGGATATTCCTTGTTTGTAAAGTCTAAATGTGATAATCGAAAGAATAGCATGATTATTTTGAGAAATTGGCCATCATTTGTTAAAATGTTGAAAAGAGAGAATCTTTGTATAGTTTGACATATGTTTTGAAATATGAATCCTTTTGTACTGTTTGAATGTTTTGGTGGTATGAACATTATTTTTGAATGGAATAATTGTAACATGATATTGTATGGATCAGATATACGACTTTCAAGTCTTTGTATGACGATACCTAAACACATAATGACATAACATACTCAGAACAGAACATAAGTTAGATTTCATTTAGATTTTTTTTAGATTTTTAATTTAGAAATATGCATGTTTAGAACAGGTTAAAAATGGTCACTAAGATAGTTAGGTGGTTACCCGAAGAAGGCATGAATCATACAATTCATTGCTCGAAACCGTGTTTTGCCGATACGGGATTATTATGTCCCCAAAGAGGGACTATACTATAGCCCATGGTTCCGGGGGTGGGCCTAGGGTCCGGGTGTACCATAAGCTAAAAATTGACTGAGGCATGCCAGGGAGGATGAGGAGCGTCCTAGTGTGGTCCTTTAAGGTGGGCCGGGCCATTTGGGTGGTCAAAAGGGTGAAACAGCGCGAACAGGGCATTTTCAGGCCAAATCAGTGTATTTACCCCACGGTTCTGAGAGTGGGCCAGGGTCCAAGCATTCCATGGGTTGAAAATCAACCGGGGCATTCCAAGGGCTTGGGGAGCAGCCTAGTGTGGTCCCTTGGGGTGGGCGGGGCCATTTGCGTGGTCAAACAAGTGAAACGGCATTAACAAGGCATTTTCGGGCCAAATGGGTGTGCTATAGCCCATGGTTCCAGGGATGGTCCTGGGGTTCGGGCGTTTCATGGGCCGAAAGTTGACCTGGGCATGTCAAGAAAGATGGGGAGCGTCCTAGTATGGTCCCTTAGGATGGACCGGGCCATTTGGGTGGTCAAACTGGCGAAACGGCGCGAACGGGGCATTTTCAATCCAAATTTGTATGCTATAGCCCACGAATCCGGGGGTTGGCTCGAGGTTCGGGTGTGCTGTGGGCCGAAAACCAATCGGGGCATGCCAGGGAGCACTCTAGTGTGATCCCTTGGGGTGGACGGGGACATTTGGGCAGTCAAACGAGTGAAACAGCGCAAACAGGGAATTTTCGGGCTAAATCGATCTGCTACAGTGTACGACTTCAGGGGTGGGCTGGGGTCAAGCATACCGAGGGACAAAAATTGATCGAGGAAAGATAGAGAGGGTGGGTAATGTCCTAGTGTGGTTTCTTGTGATTAGAGGGTCCATTTGGGTGGTTAAACAGGCGAAATGGAGCAAACGGGGCATTTTCAGGCCAAATTGGTGTGCTGCGCCGGGGTTCCGGGCTTGCCACAGGCCAAAAATCAACAGAAGCGTGCCAACAAGGTTTCATAGCAGCCTAGTATGGTCCCTTGGGGAAGGAAGATCCATTTTTATAGTCAAACGGGCGAAATGGTCCAAATCGGTGTGTTATTGCCCACAGTTTCGTGGGTGGGCCCAGGTTCCGAGCGTGTCGTTGGCCAAAAATCTATCGAAACATGCTAGGGAGGCTGGGGAATGTCCTAGTGTGGTCCCTTGGGGTGGGGGAATTTGGGTGGTCAAATGAGCGAAACGACACAAATTAGGCATTTTTGGGCCAAATCGGTGTGCTATAGCCTATGGTTCTGGGGGCGAGCTCGGGATCCGGTGTGACAGGGACCAAAAATCAACCAAGGTGTGCCAGGGAGGATGGAGACCGACCTATTATGGTCCCTTGGGATAGGCGGGGCTATTTGGATGGTCAAACAGCCAAAATGGTTCGAACGGGGCATTTTCGAGCCAAATCGGTGTTCAATAACCTATGGTTTCGATGGTTGGCCTAGAGTCCAACCATTACATGGGCCAAAAATCAATCAGGGTATGCCAGGGAAGCTGGGGAGTATCCTGGTATGGTCCCTTGGGGTAGGAAGGTCTATTTGGGTTGTTAAAGGGGCGAAACGGCATGAACGGGGCATTATCTGGGCAAATCGGTGTGCTATAGCCCACGGTTATGGGGGTGGGCTCGGGGTCCGGGCGTGTCGTGGGCCAAAAATCAATCGGGGCGTGCTAGGGGGGGTGAAAAGTGGCCTAATATGGTCCCTTGGGGTGGTCGGTGTCATTTGGGTGGTCAAATGGTCAAAACAGCACGAATGGGGCATTTTTGGGCCTAATCGGTGTACTATAGCCCATGGTTCTAGGGTTGGCCCGAGGTCTTGATATTTCATTTTCCCAAAATTGACTGGGTATACCAGACAAGATGGGGAGTGACCTAGGATGGTCTCTTGGGGTGTGCAAGACCATTTGGGTGGTCAAACGAGCGTAACGGTGCAAACGGGGAATTTTTGGGCTAAATCGGTGTGCTACACGGTTTCAGGGGTTCGAGTGAGCCTTAGGACAAAAATCGATCGGGGAGTGACAAGGAGGCTGAAAAGCAGCCTAGTATGATCCCTTGGGGTGGGCGGGGCCATTTGAGTGTTCAAACAGGTGAAACAGCATGAACGGGCTATTTTTGAGTTAAAGTTGTGTGTTATATCCTTGAGTTCTACAGGTGGGCCCAGGGTCCGAGCGTATCGTATGCCAAAAATCGATTAGGTCATGCCAGGGAAGCTGGGGAGTGTCTTAGTCTGGTCCTTTAGGGTGTGAGGGGCCATTTAGGTGGTCAAACAGGCGAAAATACACGAAAGGGAAGTGTTCGGGCCAAATAAGCGTGCTATAGCCCACGGTTCCAGGGGTGAACCCGAGGTCCGGGTGTGATGTGGGATAAAAATTAATTGGGGCATGCCTGGGAGGCTGGGTAGCGCCCTAGTGTGGTTCCTTGGGTAGGCGGGACCATTTAGTTGGTCAACAAGCATAACGGTGCAAACGGGTCATTTTCGGGCCAAATCATATGCTATAGCCCAAGGTTCCATGGGTGGGCACGGGGTTCGGGCGTGGTGTGGGACAAAAATTGGCCGGGCGTGACAAGAAGACTTAAGAGCGGCCTAGTGTAGTTCATTGGGGTAGGCGGGGCCATTTGAGTGGTCAAACAGGCAAAATAGCGCGAATAAGGAATTTTTGCGCCTCTCGGTGTGCAATAGCCCACGGTTCCAGGGGTGGGCCAGGGGTTCGATCGTGTCGTGGGATGACTATTGATTGGGGCGTGTCAGGGAGGCTGGGGAGTGGTCTAGTTTAGTTTCTTGGGGTGGGTGAAACCTATTTGGATGGATAAACGGGCGAAACAGCGTAAACGAGGTATTTTCGGTCCAAATTGGTGTGCTATAACCAACGATTCTAGGGTGGGCTCGGTGTCTGGGCATACCATGGGACAAAAATTGATCAGGGAATACCTAGGAGGATGGGGAGCGACCTATTTGGGCCCCTTGGGGTGGACGGGCCATTTGGATGGACAAACAGGCAAAACGGTGAGAACGGGGCATTTTCGGGCCAAATCGGTGTTCTATAGCCCATAATTCTGGGGGTGGGCCTAGATTCCTGGTGTGTCGTATGCCAAAAATTTACTAGGGCATGTTGGGGGATTCAGATTTGCTCGTCCATCAAATTCAAGGCGATTGGGAGACGCGAGATTTGAAACTCATACCGTATTGATAATGCTTGCAGGAGCTATGTCAATGGTTTGTGTCAGTAAAATTTAGGCATATTCCAAGGATTCATAATAAGATTGCTGATGCTTTATCCACTCTGTCTTCAATGCTCCAACATCCGGATAAAGCCTACATCAATCCAGTACATATACAGAGTCGTGATCAACATGCTTATTGTAATGCGGTTGAAGAAGAGCTAGATGGAGAACCTTGGTTCTTTGATATCAAGCGATACATTCAGTCAGGAGAATACCCAACACATTCCACTAATGATCAAAAGAGGACTATTATGAATTTGGCTAGTGGATTTTTCTTAAGTAGGGAAATCTTATACAAGAGAACCCCGTATCTGGGACTTTTGAGGTGTGTTGATGCAAAAGAAGCTTCGGCAATCATGGTTGAAGTTCATTCCAGAATATACAGGCCTCATATGAATGGTTATGTCTTGTCTAAGAAGATTCTCAGAGCAGGTTATTATTGGCTTACTATGGAGAGGGATTCTATTCGATTTGTTCAAAAATGTCATCAATCTCAAGTACACGGTGATCTGATACATTCTCCTCCTATTGAGTTGCATACAATGTCTTCTCCGTGGCCTTTTGTAGCTTGGGGAATGGATGTGATTGGACCGGTCGAGCCGAAAGCATCAAATGGGCATAGATTCATTTTGGTGGCCATTGATTACTTCACAAAGTGGGTAGAAGCAGTAACTTTCAAGTCAGTGACAAAGAAGGCGGTGGTATATTTTGTTCATGCCAACATCATTTGTAGGTTTGGAATTCCTAAGATTATTATTACAGATAATATTGCCAATCTCAATAGTCATTTGATGCAAGAAGTGTGTCAACAGTTTAAGATCGCACATCGAAATTCCATTCCATATCGTCCGAATACTAATGGCGCTATGGAAGCCGCCAATAAGAATATCAAGAAGATATTGTGGAAAATGGTACAAGGGTCTAGACAATGGCATGCGAAGTTTCCATTTGCATTGCTAGGTTATCGAACTACTGTTCGCACTTTAACAGGGGAAACTCCATATTTATTGGTGTATGGGACAGAAGCAGTCATCCCTGCAGAACTTGAAATTCCCTCTCTTCGAGTCATTATGGAAGCAGAGATTGATGATGACGAGTGGGTAAAAACCCGACTGGAACAATTGAGTTTGATTGAGGAAAAAAGGCTAACGTCAGTATATCATGGCCAATTATATCAGAAGAGAATGGATTAAGCGTATAACAAAAACGTACGACCTAGGCATTTTGAAGTTGGTCAGTTGGTATTGAAGCGTATCCTTTCTCACTAGGTTAAAGCGAAAGGCAAGTTCTCCCCAAACTAGCAAGGTCCCTTAATTGTGAAGAAAATGTTGCCTAATGGAGCCTTATATTTGACAGATATTGAAGGAAAAATGGCAGAAATGGCTATCAATGCTGATGCGGTCAAAAGATATTATGTATGATACTTTATCCTTTGTTGATTTTATTGCATGTTTAGTACTTGCAGTTTTGAAGATTGATTGATGAAGGCTTTTTATTCTTCTATCCAAACATTGTGTCATCCTTTGTTTACCTATTTGATCTTAGTTTTATTTTTCTTTCATATCCCTCTTTTGGAATCAAAATAGAGTCAAAGATAAATGTCAAGAAAATAAGAATAAAAGAAAGAGTTCGAAAAAAAAAAAGAAAAAAAAAATCAAAACAAAGAACAAGATGATGGAACTACGTGCGACCTGATTCTCCTCTTTTGGGAGTGAGATATGTAGGCTTCCCTATTCAGGGCTCGGTCCAACCAAATAGAGATTTTAGAGTCACCAGTCAACAAAACTGGGTCTTGAGTTGATGTATTGTTTGAGTCGATTCCAAAAGTTGTAAATCCCATCCCCACTTCAAGTGTCGTTTGAGCCTCCTGCCATCCTTTTCTTTCTAACCTTATCCAAAAACCAAGTTACAACCAAAGAAAGTCCTTCAGATTAATTTTAGATAATGTTAAGGCTAAGCATGCAATGGATATGAGGATACATCGTGGGGGTACTAATGATTTTCCACAACGTAAGAAATTAGGAGAGAAATAAAAAATGAGGGAGTCTTACTAGTGAAAACCCTTACGGACACCATAAGGCGATGGGGAGTTGAGAGAAATAAAATGAGAGAGTCTTATTGGTGAAAACCCTCATGGGCACTGTAAGGCGATGAAGAGTCCGAAACAAAGGTGAAAAGAAAAGAGGTTTGTTGGAGGAAATCTTTCAAGATATAGTCAATTGAGTAAGATATATGAGTCCAACAGGTTGGAAGAAGCAGCAGCGGCAAAGGCACGGACTCAAAAACAACTGGGAAGTTTGGATAGGAAGATCAGACAGCTTAATCCAAAATGTATGTCACAGTCATTGGAGTTGGTTGCCATCTTCATATAAGTTTTCTTCATTGTTAAAAAGAGGGACATTGCCCTTTTGTTTCATTTACATATTCATGATTTTGTCTTTTTATGTCATTTGTCAAAAATAAAAGTCACCATCATTTCTTTACATTTTAAGTCAAGTCTGTGTCAAAACAAGCGAGAAAGAATTTCAAAACTTTCTACCAGTCTTTCCAATTATATAAGGAAAAGCCAAGGACCAGCACATAAAAGAAATATGATCGTAATTCAACACAAATCAAAGGAAGTTTATCAACCGACAAACTGCTGAGTTCGTGGGAATATTCAAATATGGAAAAGGGTGCATCTCAGAGGCCTGGTAAGATGGAAACTCATTGTTAGAGTCAGAACTCATTTCCCTCAATCTGGATCCGAGTCAATGACATGACAGGACAGGGGCGGGTTTCAGTTATCTGAAACAAAGGTGAAAGGAACAACGATTGGAGCAGATGCTTGGGAAGCCAAGTGCTGCAAGCCACCACTAAGTCTTTAACAGAAAAATTTTCTTTGTGGAAACAGGGGCAAATTCACTACCCTTAATTCATTTACCATTGGAAGAGCACATCCATGGGGATTTTACTTTCTGTTCAGGACCCTCCTGAAAAATAGGATTTTACTTTCTGTTCAGAACCCTACTGAAAAATGGGATTTTATTATACTTTCTGTTTAGGACCCTCCTGAAAAATGGGATTTTACCTTCTATTCAGGACCCTCCTGGAAAGTGGAATTTTACTTTTTGTTCAGGACCTCCCTGGAAAATGGGATTTTACTTTATGCTCAGGACCCTCCTAGAAAATGGGACTTTACTTTTTGTTTAGGACCCTCCTGAGAAATGGGATTTTATTTTACTTTCCGTTTAGGACCCTCCTGAAAAATGGGATTTTACCTTCTGTTCAGGACCCCCCTGGAAAATGGGATTTTACTTTCTGTTCATGACCCTCCTAGAAAATGGGACTTTACTTTCTGTTCAGGACCCTCCTGAAAAATGGGATTTTTTTTTACTTTCTGGTCATAACCCTCTTGAATAATGGGATTTTACCTTCTATTCAGGACCCTCCTGAAAAATGAGACTTTACTTTTTGTTCAGGACCCTCCTGGAAAATGGGATTTTACTTTCTGTTCAGGATCCTCCTGAAAAATGGGATTTTATTTTACTTTCTGTTCAGGACCTTCTTGAAAAATGGGATTTTACCTTCTGTTCAGGACCCTCCTGAAAAATGGGACTTTACGTTCAGTACAGGACCGTCCTGGAAAATAGGATTTTACCTTTTGTTCAGGACCCTCCTAAAAAATGGTACTTTACTTTCTGTTCAGGGCCCCCTGAAAAATGGGATTTTACATTATGTTCAAGACCCTCCTAAAAATGGGATTTTACTTTCTGTTCAGGACCCTTCTGAAAAACATGGATTTTACTTTCTGTTCAGGACCCTCCTGAAAAATACTCCTGAAAAATAGGATTTTACTTTCTGTTCAGGACCCTCCCGAAAAATGGGATTTTATTTTACTTTTTGTGCAGGACCATCTTGAAAAATGGGATTTTACCTTCTGTTCAGGACCCTCCTGAAAAATGGGACTTTACTTTCTATTCAGGACTCTCCTAGAAAATGGGATTTTATCTTCTGTTCTGGACCCACCTGAAAAATGGGATTTTATTTTACTTTCTGTTCATAACCCTCCTGAAAAATGGGATTTTACCTTCTATTCAGGACCCTCCTAAAAAATGGGACTTTACTTTCTGTTCAGGACCCTCCTGGAAAATGAGATTTTACTTTCTGTTCAGGACCTTCTTGAAAAATGGGATTTTACCTTTTGTTTAGGACCCTCCTAAAAAATAGGACTTTACATTCAGTATAGGACCCTCCTGGAAAATAGGATTTTACCTTCTGTTCAGGACCCTCCTGAAAAATGGTACTTTACTTTCTGTTCAAGGCCCCCTGAAAAATGGGATTTTACATTATGTTTAGGACCCTCTTAAAAATGGGATTTTACTTTCTGTTCAGGACCCTTCTGAAAAAATTGGATTTTACTTTTTTTCAGGACCCTCCTGAAAAATGGGATTTTACTTTCGGTTCAGGACCCTCCTGAAAAATAGGATTTTACTTTCTGTTAAGGACCCTACTGAAAAATGGGATTTTACTTTCTGTTCAGGGCTCTCCCGAAAAATGGGATTTTATTTTACTTTTTGTGCAGGACCTTGAAAAATGGGATTTTACCTTCTGTTCAGGACCCTCCTGAAAAATGGGACTTTACTTTCTATTCAGGACTCTCCTAGAAAATGGGATTTTATCTTCTATTCAGGACCCACCTGAAAAATGAGATTTTACCTTCTGTTCAGGACTCTCTTGAATAATGGGACTTTACTTTCTATTCAAGGCCCCTTAAAAATGGGATTTCACATTATGTTCAAGGCCCTCCTGAAAAATGGGATTTTACTTTCTGTTCAGGACCCTTCTGAAAAATGAGATTTTATTTCTTGTTCAGGACCCTCCTGAAAAATAGGATTTTAGTTTATGTTCAGGACCCTCTTGAAAAATGGGATTTTACTTTATGTTCAGGAGCCGCCTGAAAAATGGGATTTTACTTTCTGTTCAGGACCCTCCTAAAAATTGGATTTTACATTCTGTTCAGAACCTGCCTAAAAAATGGGATTTTACTTTCTGTTTAGGAACCTCCTAAAAAATGGGAATTTACTTTTTATTCAGGACCCTCTTGAAAAATGGGAATTTACTTTTGTTCAGGACCCTCCTGAAGAATGGGCCATTACTTTCAAAAAATGAAATCTTTCGTTATCATAATTTTTGTTTCGGATAATATTTGTTCTAGTTTTATTTGTATTTCAGGAACCCGCTTGAAGAATAGGGTGATGAAATGGGAAATTGAAGAAATTGCAATTCTGGAACCCACCTGAAGAATAGGGTGATGAAATTGAAAGACAAAAATGTCAAGCCAGAAGCCTGCCTGAAGAGCAGGGCGAATAAATAAGAGTCGATGCAACGAAGTGAGGCAATGGAAAACCAAGCAACAAGTTGAAAGAAATTGCAAGTCAGGAGCCCACATGAAGAATAGCGTGAGAAAACTCGAGTCAGGAGTCAAGGAAAGCTGCATAGATAGGACTTTTGTAATTTCATTTATGTTTTAACTTGTAATCTTCATTTTGATGTAATGATAGAGCCGCTGACCGAAACCTTGATGGAACCTCACTCGACTCTCCAACTCGGTATAGTCCATTTCTTTGCAATTCTTTGAAACACCTGTCACTTGACTTCCTCATGACTTGGGTAGATAGGGTGTCCGGCAAGATTCGGTTGTCTTTCTTTCTTTTACTCATCTCTTTGAATAATGATCGGGACAAAATTCGATCTCGTTGTTTACTTCTTTGTCTGAAAATACTGCGTGTTTACATTCAAAGGGGGCATGATATAGAAACGTAATTTCGTCTCTCTCCGATATCGTTTTATCCATTTTTACCTTATCCTACCGTGTACCCTCACCCATGTAATTACATCCCACAAAAATACAAAAAATAACTCTCAACAAAATCTCTAACAAACTTTTATTCTTTTTATCATCCTAACAACCCTTTCATTTAAAAGAAGACACATTACGCATACCCCTACCCCCAACACCCCATACCCACGTGACCCTCTCCCCCTCATATTTCTTGTCCACAAAGGAAAAAAGGGATAAACATTAGAAAGGGGGCCCACAAGAAAACTTCCAGGAAAGGGACAAAAGGACCCTCTTCATTTTTCCATTCCATCATCATCAATATAAACATACCCACACAGAAGTTTCAAAAGAAAAAAGATATACATACACACGATAAAAATATAGGGGAGAAAACCACACTCTCACTACAAGGAATTCCCATAGCATATATTTACATACACACTTATAAAAACCAGGAGGGAGGGATACACAGTGATGCCATTTTTGTTGGTTTCTGCTTCTTTGGAGATAACGTGACGTGATTCCCTTCCCTTTTCTTCCTGTTAGCTTCTTTTTTTTCGAATACACCCAAAAACGCACCCACATACTTGTGATGGGGATTAAGAGAAAACAAAAAAAAGATAGAGATAAAGAGAAACGAAGAAGATAAGCAGAAACCAGTAGAAAGGAAAAATCAGTGAGCGAAGGATTAGGGAGATCAAAATCGGGTCCGGGTCGGTCTTTGTTTTCGTGATATCTGTCTGAATAAATTTGGGTTATCTGTTTGGGTGGTGACTTGCGATATCGAGTTGAGATTGTTGATTGTCGAGGTTCATTTCGAGAATTTGGATGCAGTTCTAATCGAAAGGAGCAATCACAATCGAAACATTTGAGGTCCAATTCTACTCTATCATTCTTTTTATTTCATTGTTGACGATATTTAGTGCATCGGATTGAACGTCGTGTGTTGATTGATCTTTATTGGTGATTTAATTGCTACTTGTTTGATTGGTTGTTTGATTCCTTGAATTACGAGTTGTGTAATGAATTGATATCTTTTTAAAGAGAATTTGGGGAGAAATTGAGAATTGAATAAAATGAATATTGTGGTATTTTGATTCATTGTTGGATAATTTTTGAAATCGATAGTATCATGGTTAGATCGTTAAATGGGTAGGAAAATATTAAGTTTGGGTAGACAAATCGAAGAAGTTGGAAGATGGTTGTTTGTTGAATGTGTGAATGTTTGTTGAATGGTTCTTTCTATTTTAACGCACAAAATTGAGGAAAAATGTATTCATTTTACCGGGAAATGCCCCGAGGTTTTATGTACTTATTCTCCGGAGAATGCCCCAAGGTATCCTGTACTCGGAGGATGTTCGTGATGAAGGCCCGAGGCGTCGGGTAGCGCATTAGTCTAGGATTAGTTTATAATAGAATTTATATTTATCACAATTTTTTTCTATTTTTGGGAATGTATAACTCGAACTGGGCATTACTTTGGATTTTGAATTTTGTTTGATTTGTTGGTTGCTTGTCTTATGTATTTTTAGGTGGTCTATACACTCTTAGTGTCCAATTAGCCTATATGCTCCACCAAGCGACCGTGGTCGAACCACGGGATCGAGGGGTGCCTAACACCTTCCCCTCGGTCAACAGAATTCCTTAACCGGAATCTCTGTTCGCGGATCAGTTTAAAAGAGTCAAAAATAGTTTTAAAAAAAAATTCCCATAGGTGACTTGGCACACCCAATTATGTCAAGTGGCGACTCTGAGTTTAAATGTAAATAATCCTTTTTGAAAATTTTCTTTTATTTTTGTCACTTTAATAATTAAAAACCCTTTCGAAATCTAAAATCAATCCTTTTGGGGTTTAAAAAAGGGGTGTGACAACGATCCCGAGAAGATGGCTGATATTATAAAGCAAAAGGGGTGAAAAAATCATAATCTCCCTGATTCCCAAAACTACAATGATCCCAGAAAAAAAAAAGTAAAAAAAATTAAAGAATCAAACAAAATTTTGAGTCATCATATTGAAAACTCTTCTGAATATAATTACGAAGAAAACAAAGAGGAACAAACATTTTGTATATATTTATTAGCCAACATGTACTCATTTATATACATATACCAATCTGATTGTGTATATATATATATTTGGGCATGTGCAGCGATATGTAAAGATTTCTACTAATTTGTGCATAGATACGTACGCATTTGTATATATATATACATTTGGGACATATATATAGAGATTTGTGTCCTATATGTATATAAATACATATGGGTTAGTGAAGTATTAAGTAAAGACACAAACAGATGTGTATGTATTTTTGTATTGTATTGAGCGTGTGTATTTTTTTTATAGTATAATAAAGTATTTTTTCTACAGAAATTTGTGTTGAGATATTATAGAGATATGTACCCATTTTTATATATATACATTTGCAGCATGTGTGCAGAGATTTATGTCCTATATGTATCATTTGAGGATTTAGCTAAAAGTTTAAAGATGAAATTCAAAGAAAAAGAAAATTTTTATTTGCTAACATTAATGATTTTTTCATATGTATTTTTTCAGTTATGCATATGTATTTATAAGTGCATATGTATTTTATATTTCTGCATATGTATATATATGACTGAATATGTAATTATAGATATGCATATGTATTTTCTGTTAAGCTTAGGTTTTTTAAAGACGTGCATATGTATTTTATGGTTCTTTATATGTATTTTTTTTAGATTTTTAATGCTTGCATATGTAGTTTACGTAGAACTATCCATATATAAAACTAAAAATACATATATGTATTTTTAGATTTTTATATGTATATTTCAAGTTATTGTATTTGTTTATTGATTCTGTTGGTACATTTATTGATTACAAATATAATGACGTTGAATAAATTCAAAATAATATTTTCAATTTTCATTTTATGTTTAATATCACATTTGTTGTACATATATAGATGTACAAATTTTGATTATTGATATTTATTCAACTTACATTGAATGTTTCGTGGTTAGTTTTATGTTTCTGTTAGATATATGCAGTTATGCACATGTATATTTTCAGTTATGCATAAGTATTAATATGGATGCATATGTATTTTCTAGTTCTACATGCAAATTTATATGACTGAATATGTATTCATAGATATGCATATGTATTTTCAGTTATGCTTGGGTTCTTACATATGTGCATATGTATTAAATAGGTGTCTATATGTTATTTTTCAGATTATTAATGTTTGCATATGAAGTTTATATAGAACTATACATAATAAAACTAAAAATACATATATATTTGTATCAATATATTTAATTAGAATCAATTACATTCATTTATTCATGATGAACTAAAATAACTTGCAAGTTCAGTAGATTAATGCAACAATTTTAAGAGTAAACAAATTCATATACATGAAACATATGACTTCAAACACATCTCTGATAATACATCATATGACTTTCTATGATTTTTTTCACGTTTTTTCATAGATGCCACATACATACATAATTTGGTACATCTTTGTACACATCACCAACAACTTTTATGATGCTTCTATTACAATCAGAAATAACACACATGTGGTTTTTTTCACTGTTTGCCTCCTTCAGATTCTCAAAGAACCAAGTCCAAGATACATCATTTTCTGAATCAAGCACATCATATACCAAAGGAAATATATGTCCTGCGTATGTAAATAAATACATATAAATGAATGTTCTGAATAGTAGACAAACACTCTCATTTAATATAGTAACAAAATGTATATGACACATTACAATAATAAATATGTTTCATATATAAAAATCCGATTAACATTTTGATCTTATACATTTATAGAGTAAATCATGATTGTTAATACATATTATACTATATGTGGTTTTTTTTTCATGAATGATAGTTCAATACACACACATGTTTTATACACGTTGAAGAACATGGCAGTTGAACACATATACATACTGCATATGTATATTATATATACATATAGCTGAAAACAAATAGCAGTGAAAAATAATTTTTTGTATAACAGTGAAATTATTAAATACATGCTATTTTATTCTGTTAAATTTGTAAAATAATAATAGTATACAACTAAAACAAACAATGATTTTTATTAATTATACAAATGCAACAATAACATATAATTAAACTCAAATAATCTGATTGAGATAAACTCATTAGTTATCATTAAGTTAATGTCAAACACAATCAGAAAAAATTACGAATATATAAAGACAATCTGGAAAAAAATCCTGCTAAACCATATCAATTAAAATCATTTTTTTAACAAATACGACTAACATTCAAATTTGTACGGATACATTGAAAAAAAAAGTATTTTACAGAAAATAATGACTGCTAAGTTTGATGAAATTCATATATGAACTCAAATTTTAAATTATACTGTATGAATTCACAGAAAATAATTTGAGTTTGAGTTCGTATATGGATTTACAGAAAACAATGACAACTAAATTTTATGAATCCATATACAAACTTAAATTTTTAATTATAGTGTATGGATTCGCAGAAAATAATTTGAGTTCATAATGAACTCAAATTTTAGTTCGTATATGGATTCGCTGAAAACAATGACTGCTAAATTTGATGAATCCATATACAATTGCAATGTTTTTTTTTAAAAAAAAATTAAACGCTAATCAAACATTATGCACAAAATTTGATGAAACTCAAGTACACAAATCAAATTCGTTTTTCAATACCTGTAATTGCAGTGTTTTTTTTAATGAATTTAGAAGCTCTTCAACTTCAATTTGATTTTTTGATTTTGTTTTGCGTTGCTGATCATGAAAAATGATTTTGAATTTTGAAAAAAGTAACTGTAAAATAATGACAGATGTTAAAAAAGAGTCATATAAGGAAAACAAATCTATAAAATTAAATAAATGTCATGAATTAAGGAATCTGTATAATTAAATGTACCATAAATTAAGGAACAGTTTCTTTCCTTGTTAACTCTAACTGAATAGAGTTAAATTAGGAACGAATTCTATATTTGTCTATGTATTTATATAGAAATATTTTACTCAAATACAGAGTATACATTGCTATTTTTTGTAATTTTGAAACTGTTGCTATAAAAATTATAATTAAAGCTCTATAATTGCTACTTTTGAAAAAATTTCAAAAAAAACTAAAGGGTTTAAGGGGAAGAGGTTTCACGTCCAGCGAACCAAAGAGGAAAAAAAAGAGCAAATTGAATAGTTAAAGAAGAGAAGAAGAGCTTAAATGGGAATGAAAGAGAGCCACGCCCCGGGAGAAGAAAAATCGGGAGATTCTTGAGATATTTCTATCAAGCTTAAGGTAAATATCTTCCTACATCTTTATCATGATTTCTAGTCTAAATAATTTATTTTGGGTATTGAAATTTAATTACCAGAGACAAGAAATATATACAGTAAGGTGTGATTTTGGGCATGAAATTCGATGAATTGAAAGTTATCTTGAAACTCTGAGGGTTGATAGTCTAATTTTATCATAAAGTGCCTAAATAAAGAAATTGATACAAGATTGATATGATGTGATTATAGATTCGATCGAAGGAATACGAATTGTTCAAAGTTCAAGGTGACAAATTTTGTATTCCGACAACCGTACTGTGAGTAGTAACCTTACCATGATTTGTGTTTCTTAACTTGCATATTTTATACATGATTTTGATGAAACAAGAATTACTGAATGCTTTGAAATTGCATATGGGGCAAGTATTTTACTTGATATGATAGTGAAATTGGGTATTTGAGATGTTCATAAGACATATTTACCGTTTCTTATTATATGATCACTGATGTTATGAAAGTTCTTCGCTTACATGAGAAATAAATATTTTTGACATGTGTTTTATTCATGTTCACATGTACTATAATTTGCCATGAACTTTAGATGGTATGTACTATTCTGAAAAAAGGCTTTCATATGAATATCTATTGTTTACAAAAAAAAGTATAAATGGGAGTAGACCTTGATTTGAATCCCGTAGCTAATGGCGGGATCGTTAGACCTGGTGCACCATGTATTTACTGATGACTATTACAACCCTTGCCAGTGGGAAGGTAGAACTAGCATACTGTTACTGATCTCCCTCGAGTAGGGACCTACTGATTTGATATTTTACTCCTTTATGAGGAGTCCACTGTTATGGGCTATTCTTGATGTAGAATGCCACACTGATTACATGATTCATTCCTGGAAACCTCCCAAATATATAATATTTTAATATAATACGATGTTTTTTGAGTTTATTACTGAACTATTAATTCACTTTGCTTACATGAAATAAAAGATGCTATTTATCGTTACTGTTTTCTAAAAGAGCACTATTTCATGATGTTTTATGATTTGTCCCCATTAAAATGGTTGTGGTTAAGTGTTATTACTCACTGAGCTAGCGTCTCACTCCTCGCTACTAATTTTACAAGTCACACCTCTTTTTCGTACCCCAAAGGATTCGTTTTAAGTTCGAAAGAGTTTTTATTATTAAGTGACCAAAATGAAGAATTTTTTTTCGAAAATAATTTTTACAATTAAATTCAGAGTCGCCACTTGGCATAGATCGGGTGTGCCAAGTCACCTTTGAAATCCTTTTTCAAAAAAAATTTGACTCTAAAAATTGATCCGCGAACAGAGATTCCGGCTAAGGAATTCTATTGACCGAGGGAAAGGTGTTAGGCACCCCTCGATCCCGTGGTTCGACCACGGTCGCTTTGTGGAGCGTATCGGTTAATTAGACACCACGAATGTATAAACCACACAAAGAACATAAACAAACATCAAACAACAATCCAAAACCAAAATAATAATGTCTAATCCAATTATACAGTCCCAAAAATAGAAAAAATACAAAAATATAAATCCTATTCTAAACTAATCCTAGACTAAGCTCCGATGTTTTACCCGATGCCTCGGGCCTTGATCACAATTCGCCTTCGCCAACATGATACGTCGGGGCATTCTCGGTGAATAAATACATCAATCTTCGGGGCATTCCCCGGCCAAATGAATACATTTCAATCCGAAAATATAAATCAACACATTTCAACAGAATACTTTCATCATTCAACGATTGCAAGTCCCACTTTTGTCTACCCGAACCTACTCTTTTCCAATCCAATTAGACCTATCATGATACTATCACATCAACGATATCAAAATAAATTAGCGCTTACATTTTTATCAATTTCAATTCCACCTCCCACAAATTTCATTTTTCATCAATCAAACTTTCAATGTTACTCCGATTCATCCCACATATCAACGAAATCAAATCTTCAAACACATAATTATAACATCATAACACCAACAAAAATCCAAACTATCAACACATATAATCAGAACCAATCCAAATAATCGAAATAAAGAACAGGGAGACGAGTTAATGAAATGGACCTTCTGATAACCGACTTTTGTTTATAATAAAGAAATCTGAGACCAAAATCCTCGAACAAGGGAACCCAACGATGACCAAACTTGACCCCAAACAGTCTCATACCACTCGATATCGCAAAACAAAGCCCGAATCTAGCCGAAATCAAAACAAAAAGATGGAGATAACATTGATACAACCCATTTGAGAACTAACGAGACCAACCACTGAAATTTTTGCCCGATTAACGGTATTTCATCGAAACAGAACAGAAGACAACCAAGAAAAATATTTTTCCAGCCAGACACGTTAGGAAAAAGGCCGGCTAACGGACTAATTTGACGCAGATCTTGGTGGAGCTAGTGGATTCGAAATCAGACGCCGACCAATGACCCCTTTTCTGGTAATTTTGGAAAAATTCGGTGAGTTTGACGCGTTTTCGGCGAAACTGTTTTCGGAACAGTAACCAAAACACAGAACTGACCTTTCTCCTTCAACTCCGTCTACCCTTTTTTCTTGGTTCCCTCTCTCTCTCTCCCACGTATCTCTCTCAATTTCTCCCTTCACTCTCAATCTCTCGCAAATATCTCTCTCCACTACTCTCAGTCTTTGCTATTTTAGTGTGTGCGTGAATTTTCGGTGAGGCGTGTAATGAGTGTGTGTGATGGTGAGGTTTTCATGGTCGAGCTGTGCGTACCTGGTGTTGATGGGTTTTCTTCAATGGGAGAGTGTGTGTGTTTGGATTAGTGTGTAATGGTCTTGATGATTGTATGGGGTTTTTCTGTCTATTTATAATGGAAAGAAGAAGAGATGAAGATGATTACCCCCTATGCGTGTAATTCCCAGTGAAGAAGATGAACCCCCTGGTGTACGTGAGATGCTCTATGTATATCTGTGTCTATCACCTTTTTGTTATGGTGTATTTTGTTATTATAACAAAAAATAAAAAAAAAATGTGATTTGGGGTGGCGGTCACGTGGCAGGGGTAGAGGTGGTGAGGTAAGGGTAGGGGTAGTGGGATACGGTAGTAAGTGAGGTGTGAGGTAGGATAGGGGTGGTTAGGATAGGATAAAATTTGTTACGAGTTTGTTAAGGATTCTTATTTTTCTATTTTTATGGGATATAATTACATGGGTAAGGGTACGTGGTGAGATAAGCTAAAAATGGATAAAATCAGACTTTGAGGGGGACAAAAATAGGTGTCTACATTACAGAGAACGCAGGTGACAGTGAGAATTTTGTTAACTAGATATCTCGAGGAAGCATATTCCTGGTGAGCCTCGCATTTGTTCGTGTAGGCAGGAGTTTATTTATTTGTTATGTTCTGTTCTTGCAGACTCTTAGAGTCTCTCCATAGTCATGTCTTTAGAGTTTTGAATATTCTTTCATTATTTTGGACTTGTGGAGTATTGGACTTCCTCGCATGTTTTGGAGACGAATTTCATGTTATGTTTTGGTGAATTATTGGTGATTTTGGTGTATTGTGTTGGGGTTTGATGTGTTTGAGTGATGTTGGGTTATTGTGTTGTGGATTTGAGATAGGAAATTTTCTTGTTAGGCCCAAAAACAGGGGAAAATCTATCCGATTTTCTGTAGATTTTTTATGAGGCTTGTTTTGGAGTCCTAAACTCCTTACCGCCAGTTATAATCCTATTTTGGGTCGTAACAAGTATATTGTTGAACGAGTTCAAAGTTGGTAATCCTCCCTTATATCGGAAGGGATTCTATCAATATGTAATCTCAATCAATTTATGGTTCAGTCGGGGGCTTTGTCCTGGCCTAGACATTTAGTGGTCAGTAGAGGCTCCAACCCTGTCAATGACAGCCCTATTGATGTGGGCCAAAGTTCAAAATGGTTTAATATATTGTAATTCATTGAATTTGGGATGATTCGCAATTACACGGATCAAAAGTGTGTACATCAAACAACTAAAGGTTAAATGTACTTAATCAAAATCACAAGAATCAAAATCAAACTTTGCTGACATTAGAACTAAAAGTACTACCGCAATTTCCCTAAATAAAACATAATTTTAACTTTATATATACGTCTGAAGAGAACTAGTCAATATCTTTAATGTCTCATGTTGTAGAAAACGGTGAAGAAATTAATTACAAAAGATATTCACATGTACGTGCAGATATCTTAATTAGGTAAAAAAATTTCTCATAGATTTTTCTTTGACTATAATGTTTGCATAAAAGTGTTTGATTGGGACACGGAGATTCTGTGAGAAAGACAATGGATTACAAGACCTATTTCTTTTGATACCACCAAAATCTTTGTTGCCGTTAAGTACTACGTACACTTAGTTCTACCATGCTCATGGTCTTTTACGTTTTTTTCCCATGAACATAAACAATTAAGTGTAGTACTTGAAGACGATGAAGATGTTGGTGGTACCAAAAGAAATATGACTTAATTCATCTTCTTTCTCACAGATTGTTAACAAAATCAATGGCCCAATCAAACTTTTTTTTTTCTTTTGCGAACATTATAGCCGAAAAAACATACTTGTGGATTTCTTGAATTTTGTTTATTTTATGAGATGAAACTGTTACTTGATCAAGATATCTACATGTGCATGTGAGCCTTCTCGTGTAATTAATTTCTTCACTTTTTTCCTTCAACTTCACTTTGGAAAGATAAACATAAATCAAAGAAGAAGTCAATTATGATGTGAGGTAAAACTACAAATTTTAACAATATATATAGATATAAAAAAGTGTATTTTGGAAGTTACCAAATGCATATTGGACTAAAAAAGATAAATAATAAATTTTAGATTGTGGCAATATGATTTACTTTTTAAAAAAAAATTATTACTAGCATATTTCAAGAGAAAAAATTATTGACCTTCCAAAATTCTGATTTAGTGTTAGATTCTCATCTTTTAAATAAATGAGAACATATCATTATTTATGACTAATGTTTAATTGTTATATCTTATTGATGTCTTAAAATAATAAAATATGTGTTAAAATACAAAATAAAAAGTTAAATCTTGCTCATGTACTATTCAAAATATCTTGTATAAGTTACAAAATGCATATAGGACTAAAAAGGAAAGATAATAAATTCTAGATTGTGGCAATACTATTTTTTTTTGAAAAATTTTATTACTAGCAAATTTTATTACTAATATTTAATTGTTATATCTTGTTGACGTCTTAAAATTATAAAATATGTGCTACAATGAGAAACAAAAAGTTAAGTTTTGCTCATGTACTATTCAAAATATCTTGTATAAGTTACAAAATGCTTATAGGACTAAAAGGGAAAAGGCTCAAATATGCCACTGAACTATTAGAAATGGCTCATTTATGTCATCCGTTAAAAGTTGGGCTCATTTATGCCATCGACATTACAAAACCAGCTCATCCTTGCCATTACTTTTTAACAGCAGGTTTTTAAAAAATAGCCTTGCCACGTGGCAGCTTATTAGAGGGCCACGTTATTTTTATAATAATTTTTTTTAATTTTTTTTTTTTAAAAAAATAATTTTTTTTTGATCCATTAAAAAGAATCCATGCAACTTTTTGATCCATTGAAAATTAGTTTGATCGATGCTTTTAAATTTGATTAATTTTTCATGAATATACTCTTAAAACATTCTCGTTCGATTCGTTTTTTTTGTCATTTTTGACATATTAAGATTGTTTTCATATTTTACCTTTAATATTAATTATTTTTTTATTCAAATTAATTTCAAATACAATAGTAAACATCATTTAATAAATATATTATAATAAAATGGTTTATTTAATTGACGGCCGAGTAATTAAAAGGAAACGGAGAGAGTATACACTACACGCTTTTTATCACTTTATTTTTTTTTTAAAAGATTCACGTTAACTAAAACTTTTGTCATTTTTCAGTTGAAACTGAAGGGATATATAAACATCAAATATTATTATTATATTATTAATAGTTAGCTTTTCATTTTGCCAACTCTATGTATACTATATATGTCGTCATGTTATCGCCTTCCTATTTTTCCAATGATAAATGATGATGCATAAAGTGTTACGTACAAATATAGAATGCTGATTAGGGGCGGCTCAACCCTTTAGGAGAAAAGGTGGCCGCCTAAGACCCAAAATTTGAGTGGCCTATTTTTGTTTAGTAATAATAAATTACAAATTTTAAGAAATATATTAAATACTATTTATAGAAAAAAAGAAAATTTTTATATAAAAAAATAAAACGCAAGGTCTCCGTTTGATTTTTGCCTTAGGCCATAAATTTGCTTGAGTCGCCCCTGAAGCTGATGATGTCATTCTATGCTTAATAAAAAAATAAAAAAATAAAAAGTTACTTACATTTGGCTGACAAAATATTTCATGTATGCTAAGATATACTATATGCTTAATTAGAATAGTGTTTGGTTATAAATTATAGTAGTAGATTTAAAAACAAAACTCTTTAAATATTTGTTTGATCATGAAAAATTAATCAAATTTTAAAAGCATAGATCAAATTAAGTTTTAATGGATCAAAAAATTGGGTGGATACTTTGTAATGGATCAAAAAAAAAATTAAAAAGAAAATTATTTTTAAAAAAAAAATGACGTGGCCCTCTAATAAGATGCCACGTGGCAAGGCTATTTTTAAAAACTGGCTGTTAAAAAGTAATGGCATGGATGAACCAGTTTTGTAACGACGATGACATAAATGAGCCCAACTATTAACGGATGGCTAAATGAGTCATTTCTGATAGTTCAGTGGCATATTTAAGCCTTTTCCCAAAGAAAAATAATAAATTCTAGATTGTAGCAATATGATTTTTTTTTTTGAAATATTTTATTACTAGCAAATTTTAAGAGAGAAAATTATTGATCTACCAAAATTCTGATCTAGTGTTAGATTCTCATCTTTCAAGTAAATGAGAACGTAAAATTATTTATGACTGACGTTTAGTTGTTATATCTTGTTGACGTCATAAAATAATAGAATATGTACTAATATGAGAAATAAAACGTTAAAGCTTTGCTAAAATGTGTGTGTGTGTATATATATGTAGAGTATAACAAACTATTTTATTCAATCAAACACTTCAAGGATTCTAGATGGCATGAAAACAAATAAGTATATTAAGAAATTCACAAATTTCAAAAGCTAAAAAGTAGAAAAGTTGTCATAGAACAAACTATTTTTTGATAGATGTCACACCCTTTTTTTACGTACTCCAAAAAAAAGATATGTATTTTAAGGTTTGAAAGGGTTTTTTATTAAAGTGACAAAATGAAGATTGGTTCCGAAAAAAGATTGTTTTTACATTCAAAATCAGAGTCGCCACTTGGCATAATCTGGTGTGCTAAGTCACCATTGATAAATCATTTTCGAAACCATTTGACTCTTTAAACCGATTTACGAACAGAGATTCCGGCTAAGGAATTCTGTTGACCGAGGGGAAGGTGTTAGGCACCCCTCGATCCCGTGGTTCGACCACGGTTTCTTGGTGGAGTGTATCGCCTAATTTGACATTACAAATGTACAAAACACATAAACACACAAAACAAGCAAACAAATAAATCACACAAAATTCAAAACAAACAAAAATAATGTTCAGTTCAAATTATACAATCCAAAATAAAAGAGGTGCTGAAATATAAAACTTATTCTATTCTAAAATACTCCTAAACTAAACTCCACCTGACGTTTCGGGCCTTGATCACGAGCCTCCTTTGCGTACATGCTACTTCAGGGCATTCCCCGAATAAATCAATACAAATCCTTCGGGGCATTCCCCGGCCAAATGAGTACAATTTAAACTTTTCTTGCAATAAAGTAGAAAGTACCATTCACGCACATATTCAAACACTCCAATAAATCATTATTCCTAAATTTCCCTAACCGGCGTACATTTTCCTACCAAGTTCAACATATCACAATTCTATCATGTTTAACATTATCAATACATCAAAATTAATCAATATTCATTTTCCTCCATTTTTAATCCCCACCTTAATTCATTTTTCACCACGTGATTAACCCATTTCAATACACAATCCACCAATCGAGAATAACGAAAATTCACCAATCATGCTTAGCACATCACACACCCAAATGTCACCAAAAGTTCACATCAACAAACAAACCACGGTATCGAATCACATGCAATCACAATCACATAAGAATTAAATAAAAGAGAAGAAAGAATTGGACCTTAAATTTGAAGCTTTCAAACTCAATGTTATTTGAATAAAGAGAGTCCGTACCCGGAAATCTCGAGCCGAACCTTAACACCAACAATCCAACTCGACAAATAATGACCCGTTCACCGTCACTGTTCACCGGTACTGTTCACCGATTACTGTTCACCGGTTACTTTTTTTTTTTTCGTTGTTGTTCTTGTTCTTGTGAGGAAGATTATTTGGTGATTCTTGTTATTGTGGAGAAGATGATGATCAAAGAATGAACCCCCTTTTTCTTCTTAGAATTTTTCTTTTATAATGAACATGGATTTGTTATGATGTGAGAATTTTGGCGGGCCCCCATATATTCTTTCTTTGTGGACAAGAAAAAGGATGGGGGGATCATATGGGTAGTTAGGGTATGTGGAAGCTTTTGATTGGGTAGGTTGTTAGGATAAGATAAATTAGTTAGAGGTATTTTTTTTGTTTATTTTTGTATTTTTTTGGGATATAATTACATGGGGTTGGACACATGGTAAGGTGAACTAAAAATGAATAAAATTAGACTTTTGGAGGTACAAAATTAGGTGTCTACATCATGCCCCCTTTGAATGTAAACACAAAGTGTTTTCAGACAAAGAAGTAGACAGCGAGACCAAATTTTGACCCGACCATTATTCAAAGAAAGAAACAGAAGGAAGAAGGACACCCGGGTCTTGACTTAAGACATCCCACCTACTCACATTATGAGAGGATCGAGTGACAAGTATCTCAACTTTTGGAGGGAGATGGACTATACCGAGTTGGAGAGTCGAGTGAGGTTCCATCGAGGTTCCGGTCCGCGGCTCCGTCATTACATAAAAAAAAATGAAAATTACAATTTAAAACATAAATGAAATTACTAAAATCCTATCTATATAGCTTCTATTGGTTCTTGACTCGACTTTCATCACCCTATTCTTCAGGCGGGCTCCTAACTTGCTATTTCTTTAACTTGTTGCTTGCCTTTCAATTTCTTCACCCTGTTCTCCAGGCGGGTTCCTGACTTGCTATTTCATCAACTTGTTGCCATGCTTTCAACTTCTGCACCCTGTTCTGCAGGCGGTCTCTTGACTTGCTATTTTTATCAACTTGTTGCTATGCTTTTAATTTCTTCACCCTGTTCTGCAGGCAGGCTCCTGACTTGCTATTTCATCAACTTGTTGCTATGCTTTCAATTTCTTCACCCTGTTCTCCAGGCGGGTTCCTGACTTGTTATTTCATCAACTTGTTGCCATGTTTTCAACTTCTGCACCTTGTTCTGCAGGAGGGCTCCTGACTTGCTATTTTTATCAACTTGTTGCTATGCTTTCAATTTCTTCACCCTGTTCTGCAGGCGAGCTCCTGACTTGTTATTTCATCAACTTGTTGTTATGCTTTCAATTTCTTCACCCTGTTCTGTAGGCGGGCTTCCGACTTGCTATTTTTCAATTTGTTTAACTTTCAATTTCTTTACCTTGTTGCTTGGTTTTCCATTTATTCGCCCTGTGCTTCGGGCATGCTCCTGAAATCACATCAAAACTGAAAAGAAAATTATCCCAAATAAAGAAATGCAATTTCTATGAGTTAATTGGAATGACTCGACTAAAAGGTATGTCTTATAGGAATCCAGGGGGATGACTAGACTAAAAGGTACGTCTTATAGGAATCAAAGGGGATGACTCGACTAAAAGGTACGTCTTATAGGAATCAAAGGGGATGACTCGACTAAAAGGTATGTCTTATAATAATCAAAGGGGATGACTCGACTAAAAGGTACGTCTTATAGGAATCAAAGGGGATGACTCGACTAAAAGGTACGTCTTATAGGAATTAAAGGGAATGACTCGACTAAAAGGTACGTTTTATAGGAATCAAGGGAAATGACTCGACTAAAAGGTACGTCTTCTAGGAATCAAAGGGGATGACTTGACTAAAAGGTACGTCTTATAGGAATCAAAGGGGATGACTCGACTAAGAGGTACGTCTTATAGGAATCAAAGGGGATGAATCGACTAAAAGGTAGGTCTTATAAGAATCAAAGGGGATGACTCAACTAAAAGGTACATCTTATAGGAATCAAAGGGGATGACTCGACTAAAATGTACATCTTATAGGAATCAAAGGGGATGACTCGACTAAAAGGTACGTCTTATAGGAATCAAGGGAAATGACTCGACTAAAAGGTACGTCTTATAGGAATCAAAGGGGATGACTCGACTAAAAGGTACGTCTTATAGGAATCAAGGGAAATGACTCGACTAAAAGGTACGTCTTCTAGGAATCAAGACTTAAGTTAGGAAGTTGATTACCTAAGAAGCAAAATTCAAATTACCCAATCAAGGAAGTGTGTTTCCTTATCAATTTTGTTGGAATTATCAAAACAATGAAGTGAGTCTCCTTACCAAAGCTGCTTGAATTACCAAAACAAGGAAGTGCGTCTCCTAGAGATCTTGAATTATGAGTTTTACCATGGTTTTGATTACCAAACCTGTGCAGCAACCTTGACTCTTCCATTTGTTGAGGTGAGAAATTACGTCCTTTGATGTTTAGGATCTGAATGCAACATATATTCCTATTACATACAAAGAAAACTTGAGAGTTTAAAAACATGGTGGCTAGTTTGTGGCTTTGGCTTTTGAGGCAATTGCTCCTTCCCCCATCACATTTAGCTTTGCTTCCAACCATTAACATATGTTATTGACTTGCTGTATCATTGACTCAAACTCAGCTTATTAAGAGTGACTCTGAAACAAACACAGTATTTCTGCTTTGTTGTGTTTCTCAAATAAACCCTTTGAACCTTGGTATTTCCATGAGTTCCTCAACTTCTCTGTTGACAAAACTTCCTGCATGCCCTTTTGGGGTTCACAATAATGTCTTTTTCATGTGCTAGCTTTTGTCTTGCTTTGTGCAATTAAAGAAGCTGGTAGCCAGTTTTGAAATCTTTTCTCACTTGTTTTGACACGGACTTGACTCAAAGACAAGAAACAAAAAAAAAGAATGACAATTTTTGTTTTGATAACTGACTCAAGAAAGATAAAATTAAAATAAAGAGAAGAAAGAAAAGACAATGAATGTCCCCTTTTAAAACAAAGAAACGAAAAATTCATCTAAAAATGACAGTCAACACTAATGATTATGCCATGCATTTTGGATTAAGCAGCTTTATCCTTTCATCCAAACTTTCTACCCATTTTTGTTGAGATAATGGCCTTGAAACTGAGTCACTTTCTTAGGTCAATTGCATTTAAGACCCCATCGGCTAGTGGCGCCTTGAAGGGTTTTAGCCAATAAGCTTCTTTCATTTTCTCTCGGCTCACTATCGCCTTATGGTGCCCGTGAGGGTTTTCACCAATAAGACTCTCTCATTTTTATTTCTCTCAACTTACCATTGCCTTATGGTGCCCGTAAGGGTTTTCACCAATAAGACTCTCTCATTTTTATTTCTCTCTTGATTCCCTATGCTGAGGAAGACAAATAGTTCCCAAATGCATCATCATATTCCTTGCATGCTCCGCCTTAACATCCTCAAAGATTTATCTGAAGGTCTTTCTTTGGTTGTAACTTGGCTTTTGGATAAGGTTATAAAGAAAGGATGGCATGGGGCCCAAACAACACTTGAAGTGGGGTAGGACTTACAACTTTTGGAATCGACTCAAACAATGAGGATTAACTCATGCCCCAGTTTCTTTTAACTGGGTGACACTAAATTATTTATTTGGTTGGATTGAGCCCTGAGTGGGGAAGCCTATATATCTCACCCTTGAGAGAGGAGAATCAGGTCATGCGTAGTTCTGGCAGCTTGTTCTTTCACTTGATTTTATTTTTTTCTTTTGTCTTTTTTTTATTCGTTCTTTTCACTTTGCGATTCTTTTTTTTTTAACTTTATTTTTCTTGACACTCTTTTTTTGGAAATATTTTTGTCTCTTTTTTTGTAACTTTTGACTTTATCTTTTGCTCGACACTATTCTTTGAACTTCGCTTACTCTATCTTGATTCCAAAAGAGGGGTATGAAAGAAAATAACACTAAGGTTAAAATGGGGTAAAAAAAGGATGACACAATGTTTGGATAGCAGAATGAAATTCCTTCATCATATCAATCCTTGAGAATGCAAGTACATAACATGCCATTGGAAGTGAGAGATGAAGATCATTTGCGATATCTTTTTAAGCAGATTGAGTCTGTGTGTCACCACTTCTTCTGTAAACTCCACCTTTGTTGTGCATTCCTCACATCAAATGACTCATGCTTTCGTGGAGCTTCTTATCTTCTTGTTTCTCTTGATATAGCGATCACACGTCCACTTATTTGACCTAATTGGGACTTGCCTTTCGATCGATGACCAAGTTGTTCTTGTGATTCTCAAAATAATTGCCTTAACTTGTCACCAAATGTCTCAACACTCTATCTATTTTCTCATATACTCTTTTTTTCTAACTTGAACCCTCTGATTCAATGTTCATGCTTAAACTGGATTTTAAGATCTGGCTGATAATTTTACTAGCATGTCATATCACTAGAGTCAACACAAAATGTACTATGTAAAGAAAATAAACAAACAACACATATTTAAACACAAAGGAAAATGAGACACTTCATTTAGTCGAAACAAAAGATAGAAGAGTTTGGACATAAACAACAAAAGGACAAAACAAGACAGATCCCGAACTACAACCCTAAAATAATTCGGAGAACAAAAAATAAAACAAAATAAGCTTCCAAACCCCTTCCTGGTAAGGAGATAGGTGACTTCTCCATAGCTCAGCCTGACATCTTAGCCACTGGTTGGCATATCAACATGACTAGAGTTTCCCTCACTATCAATGTTCTGCACCATAATTGATCCATCATGAATCGTCTTTTCAATTTCTCTTTTCAAATCTCGACAATCTTCAATACTATGACCCTGAGCCTCAAAATGATACGCACATCGTGCGTTAGGATCAAAATTTCTTGAACGCCGATTAAGGGCATGCCCAAGGAGAGGAGTGATTATTCCTTCCTGTACCAATATCTAAAATAAACTGGCATATGACTCTCTAATTGGTGTGAAGCTATCTCTCGACTTCTGCCTCATTTCATTGTTTGGCTTGGATAGAAAATCTGGCTTAGAAGGGTTTTGGTATGTTTGTGGAGTTAAAGGATGACTCTGGGGCATTGGGGTATGCCATTGTGGGTAAGATGAGGGTTGATCATGTGGTTGTGCATTATACACTGGATATGGATGTGGAGGAACAGAGTACAATGGATTTCGAGAGTGATTATGTGGAGCCTGGGCATAAACTTGAACTTGAGCCTGAGATCGACGACGACATGGTTTTCTTGACCTTTCTTGCTGTCCAACTATAATTGCAGATGCATCTTCCTTATTCTTTTACTCCCCAACACTTCCTGAACCCTTTTCAATTACTTTAGTAGTCGCTTTAAATGTTGCAAAACTCACAATGCGACCAGTCTTAATTTCCTCTTCTATCATCTCCCCTATTTTAAGGACCTCAATGAGCGGCTTGCCTAATGCAGGTAACA
This sequence comes from Capsicum pubescens, assembly GCA_030864215.1. Classification (NCBI taxonomy): domain Eukaryota; kingdom Viridiplantae; phylum Streptophyta; class Magnoliopsida; order Solanales; family Solanaceae; genus Capsicum; species Capsicum pubescens. The sequence goes on along the minus strand of CM061542.1, from coordinate 294,180,166 downwards.
AGTGTTGATAATATGTTTCATCCTGCGCTTGAATAAACACCTCCACTATTTTTCTTTCTTTCATTGGCGGTTTTACTCTAGAAGTTTGTTCGCGCCATCTAATTGCATACTCCCTGAAATTCTCAGTATTTTTCTTTGGTATACTAGTTAGGGATTTTTCATTAGGGATCAACTCCACATTGTATTGAAATTGTTGCACAAATTCGTTAGCTAGGTCATCCCAACTAATCCATTTGTCAATGTATTGGTCAACAAACCATTCTGAATCTAGACCTGAAAGACTCTCACCGAAATATGCCATGAGTAATTCTTCCTTCCCTCCAGCGCCCCTTAGCTGGTTGAAATAGCGTCTCAAATGTGCTACAGGATCGCCATGTCCATCATACTTCTCAAACTTCGGCATTTTAAAACCAAGAAGACGATGTATACCAGGAAACATGCACAGATCTTTATATGAGACACTTTTGTACCCCCCAAGTCCTTGCAAGTTTTTCATAGTCAGTTCCAAACTTCTCAATTTTCTGGCTATTTCCTCTTATTCTTCTTTCATAACAGGATTCTCATTGTTAGGAGGAAATTCAGGCGGTTGAGGGCAATCGTAAGGACCTGTCGACTTAAATGTAGGCTCGAGAGCATAATGCTGATCACTAAAAATATTCAATGCAGGCTCTATTGTAGAGTAGGGAGGCACAACTTGTGGATGAACATCAAAAGTAGGATGTGGGGGTGGCGCCACAAAAGCACGAACAATAGCTGGAGCCGAGTATGTGGTAGTCTTGGATTGGGGAGTGAGGAAATGAACATTGGAAGTGGTTGGATATTGTTGCCCCGGAGTCGATCCTGATGCATGTTGTGCCCTATCAACAAAGATGAGAAATTGTGCATGTGACACGGGAGGCAAGCTAGAAAGATATTCCAGATTATCGTGGGAACTGGAGGAGGCGGCAACCTATTAGCCCAAGCTCGATGCATTTCTATTATTTGCCGCCTTAATTTCCGAATCTCTTCATTATCTCCTACATTCTCATTCCCCGAACTCCCTATCTGATTAGTGACAACTAACTCGGTATCCTTGTTGGCCAAAACTTCCTTTGTGACTTGGAGCAATATGAAGGACCAGCCAAAATGCCACAAACCAACCACCTTAAACTAGCTGGACAAGAGATAGCAAATGGTTAGAGTTCAACAGTTTTTCAAAACCTCTTTTTTCTTGAAAAGATCACCGAACCCAAGAAGGGTGCCTACGTATCTCACCCCCCGAAAGGGGAGAATCAGGTGTGCGTAGTTCGTGAAGTTTTGTCAAAATGGCCAATTAAAATCTTTTTTTTCTTTTTCTTGAAACTTTAAAAAGAAAAGAAAATAACAAATTATCAAAAAAATTGACGAAAATCTTTTTTGCATTTTTTTAGGTTTAAACTCCCTATACAAAAATGGAATCTATGATTACCAAAGAAGAATCTTTTTGGGTTTCCGATTTAGAATTTCATAGGAAAATGAAACTTGAAACTATTAAAAAAATCTTTTTGTAGTTTTCTTTTAGAGATGTATATGAAACACCTACTCTAAGTAAAGAGTGAAGAAAATCTTTTTGAATTTTTCAAATTCCTGTACAACATGAAATCTATGGTTACCGAAGAAAATATTTTTGAATTTTCGATTTTAAATTTCATACTAAAATGAAACTTGAACCTATTAAAGAAAAATATATTTTTTTGCTTTCTTTTAAAGATGTACATGAGACACCTACTCTAAATGAAGAGTGAAGAAATTTTTTTTTTGAATTTTTGAAATAAGATCCCCGAACCTAAAATAGGTTGCCTATGTATCTCACTCCCGAGAGAGGAGAATCAGGGGTGCGTAATTCGTCCAGATTGGACAATTAATGATTAACTAACAGATTGACCCTAACTTAAGGGCACAACCAAAGACAAACGAATAAAATCTTTTTGAGGTTTTTCTTTTTTCTTTTAATTAGACACTTCAACTAAACTGACAACAACAATTATGAAGGAAAAAAAAAATATTTTTGGTATTTTCATTACATGAAATGTACAAATTTCTACAATTTTTTGCATTTTCTTTTATAAAAACTGCTAAAAAAAATCTTTTTTTTGAAAATTTCGAATTATGAATGCATGCTAAAGGAGACAAATGAAAAATCTTTTTGATATTTTCGTTTTTGAGAAATGAGTGCAAAAGGTAAAATTATTTTTTTTTTGAATTTTTGGATTGTGAAGAACAAAAGCCATAAAGAACACTAAAAGCTACGACACTTTTTTTTTTCTTCTTTTCGACTCACTTCACTTTTTTTCAACAGTTCTTGCCTACGCACCTTTCTTCTAATACATGTTTTCACCAAATCAGTCCGTCAAATGACCCCATTATCCTCAAAGATGCCACATTTAGCACGTAGGAATGATTTAGAGGTAAGTCTCCTACAAAGGACCAAGTGGGACCCACTACGTCTCAATATGATGCACATAAGCATGACCTAAAGGTTGACCTACGCTGAGGTTCACTAACAAGGCCATTCGGGGGAGCATATGGTCGATAGTGGCTGCTTAGCTTTCCACCTACTCCATACATCCAACGGCTCCCCCCCTAAAGTAAAGGTGACTCAACTAGAGTTCGTGCGCACGACGTGCGCTCCGAGACTTGTTGCGAAAAGAATGACTCGGGTAATGCACATGATGTCAGATATAAAAGCGGTAACACATAGGATAAATACTGTAAACAAAGAGCACGAAAATGCACAAAAGTGAAAACACAAGCAAAAATCACAAACAATGCTTATACACTCGTAATGCCAAACAAAGCCGATACGACTCCAAAAAAAAAGATCGGATTCTGAAATATTCCCCAGCAGAGTCGCCAGAGCTGTCACACTCCTTTTTTACGTACTCCAAAAAAAAGATATGTATTTTAAGGTTTGAAAGGGTTATTAAAGTGAAAAAATGAAGATTGGTTCTGAAAAAAGATTATTTTTACATTCAAAATCAGAGTCGCCACTTGGCATAATCTGGTGTGCCAAGTCACCATTGGAAAATCCTTTTCGAAACCATTTGACTCTTTAAACCGGTTTACGAACAGAGATTCCGGCTAAGGAATTCTGTTGACCGAGGGGAAGGTGTTAGGCACCCCTCGATCCCGTGGTTCAACCACGGTTGCTTGGTAGAGCGTATCGGCTAATTTGACATTACAAATGTACAAAACACATAAACACACAAAACAAGCAAACAAATAAATCACACAAAATTCAAAACAAACAAAAATAATGTTCAGTCCAAATTATACAATCCAAAATAAAAGAGGTGCTGAAATATAAAACCTATTATATTCTAAACTAATCCTAAACTAAACTCCACCCGACATTCCGGGACTTGATGACGAGCCTCCTTTGCGTACATGCTACTTCAGGGCATTCCCCGGATAAATCAATACAAATCCTTCGGGGCATTCCCCGGCCAAATGAGTACAATTTAAACTTTTCGTGCAATAAAGTAGAAAGTACCATTCACGCACATATTCAAACACTCCAATAAATCGTTATTCCTAAATTTGCCTAACCGGCCTACGTTTGCCTACCAAGTTCAACATATCACAATTCTATCATGTTTAACATTATCAATACATCAAAATTAATCAATATTCATTTTCCTCCATTTTTAATCCCCACCTTAATTCATTTTTCACCACGTGATTAACCTATTTCAATACACAATCCACCAATCGAGAATAATGAAAATTCACCAATCATGCTTAGCACATCACACACCCAAATGTCACCAATAGTTCACATCAACAAACAAACCACGGTATCGAATCACAGGCAATCACAATCACATAAGAATTAAATAAAAGAGAAGAAAGAATTGGACCTTAAATTTGAAGCTTTCAAACTCAATGTTATTCGAATAAAGAGAGTCCACACCCAGAAATCTCGAGTCGAACATTAACACCAACAATCCAAATCGACAAATAATGATCCGTTCACCGTCACTTTTCACGCCGTCTCTATTCACCAGTCACTGTTCACCGGTACTGTTCACCGGTCACTGTTCACCGGTCACTGTTCACCGTTTACTTTTTTTTTACTTTTTTTTTCTTTCGTCGTTGTTCTTGTTCTTGTGAGGAAGATTATTTGGTGATTCTTGTTATTGTGGAGAAGATGATGGTCAAAGAATGAGCCCCCTTTTTCTTCTTAGAATTTTTCTTTTATAATGAGCATGGATTTGTTATGATGTGGGAATTTTGGTTGTCCCCCATATATTCTTTCTTTGCGGACAAGAAAAAGGAGGGGGGGGATCATATGTGTAGTTAGGGTAGGTGGAAGCTTTTGATTGAGTAGGTTGTTAGGATAAGATAAATTAGTTAGAGGTATTTTTTTTATTTATTTTTGTATTTTTGTGGGATATAATTGCATGGGGTTGGACACATGGTAAGGTGAACTAAAAATGAATAAAATTAGACTTCGGGAGGTACAAAATTAGGTGTCTACAATAGATAGAATAATGATCCACAAATGTCATAGTTGATGATGTATACTATATATGTCGTCATGTTGTCGTCTTCCTATTTTTGCAATGATAAATGATGATGCATAAAGTGTTACGTACCAATATTGAATGCTGATTAGGGGCGGCTCAACCCTTTAGGAGAAAAGGTGGCCGCCTAAGACCCCAAAATTTGAGGGGCCTATTTTTATTTAGTAATAATAAATTACAAATCTTAAGAAATATATTAAATACTATTTATAGAAAAAAAGAAAAATTTTATATAAAAAAATAAAACGCAAGGTCTCCATTTGATTTTTGCCTTAGGCCATAAATTTTCTTGAGTCGCTCCTGATGCTGATGATGTCATTCTATGCTTAATAAAAAAAATAAAAAAATAAAAAGTTACTTACATTTGGCTGACAAAATATTTCATGTATGCTAAGACATACTATATGCTTAATTAGAATAGCGTTTGGTTATAAATTATAGTACTAGATTTAAAAAAAAACTCTTTAAATATTTGTTTGATCATGAAAAATTAATCAAATTTTAAAAGCATAGATCAAATTAATTTTTAATGGATCAATAAATTGGGTGGATTCTTTTTAATGGATCAAAAAAAAATTAAAAAGAAAATTATTTTTTAAAAAAGAAAATGACGTGGCCCTCGAATAAGATGCCACGTGGCAAAGCTGTTTTTAAAAACTTGGATTTAAAAAGTAATGGCATGAATGAACCCGTTTTGTAACGACGATAATACAAATGAGCCCAACTTTTAACGGATGGCTAAATTAGTCATTTCTGATTGTTCAGTGGCATATTTAAGCCTTTTCCCACAGAAAAATAATAAATTCTAGATTGTGGCAATATGATTTTTTTTTTTTGAAATATTTTATTACTAGCAAATTTTAAGAGAGAAAATTATTGATCTACCAAAATTCTGATCTAGTGTTAGATTCTCATCTTTTAAGTAAATGAAAACGTATAATTATTTATGACTGATGTTTAGTTGTTATATCTTGTTGACGTCATAAAATAATAGAATATGTACTAAAATGAGAAATAAAAAGTTAAAGCTTTGCTAAAATGTGTGTGTATAAAAAACTATTTTATTCAATCAAACACTTCAAGGATTCTAGATGGCATGAAAACAAATAAGTATATTAAGAAATTCACAAATTTCAAAAGCTAAAAAGTAGAAAAGTTGTCATAGAACAAACTATTTTTTGATAGATAGAATAATGATCCACAAATGTCATAGTTGATGACTATTTTATATAAATATTTTTCATCAAAGCTTCGTGCTGAACATTGACAAGGCAATGGGTGACACCCCTCACTTAAGAGTACATTTGGCTACGTAGATGATAATGGACGAGTTTGGTCGTATGAAGTGGATATTTCATGACTCACAGAACCCAACCCAAAAGTTAGTAAGGAGGTAGATATTTGCCTTTGATCAACCATCTTGGGAGCAATTGGAGTAGGAGGAACAAACAATTATTTTGTTAAGTGTTGAATCTATCTATTTTCCATTGCAAAGAGCTAATATCAACATATATACTGTTTTCTTGAACCTTTGCTTATTCTGCTACAATTTGATAAAAATTCTAGCAAGAGTATAGCAAAACTATTTTAAATTCTACAAAATATTTCAAGGAATTTAGATGGAATGGACATAATAGCATGAACAAACAAATAAGTAAATTAAGGAATCTACAATGATCAAAAGCTAACAAGCGGAGTTTTAATCTAATAATTCTAAAAATAGATCGAACAACCATCCACAAATGTCATAGTTGATGGTTATTTTACATAAACATTTTTCATCATCAATGCGTCGTGCTTGCAGATGAACGGCAATAGGAACATTGACAAGTCAATGGGTGACGCTCCTCACCTAGTGCTGATAATAGACGAGGCTGCTCATACGAAGTGGATGCTTCATGACTCCCACGGCTCAACCCAAAGTGTGGTCCAGAAGAAGAGATTTGCCTTTGAACAGCCATGTTGGGAACAATTGGAGGAGGAGGAACATGCTATTGCTTCCTTAAGTGTTGCATCCATCTATATCAATCTCAAAGTACTAATATTAGTATATGGCTCACAAAATAAATTAAATTGCAAAATATACCCTCCTTTCCCCAAATAATTTAACAAATAAAAATTAGAAAAGAAGGTAAAGTTTCTAACCTAAGTGGTGAAGTACTTGTGGCCCCAGTGATCTCCATAACTGATAATGGACGAGGTTTCTCATATAAAGTGGATGCTTCATGACTCCCAGTGCTCAACCCAAAGTATGGTCCCGAAGAAGAGATTTGCCTTTGATTAACCATGTTGGGAGCAATTGGAGGAGGAATAGGCAATTGCTTCCTTAAGTGTTGAATCCATCTATTTCAATTACAAAGTACTAATATTAGCATATGGATCATAAAATAAATTAGATTGCAAAATAATATGTGCTCATTTCTCCAAATAATTAAACAAATAAAAATTTAAAAAGAAGGTATGATTTCTACTTAATTAATGAAGAACTTGTGGCACCGGGGAGCTCCATAACTGATAATGAACGAGGTTGCTCATACGAAGTGGATGCTTTATGACTCCCAGAAATCAACCAAGAGTTTGGTTACGTAGAAGAGATTGGCCTTTGATCAACCATGTTGGGAGTAATTGGAGGAGGAGGAACAGGCAATTGTGTTGTTAACTGTTCAATCCATCCATTTTCAATTGCAAAGCACTAAAGATTAATGTATGGCTCATAAAATAAAATAAATTGCAAATAATATACCCTCCTTTCTCCATGTAAATATTTAACAAATAAAAATTAGAAAAGATGGTGTGCTTTCTAACCTAATTGAGTTCCAATCTGAAGGTAAATTTAAATCATATTCAAAAGTTGAGAGATACGATTTGACCTTATTTCTTGCAGAATTTAGACACATGAGGTCATTTTACATCAGAACTTCATTAATGATTGATAAGATAACTATGATAATTTGCTAATGATAATCGTACAAATAAACCGTAAGTCTGATAGAGGGAAAAATTAAACAATTTCAAATAGTCCAAGGACAAACTTGAGACTTCCAATAAAAAAAAATATACACTAAATAGATATACTTTAATAGAGTTAAGAAAAAAAAAACAATCTTACTTAAATATGTGGAGATGCGCTTGTCTATCATACATATTATATTATAAACACATTAATTAATTTTTCATGCATAAAAATTAATTTGGAATCTAGGTTTAATCAATTATACTTAAATAAGAGATATAATTGAGTTATCAGGAGTTCATAATGGCTAGTTATATACCAATATTTTTACCCAATTCTTCCTTCTTCACGTAAAAAATTGATTTTTAAAAAATCTAGTTGTTGCTACTCTACATGGCCATTTTGTAAATTCTTTTTGAAAAAGTCCTACCAGTCTCTAAGGTTACAATCGCTTGGGTGCAAGTGAAAAATATTTGTTTTATCAAATTAGTATGAGGTGTTTAAGAGACAGTTTCTGTCAATAAATATATTTAAATGGTCACTAAAGTTAAAGGTGCATGCTTTACAAACCGAATCAAATTTAAATGGTATCTATGTATTTAACCTATTTCCAATATGTGCATCTCTTTTTATATATACGTTCACTAAAACATGAAAACACGTAAAGAAATCTATATATAAGAGGGGAAAACAAGGCCTATGTATACAATGGTAAGTATTGATTACCCCATAAATCTAGTGCCTCCATTATACGCTTCAATTGTTCCAGAAACTTCCATCTCCTCTTCAAGTGCCATTAGCTAATCAAAATTTAAAATATAATTTTTTTCTTAGAATTATTGAACAATGGAAATGTTGAAGTTACGTCTACTGGTACATGATAAACTTTGTACATATTTGTTGTATTTGATTACTGAGTTTAACACAACTGTACATAATAGTCAGTAGGCCTATATCATATTTTCGGATTCGGCCCATACCTGTTTATAGATGGACGATTAGGTCCTTCTAGAGACAGATGCGATATTTTGGTGGAATAAGATTTTCTCTCTCATCATTTCATTGTTTTCTCTTTGAAGCTTCACTGTGAAGTTCGTTTCTTCAGATAATCAGCTCATCCATATTGACACGTGGGGTCCTTATAGTACCCCAACTTCTTCTAATGATAAATATTTCCTCATTATAGTAGATGACCACACTAGAGCTACTTGGACTCATCTTATAGGGTCAAAAAGTAATTCTTTTCCTTTGCTTAAAGCCTTCATTGCCTTAGTTAAAACTCAGTTTCAGTCTTCTGTCCAAACTGTTAGGAGTGATAATGCACTTGAGCTTGGTTCAAGCAATTCTGCCACTCAATTCTTTTCCGAAAATGGAATTATCCATCAAACTTCTTGTCCTCACACACCAAAACAGTATGGTGTTGTGAAAAGGAAACATCGACACCTACTTGAAACCTCAAGGGCATTATTGTTTCAATCCAAGTTATCTTTAAAGTTTTGGGGTGATTGTATCCTTACTTCCACATACCTCATAAATAGATTTTGATCTCCACTTTTGAATAACAAAACTCCTTGTGAACTATTACTTGGTAACCCACCTTCTTACATTTAAAATCCTTTGATTGTTTGTGTCTTTCTACCATTCCTAAGTGTCATAGAGACAAGTTTCAGCCTAGAGTCGACCCTTGTGTCTTCATTGGCTATCCACTAACGAAAAAAAGTTACAAGCTCTACAATCTCAAAACTCTTCTCACATTCCTTTCTAGAGATATAGTATTTCATGAGTGTGTCTTTCCTTTTCATGACCCTTTCATGATCCTTGATTCTGCCCATTTTCCTTCCTTTTTTCCTTTGGAACCTTCTCCTACCTTGTCTACTGATATCCCTGTTGTTCCCACTTCTTCCCCTTGTCCTTCTGTAGCTCATTTTGAACTTCCTGCACCTCCTAGAAGATCTACCAGGTCACACTCTACCCTTGCACATTCCCAACAGTTTGTGTGTGACCTTCCCCTATCTCTTTGTGGATCTAGTCTAGTTTCCTGTTGCTCTAATCACTTTACTACTAATGCAACACTTGAACCTCACTCTTACAAACAAACTGCATGTATTCCAGCCTGGCAGGAGGCCATGACCAAGGAATTTGAGGCCCTTCAGGATAATAATACTTGGTCAGTTGTGCCTTTTCCCTCTAGTAAGAAACCCTTAGGTTGCAAATGGGTTTACAAAGTTAAATACAAGGCTGATGGGTCTGTTGAGCGTTATAAGGCTAGATTGGTTGTCCAGGGTGATTCCTAATTAGAAGGTGTTGATTTTAACAAAACTTTCTCTCCTGTTATTAAGTTCTCCACTGTGAAATGTCTCATTGTTGTAGCTATTAAAAAAGGTTGGCCTTTATTTCAACTTGATGTTAATAATGCCTTTTTTCATGGTGATTTGGAAGAGGAGGTCTATATGAGACTTCCCCCTGGTTTACATGTGGACTGTCCCTCTGATTCTCCTCCTTTGGTTTGCCATCTCCGAAAATCACTTTATAGCTTGCGCCAAGCTTCACGACAATGGTACGCTAAGCTTTCGCAAGCTCTTTACTCCAGGGGTTACTCTCACTCCCTCAATGACTATTCTTTGTTCATTAAGAGGACTACCTCTTCTATTGTCATTCTTGCGGTTTATGTTGATGATATAATTCTTATTTTTCACAATACGGGTACATAGAATCTGTATAATAGAATAACAACTTCAACTCGAGTTCAAGTATGAACAAGAACACAATGAAGTTGAACAAATACCCTCAACACAAGATCAAAATGATCTTTACAAGAGGTGTATTTTATATTTCAGAAATATAGATGAAACAGAAATTGTTAAGGCCAAGTCGTCCGAATTCACGAACTTTCCTTAAGGAATAATTCCCCTTACTGTACCCGAGATTACAGAATCTTCCTCCCAGGATAAAATGTCCTCCAATCCAACTATAGAGGTACCTCAAATAAGTGGATTCTTCGAACACACTCACGGATTGAATGATCACACATAGAGTATTTTTAAGAAGAAGAAGAAGCTTGTAATTTTGAAAATTTTCTATCTTAACCTGTGGAAGAAAGCAGGTTATTTATAGCCATAACATGCCTCTTCTGAAGAGAGGCAATGGTTCAATCCAAAGGTTGCACCTTTGCTATAAGTTTATGTCTGTTCATGAAAGATTGCATCTTTTCCTGAACAGTCATCTTCTTTCATGAATCAGTGTGTCCTTTTGCTGAATGGTTGCATCAGTTGTGCCTGTACCCAGTTTCGAAACACTGTTCACTGCCCAGTTTTGAAACACTGTTTCGGAATATAAATGGAGTCCAACAGAAAACATTTCTTGCATTTTACACATATTCAGATCAGATTTTTGTCAAATAAAATTTGTCCAAAAAGATAGATCTGATCGATCATTTGCCGAAGCCGAAGCCGAGCGAGCGACGACAACGGCGTGAGGCATCTCTATTTTCTTCCCTCACTTATCATGTGGAGTAAGTGTTCATTAATATAAACACTACAAAGTTTCCTTCCCCCACAAATGTGAGAATTAGTGGACTTTCCACTTTGGGAGTATACCTTCTAAATTGGTATCTCCTTCTTTCCACAATTTTTCTCCATTTTTTCCATTCACACTTCATTCATATACTATGAACCCAACAATCCCCCACATGAATGGGGAATGGCTATTTTTCATAAAAGTTTTACGGAAAAGTATGTGATCATCAAGCAAAGACTGATTGCATCTGGATAAGTGGGTTTCCCTTTGAACTTTCCGTAGTGAACATGCATCGGATACACTAGGTCAATCGGTAGATTTGATATCTATGAACCGTCGAGCTCTAATGTACACCTAGACAACATATGTCACACAACCAGCCTTTTACCGTTTATGGTTCTTACGATTTTGTTCTTTTCATCCATGAAAACGTCCCGGTTTTTCATGAGAGCTTTGAGAATAGGCCTTTACTAACATTCTCTTTGAAGCGGCTTCCACTTCGCCCACACATAAGTGATTTCTAAATGTTCAATCCTATAGATTAAACTATTTGGTCAAATCTGTCAAATTTAGATAATCATTAAAAGACTTTTCACCTTAAGTCTTATCCTTGTTTACTATACATTGTCTACATCATGAGAATGGGTTGGGTATTTGACAATGTTGAACCTGTCAGACACAACTTTGTTTGATATCCTTGAACCTAGCTCTTGGGATCTCCAGTATGCTAGGTACAGTTACCGCCATGCTGACTTATCCTAGGCCTTAAACCCATTCCCTTGGATGTCCTTTCTACTCCTTCTCTAGATAGGCCTTTTGTAAGTGGATCCGACACATTATCCTTTGACTTTACATAGTCTACAGTGATAATTCCACTAGAGAGAAGTTCTCTAACGGTATTATGTCTTCGTCTTATATGAAGAGATTTACCGTTATACATCATGCTCCCTGCCTTACCTATTGCCGCTTGGCTATCACAGTGTATACATACTGGTGCCACTGGCTTGGGCCAATACGGAATATCTTCCAAGAAATTTCGGAGCCATTCTTCTTCTTCACTGGCGTTATCTAATGCGATAAATTCAGATTCCATTGTAGAACGAGCAATACACTTCTGTTTGGATGATTACCAAGAGACTGCTCCTCCACCGATATTAAATACATATCCACTTGTGGATTTTACTTCATTCGATCCGGTGATCCAATTTGCATCACTATATCCTTCAAGTACCACGGGATATTTATTATAATGCAAAGCATAATTTTGAGTGTATTTTAGATACCCCAAAACTCTTTTCATTGCCATCCAGTGAGTTTTGTTGGGATTACTCGTGTGCCGACTCAATTTACTGATAGCACATGCTATGTCTGGTCGTGTACAGTTCATTATATACATTAAACATCCCAATACTCTTGCGTACTCCAATTGCGAGTCACTTTCACATTCATTCTTTCGAAGTGCAAAGCTCGTATCTAATGGAGTCTTGGCAATACCGAATTCCATATACTTGAACTTGTCAAGTACCTTTTTGATATAATGAGACTGTGACAATGCCAAACCTTGTGGAGTTCGATGGATTCTTATACCTAAGATCACATCTGCAACTCCAAGGTCCTTCATATCAAACTTGCTCTCGAGCAATCGTTTTGTTGCATTTATGTCAGAATTGTCTCTACTAATGATCAACATATCATCCACATATAAACATACAATGACTTGGTGATTTGGAGTGTCTTTAATATAAACACATTTATCACATTCATTTATTTTGAATTCGTTTGCCAACATGGTTGTGTCAAACTTTGCATGCCATTGCTTAGGTGCTTGTTTTAGTCCATAAAGTGACTTAACAAGTTTGCACACCTTATTTTCTTTTCCTGGAACCACAAAACCCTCAGGTTGTTCCATGTATATTTCTTCCTCCAAATCTCCATTTAGGAATGCGGCCTTCACATCCATTTCATGGATTTGAAGATCATATACCGCCACCAAGGCAATTGACATTCGAATCGAGGTTATCCTTATTAAAGGCGAGTATGTATCAAAGTAATCAAGGCCTTCCTTCTGTTTGAAGCCTTTTACTACAAGTTTTGCCTTGTATTTTTCAATAGTTCCATCCGCCTTCATTTTCCTTTTGAAGATCCATTTAGAACCTAAAGGTTTATTTCCGAGCGAGCGACGACAACGGTGCGAGGCATCTCTATTTTCTTGCCTCACTTATCATGTGGAGTAATTGTTCATTAATATAAACATTACAAAGTTTTCTTCTCCCACCAATGTGGGAGAATTAGTGGACTTTCCACTTTGGGAGTATACCTTCAAAATTGGTATCTCCTTCCTTCCACAATTTTTCTCCATTTTTTCCATTCACACTTCATTCATATACTATGAACCCAACAATAATATTGTCTGGGGACGATATGAATGAAATTTCTTCTCTCAAGTCCTTTCTCGGTTCTCAATTTCGAATCAAAGATTTGGGCATACTTAGCTATTTTTTGGGGATTGAGGTGTTTTACTCTGACTCTGGTTTGTTGTTGCATCTTTCTTACGATAATCTCTCATGGTATCGATACTTTTACAGGAAAAGCTAAACAGTTATATAGTTTCATTTTACAAAGAAATTAGAAGATTTGAATCAACAAGGATAAAATCTCTGCTAAATTTAACCCTTAAAATTAAATGTAGACACTCAGCGTGCACTCAATATTAGTATGGTAAATCCTTATTGTTACCTACTTTTATATAACATTAATATATTTTAATATGATAAAATAACAAATGAGATAAAAACTCACAGATAGTTACCTGTTCATAATATTCATCCTCATCGCTTTCGTCCTCATTGCTGCTCTCATCATCATCATCTTCATCACTTAAAAATCGCAACCAATTCCCTTCTTCCTCAACTCGGCAATTGGGGCATATCATTGCCCGTCTAGCATTGAACTCAGATCCAATACAATCTACATAAAAAAAAATAAACTAAGTTATATGCACTGACAATACAAAAATTCATAGCTAGCTTATTTCATATTTTTTTCTAAAAAAATTGCTTGTATAACGAAATTGGGTAGAACTGTGTCAAACGAATGGAACTAATCATACGAAATTTCTTTGGATGATATGATACAAAAAAAATTACAACATTTCATGTATTATCCTTTATTGTTTCTTTCCAATACTTTCATCTTCTTCGTTTAACTTTTTTTACCAACTTACTCAAAAAAAATTATCTAAAGGAACAAAGAAAACATATTTTAACTTACTACTTGATTTATCATGATACATTATTTCTTAGAAGAAAGTAAGGGATTGTTCGTCCATAAATTTTTCACTTTTTTTTAGAATTGAACTTAGGAAAACATGTTTAACCATAAAGTTCCGAAAAAAAATATTTTCACTTCTTAAAAAAATTTCAAAAGATAAAGAAAGTCGTTTTCACTTTTTCCACTCCAAATTACTCACAAAAAATGTAAAGTAACTCTAATTTATTTCATGGCCAACCACAACTCTAATTTTCAAATATTAATTTTCACTTTTAAAATAAATTTTTTTCTATTCTCACAATAAAACGTGACCAAACGCCTACTAAAAATCAATCCAAAAAATTCAAGTAAAAAACATATGAATCCAACAAATAATTCTTATGTTGAGCAAAGAAAGATATAACTAGCTACAGCATGATTTATGAGGTACTTATTCTGTACAAAAACTCAAACAAACACACATGAATGAATTGTATAAAGGTAGTACTTATTTTTTGTTATTAGAGATCCACAAAAAGTTTAGGTATATGTTACCCGTGTGAAAAAAATGTTCACACCTAAGTCTTGTGACAGACCTTTCACGATTGTCAATAACCTTTTCTAAACATATTGTACACTTAGGGGCATCGTTTATATTATTCGAAAAAATATTATTTGACATAACTTTTAAAAGATTTGAAGAAAAACACTTAAGAGAAATTAAAATATGTTTAAAAAAGAGAAATGATGAATGAGGTGAAGCAATCAACAGATTTAAACATTATTTATAGAAAAAATTTAAATACTAATAAGATAAAACTGTAAATTGTGTTAAAATATTTAGTATGATTCTCCATATATAGCTAAGAAGTAAAAGATTATTTTAAAAAGATAAAGACAGACTACTTTAAGAAAAAAATTAAAGTGAAAACCAAGGTGAGGATATAGTACATACCATAAATATCAACAACAGACATATATGGAAAATTTTTAAAATAAATGATTATTAAAATCATTTATTTACTAAATTTAAATTTGTGTTAATATCATTTACTATGATTATTGTTGGTGTTCACATGGTAAAATAATACAAAAGATAATACAAACAGATGATTATTAAAATTATTGATTTACTAAAATTGTAAATTTGTGTTAGAATTGTTTACTATGATTATGGTTGGTGTTCACATGGTAAAATAATACAAAAAAAATAAAAGACTAATCAATTATAGACTACTGGTGTCTTTTCAATGACTAAAATTCAAAAATATTAGTCGTGATGTTGTTGGTAGATAAGAAATTCAAATCATGTTGTAAGATAAAAAGGAATACTGATAAATTCATGAAAGTATGATATTTTTTTTTGGTAAGTAAACATTTTATTCACTAACCAAGTAAGCATTTTGTACAATATAGCTTATGGCATAACTTCTAACAAGCCTATGGCATTCACATTTTGAGCTACACTTTTCTGATTTTCATCACTAATGATTATAGAGTAAGTTGCATTTACTGTTGTAAGGGATTTATTAGCAAGATTTGTCTTCTTGCTTGTAAGTATCATTCAAGCCCCATAAGGAATTGATAAAGTTTTTGTCTCTGCAGATAAATTGCCAAATCTTTAAATCTTTTACGGTTGCAAGCATGTAAAGGAACCATAAACTTAAACTCATCCCGCAAATCCTTCAACTTATTAAAATAAATTGATACAAATTGAACCCCTTGAGACGCAATAGCTATTTTTTTGATGAAGACTAAATGCCCTAGCGTCGTCTGTTTTATCAAATATTTCCCCTGAGCAGTAGATGCAAATACTACCCAACGAAGTAAACTACTGGATACAGAGTTTGTTAGATCAATGAAATTTTGATGATCGCCAAAAGAATGAAATATAATGCTTAAGCTGGTCCACCCACATGGTCCACTGATATACAGATCAAGTTCACTGGTACATGAAGACAAGGTTGCTTAAATTCAGGAATGGATTAGCATGCATACTTCTGATAAACATCAAGTGTCTTAAGGAAGAAGGTGAGTTTGATTCCAACAGTTGAATATAGGAGAGTTTGAGAGTTAAAGGCAATTAGGCAAATTGACTTGTCAGTTTCAAAGCTTGAAGAAACACGTAGTTGAACTTGTTGCTATTACTTAGAAGATAAAGTGTGTTAGATTCTATGTATTAGGTTGGTTCTTGAGTTGTAATGTGTATGTAATTCTAGTCTCAGTGAAGTATAAACTAAGTTAGAATCATTTTCTTCAAGTTGGGGAACTCAAAGACTTGTGAACACATACCTTGGGTGGTTTGTGTGTTTTGTCGAAGTAGGAATTAGAGTTTATAATTTCTAGACTACAGAAATCTTGTAATTTGATGTTTGTCGAGGCTCAAAGTTGATTAGTGAAGTTTGGGTAAATCCTGTAGATGTACAGGTCATGGTTTTTTTACACCTTTGAAGCCGAGTGTTTTCCACGTGAAAATTATTGTCTCATTTACTTATTGTTTTAGTTTGGTTGAAACACGTTAGTCAACCCGTTTCATTGATAGGAAACTGATAAGCTAAAATAAGTAAATCAGTAGGTTTAATACTGTTGGGTTCAAGGGGTGTGTGTGAATGGAAAATGGAGGAAAAATAAGTGGAGGAAAGATGAGTCCACACTAAATTAAAAAGTGTACTAAAAAAATAGAAAGTCCACTAATTCTCCAACATTGGTGGGAGAAGGGAACCTTATTGTGTTTATAATAAGGAACACTTACTCCACATGGTAGGTGATACAAGAACCAAGAGGTGCCTCGCGCCATCATCGTCATCGCTCGCTCGGCTCGGCTTCGGCTTCGGCGAATGATCGATTAGATCAATTTTTTAGATAAATTTTATTTGGAAAATTAAATAACAAGTGAAAATTAATCCAAAAGAATCTGATGGAATTGTTTTTCTCCATGTACGGGCGCATTTCGGACACTATGAAAATGCATACACAATGCAACTTGAAGGGATGCGACCCTTCGAGGTAAAAGGCAGACTGGTTTGCGCAGTAACTTGATCTGCGCGCGTACCTGCGGGCACAGGTGTAATGCAGTTACTCACTGGAATTCGGAAAGTGTCACCTGCGGCCGCAGATCAGGTGCAGGTCCAGTACAGACTGGGCGTAGGTGATGTGACTATACTGAATAGGTTCCTTTTTGTTGAACCGATGCTTCTTTTTCGAAGGGACACTTTAAGGCTATTAATACCTGGCATATTCCTCAGGTATAGACATGATTTTTGATAGCAAAAACATTCTCCTTCTCTACAAAAACTCTGTGTGATCATTTGCCATTGATTGAGTTCGAAGAATCCAACAATTTGAGGTACCGCTAGTGTTGGATTGAATGCCATTTTATCTTGGGATAAAAATTTCATAACCTCGGGAACAGAGAGGGGAATTATTCCTTAAGGAAACTCCGTGAAGTCGGGGGACTTGGCGTTAAATTTTTATTTCATCTTATTTCTGAAATAACAACACACTTCTTGGATAGATTATTTTAATCTTATGTTGAAGGGGTTGTGTAACTTCCCAGGTGTTCTTATTTTAGACTTGAACTTGTGTTGAAGTTGTTGTGTGTCTAAATACAGATTTGTGTACCTAAAAACATTGAAAATAACAATCTTAAGAAATAATTTGGAATTTGTATAGCTTGGTTTCTGGAGATTAAAACTTTAAGCTTTCTACTCCATTTGAACTTAACTAGTGATTTGAAGACATACAATCTTCATCACTGGTTAAACATCACTCGGTTGATGATTGGAAGTCATAAGAACTTCATCGTTAAACTAGAAACAAGGGGTGTTTAAAGTTGCTGAAACTTTATTATTAGTATTTTGATATATTAAAGTTACTGTCTTGTTGTGACAGAAAAATGACTAACGATAGTCAAATGCATGATACTGCAACGACTGCAGCAGAAACAAGTATTACCACAAAGAGTTGTACGAATGCTCCACCGGCAATGGAACCATCAGAGAAACCCAGAAAGTTCACGGGTATTGACTTCAAAAGGTGGCAGCAAAAAATATTTTTCTACCTTACAACTCTTTGTCTTCAAAGGTTCACATTTGAGGAAGCTCCAGAGGTGCCCAAGGGAACCTCTGAACAAGAGCGATTTGTGATTGTGGAGGCTTGAAAACACTCCGATTTCCTTTGCAGGAACATCTTGAGTGGTCTCCAAGATGATCTCTACAATGTGTATGGTGGAACAAAGACAACAAAAAGGTTGTGGGGAGCGTTGAAACGGAAGTATAAGACAGAGGATGCCGAAACTAAAAAATTTTTTGTTGCAAGATTCCTAGAATCTAAAATGATAGACAGTAAGTCCGTTGTCTCCCAGGTGCAGGAACTGCAAGTGATCATCTATGATCACCTTGAGGAAGGTATGATTTTGACAAATACCTTTGTTGAATAGTTTAAAAATATTCTTAGTATTCACATAACCTTTATTGTAGGTTTAATCGTGAATGAAGCATTTCAAGTAGAAGCAATAATAGAGAAGATACCACCTATGTGGAAAGACTTCAAAAACTATTTGAAATACAAACGTAAGGAGATGTCTGTCGAAGATCTAATCATAAGATTGTGCATTGAAAAAGACAACAAGGCTGTGGAATGAAGGTCGAGAGAAAATTCTACAATGAATGGAGCAAATATTGTAGAAGACGACCACAACTTCAAAAGCGCAAGAAAGCTGGACATGAAAGCAATAAACCCAAGAAGAAATTCAAGAAAAAATATTTTAACTGTGGCAAGATTGGCCATAAGCTACGGATTGTCATGACCCAAAGAAAGGGAAGAAAAAGAAACAAAAAAATATGGTTTAGTCCAAGAAAAAAGTGGATGATCTGTGTGTTATGTTGTCTGAATGCAACTTGGTGAACAATCCTCGCGAATGGTGGATGGATTCCGGTACCACCCGCCACATTTGCGCTAATAAGGAGTTATTTTCTGATTTTGCTCCGGCTCAAGAGGAAGAAATGATCTTCATGTCTAATTCCGCTACTGAAAAAGTAGAAGGAACAAGAAAAGTATGCTTGAAAATGACTTCAGGAAAAGTGTTGACACTCAACAATGTCCTGTATGTACCAGAGTTAAGAATTAACTTGATTTCTGTATCATTTCTAGAAAAAATGGATTCAAATGTGTATTTATTTTTGGAAAAATTGTACTTAGTAAAGGAGAAGTATATGTAGGAAAAGGCTACCTCAATGGGGGCCTATTCAAAATGAATGTAATGAATGTTGAAATCAATAAAAGTTCAGTTCTTCTTATTTGATTGAGTCTTATGATTTATGGCATAAACAATTAGGACATGTCAATTACAAAATGTTGCGTAAACTGATTAACTTAGAAGTTTTGCCAAACTTTGAGTGCAATAAATCAAAATATCAAACGTGTGTGAAATCAAAGTATGCTAAGCATTCGTATAAATCCGTTAAAAGAATTCCTATTCCTTAGTCTTAATCGACACTGACATTTGTGATATGAAGTCAACACCATCTCGTGGTGGAAAGAAATATTTTATAACTTCTATTGACGATTGCACTAGATATTGTTATGTATATTTACTAAATAATAAGGGTAAAGCAATAGTTACGTTTAGGCAATATAAACTGAAGTTGAAAATCAGTTAGAGAAAAAAATAAAAATGATAAGAAGTGATAGGGGCGGAGAATATGAATTTCCCATTGCAAAAATATGTGTAGAGAATGAAATTTTCCATCAAACTACAACCCCGTATTCACCTCAAACTAATGGAATTGCGTAAAGAAAAAATCGAACCTTGAAGGAAATGATGAATGTCTTACTAATAAGTTCAGGTTTACAACAAAACTTATGAGGGGGAGCTATCCTTACGGCTAACCGAATACTCAATAGAGTACCCCATAGTAAGACACAATCAATTCCATATGAAAAATGAAAAGAAAGGAAATCCAACTTAAAATATTTCAAAGTGTAGGGGTGTCTAGCGAATATCCAAGTTCCTATGCCTAAAAGAGTAAGGATAGGACCTAAGATGGTGGACTCCGTGTTCATAGGATATGCTAAAAGTAGCAAAGCATGTTGATTTTGGTTCATAAATCCAAACATCCGGATATCAATAAAAATACGATAATTGAATCAAATAATGCTGAATTCTTTGAACACATTTATCCAAATAAAACTAGACATGAACAGTCTAGCAGGGGGTCTAAACAACCTCAAAATGAACCAAGTGAGGATGTGCATAATGATGAGAATCCACGACGTTGTACACGTCAAAGAACGTCAACTTCTTTTGTATTGGATTTTGTAACATTTCTCTTAGAAAATAAGCCTCAAACATTTAAGGAAGCAATGGCGTCTTCGGACTCATCCTTTTGGAAAAGGGCAGTCGATAGTGAAATTGATTCAATCTTAAGCAACCATACATGGAAATTAGTTGATCTTCCTCCATAAAATAAACCTTTAGGTTCTAAATGGATCTTCAAAATAAAAATGAGAGATGATAGTACTATTGACAAATACAAGGAAAGACTTGTTGTAAAAGGCTTTAAACAAAAAAAATGGCCTTGATTACTTTGATACATACTCGCCAGTAACGAGGATAACGTCAATTCGGATGTTAATTGCCTTGGCGGCAGTATATGATCTTGAAATCCATCAAATGGATATGAATACAACATTCCTATATGGAGAATTGAAGGAAGAAATTTACATGGAACAACCTGAGGGTTTTGTGGTTCCAGAAAAATAAAATAAGATATGTAAACTTGTTAAGTCACTTTATGGACTAAAACAAGCACCTAAACAATGGCATGCGAAGTTTGACCAAACCATGTTAGCAAACGAGTTCAAGATTAACGAATGTGATTTTATTAAAGACACTCCAAATCACCAAGTCATTGTTTGTTTATACGTGTATGATATGTTGATCATCAGTAGAGACATTTCTGACATAAATGCAACAAAATGAATGCTCGAGAACAAGTTTGATATGAAAGACCTTGGAGTTGCGGATGTGATCTTAGGAATAAGGATTCATAGAACTCCACAAGGGTTGGTGTTGTCACAGTCTCATTATATCAAAATGGTACTTGACAAATTCAACTATATGGAATTTGGTATTGCCAAGACTCCATTAGATGTGAGCTTTGCACTTTGAAAGAATGAAGGTGAAAGTGACTCACAATTGGAGTACGCAAGAGTATTGGGATGTTTAAAGTATATAATGAATTGTACACGATCAGACATAGCATGCACTATTAGTAAGCTGAGTCGGTACACGAGTAATCACAACAAAACTCATTGGATGGCAATGAAAAGAGTTTTGGGGTATCTTAAATACACTCAAGACTATGCTTTGCATTATAATAAATATCCCGTGGTACTTGAAGGATATAGTGATGCAAATTAGATCACCAGATCGAACGAAGTAAAATTCACAAGTGGATATGTATTTACCATCGGTGGAGGAGCGGTCTCTTAGAAATCAGCCAAACAAACATGTATGCTCGCTCTACAATGGAATTTGAATTTATCATATTGGATAAAGTCGGTGAAAAATCCGAATGACTCGGGAATTTCTTGGAAGATATTCTTTTTTGGCCCAAACCAGTGGCACTAGTATGTATACACTGTGATAGCCAAGCGGAAATAGGTAGGGCAAGGAGCATGATGTACAACGGTAAATCTCGTCACATAAGACGGAGACATAATACCTTAGAGAACTTCTCTCTAGTAGAATTATCACTATTGACTATGTGAAATCAAAGGATAATGTGTTGGATCCACTTACAAAAGGCCTGTCTAGAGAAGGAGTTGAAAGAACATCCAATGAAATGGGTTTAAGGCCTAGGACAAGTCAGCATGACGATAACTCTACCTAGCATACTGGAGATCCCAAGAGCTAGGTTCAAAGAGACCAAATAAATTTGTGTCTGACAGGTTCAACATTGTCAAATACCCAACCCATTCTCATAATGTAGACAATGTTTAGTAAACAAGGATAAGACTTATGGAGTGAAATCTTTTAATGATTATCTATATTTGGTAGATTTGACCAAGTATTTTAATCTACGGGATTAAACATTTAGAAATCACCTATGTGAGGGAGAAATGGAAGCCTCTTCAAGGAGAATGTTAGTAAAGGTTTATTCTCTAAACTCTCATGAAACTAGGATGTGGTCATGGATGAAAAGAACAAAACTGTAAGAACCATAAATGGTAAAAGGTTGGTTCTGTAACATTTGTTGTCTAGGTGTACATTAAAGCTCGATGGTTCAAAGATATCAAATCTACCGATTGACCGAGTTCATCCGATGCATGTTCACTACGAAAAGTTAAAAGGAAAACCACTTATCCGGATGCAATCAGTCATTGTTAAATGATCACATGCTTGTCCGTAAATTCTTCAAAAGATAGTCATTCTTCATTCATGTGGGGAATTGTTTGGTTCAAGGGGTGTGTGTCTGAATGATAAATGGAGGAAAAATAAGCGGAGGAAAAATGAGTCCATACTAAATTGGAAAGCGTACTCAAAAAATGAAAAGTCCACTAATTCTCTCACATTGGTGGGAGAAGTAAACTTTCTTATGCTTATACTAAGGAACACTTACTCCACATGGTAAGTGAGGCAAGAACCAAGAGGTGCCTCGTGCCATCGTCATCATCGCTCGTTCGGCTCGGTTTCGGATTCAGCAAATGATCGATGAGATCTATTTTTTAAACAAATTTTATTTGAAAACATGATGAACAAGTGAAATTTAATCCAAAATAATCTAATGGAATTTTTTTTCTCCATGTGCGGGCACATTTCGGATGCCATGCAAACGCATGCACAACGCAACTTGAAGGGATACCACTCTTTGAGGTAAAAGGCATACTGGTTCGCGTAGTAGCAGGATTTGTGCATGCACCTCGATACCTACGGGCGCAAGTACAGTGCAGTTACTCACTGGGATTCGGACAGTGTCACCTGCGGCCACATATCAGGCGCAAGTCTAGTACAGACTGAGTGCTGGTGACATGACTGTAATGAATAGGCGCCTTTTTGCTGAACCAATGCTTCCTTTTCGAAGGGACACTTTAAGGATATAATTACCTAACATATTCCTCAGGTGTAGTCATGATTTTTTACAGCAAAAACATTTTTCTTCTCTTCAAAAAATCTGTGTGATCATTAGTTGTTGAGTGAGTTCGAAAAATCCAACAATTTGAGGTACCGTTGTTGTTGGATTGAAAGCCATTTTATCTTGGGAGAAAAATTCAATAACCTTGGGTATAGTGAGGGAAATTATTCCTTAAGGATACTCCGTGAAGTCGGGGGACTTGGCTTTAAATTTTGTTTGATCTTATTTCTGAAATAACAACACACTTCTTGAATAGATTATTTTAATCTTGTGTTGAAGGTGTTGTGTAACTTTATAGGTGTTCTTGTTTTAGACTTGAACTTGTGTTAAAGTTGTTGTGTGCCTTAATACAGATTTGTGTACCCAAAAACATTGAAAATAACAAATACTATATCAGAATTCATGAGCCAAGACAAAACAATGGCATTTACCCTTTCCTATTGATTCCACACCTCAACAAGAAATCATTCTTTCCTCCAAGAACCATCAACAAAATCATTCCAAGAACCATCAACAAAATCAAACTTATTTCTTCCTCGCAAGGCAATTCTGATATATTTACTCTAAACTACATAGTTTTCACTTCCAGTTAACTGAAACAAAATTCTTACAGAGAAAGCTTGGAGTTAGTTCAAGATTGTTGGGATAAAATTTATATATCTGAAAACTACATAAAAAGTACTATAAGTCACAATAATTAACAATTTAAAATACCTTAAAGATATATAAAATTATGTCAAAGATCAACTTTTTTGAATTTAAACAGATGAAGTAGATGAATGCATGCATGTACAGCTAACCTAAAGGAGAGTCCTATAATATGTATTGGACTTTTGTAAATCTTCTTAAGTTTCGGCCTGTTCTTTATATTTGCGAACAGTCCCCAATAGCCAGAGATCGAAAGATTCATATAAGAAAATATAAATAAACGGGCCTCTATTTGAGCCTCCAAAGATAAAGGTACATTGGTTGTAAACTGGAACATAGCGTCGAGCTTATGCTCTCCTAAGCTTTGTAATTTTTTGTGATCTAAATTTAACGTAACCATATGATGATAAATTCAAAATATAATTATTCGACCAAATGTTTTAAAGGCATTAATATGAAAACAAAATAGCAAAAACGAATGAATAAGTAAATTAGGGATTCTACAAATTTCAAAGGCTAAAAATTCGAGTTTTAATCCAATAATTTTGAAAAAAAAGATAGAGAAACCATCCACAAATGTCATTTGTCATCAATGACTCCTGCTTGAAGATGTACGGCAACGGATGCATTGGCAGCGCGGTGGCAGATGCTGCTGACCAAACGAAGTACCTAGGTTGGCCCTGGTGCGCCCCAAACGTGATAGAAATGTTACGATGCAGATGTTTCATGACTTATGGGACCCCAACCAACATTTGGACCCAAGGAAGCAATCCGCCTCTGATTAGCCATTGCGGAAGAAATTGGAGAAGAAGGAGCAGGAAATTGGGGCCTTGATTATTGAACCCGTCAGTTTTCAATTACAAAGTACTCAAATTAACATATGGCACACGAAATAAATTACACATACTTTAAAAACATATGTTAAAGGGTTTAATAAGAGAAAACGTGTACTCGTTTTGATGGAGAACAGAGCTTTCATCAACAGATGTATGAGAAAAAATGTTGTGTCCATTTTTAATTTGGTGAGTAATACGATGAATATATGGAGGTGCACCATTCCTTGGAACATTATTAACATCCATCTCATACCTTGTAAACCTAAAATTAATCCACAAAGTATATTGCAACATACTCAAATTAACATAGGACTCACGGAATAAATTAAATAGACTTTAAAAAGCAAATGTTAAAGGGTTTAATTAGAGAATAAGCTTACTCATTTTGTCCAAGAATAGAGCTTTCACCCACAGAAGTGTGAGAAAAAATGGTGCCACCAATGTTAATTTGGAGAGTATTATGACGAATATTTGGAGGTGTAGCATTCCTAAAATAATGTTAACATCTATCTCACGCCTTGCAAATCTAAAATTAATCCACAAAGTGTTGGGTTCTATGATTTAAAGTTGCTTAACTTTATAAGTAGTATTCTGAAAATGATAAATATTATTGTCTTGTGGTGACAGGAAAAATGATTAACAAAAGTCAAATGCAAGATGCGGCTACGACTATGGGGGAAACTAGTATTGCCTCGACAAGTCGAGCAAATGCTCCACAACCTATGGAACCTGCGGAGAAGCCCGAAAAATTTACGGGCATTGACTTTAAGCGATGGAAGCAGAGGATGTTCTTCTACCTCACAACACTATGCCTTAAAAATTTCACTAGTGAGGATGCTCCTGAGGTGCTCGGGGGGACCTCAGACAAAGAGTATTTCATTATTGTAGAAGCTTGGAAGCACTCGGACTTTCTTTGCAGGAATTATATATTGAGTGGTCTCCAAGACGACCTCTACAATGTTTACAGTAGAATTAAGACATCGAAGGAATTGTGGGGGGCACTAGAACAAAAATACAAGACAGAGGATACGGGAATTAAGAAATTCTTTATTGCAAGGTTCCTGGACTTTAAAATGATAGATAGCAAATCGGTTGTCTCTCAAGTGCAGGAATTGCAAGTAATCATCCACGATCACCTAGCAGAAGGTATATCTTTGAAAAATACCTTAGTTGAACAACTTGAAAAAGTTCTTAATACTCACATAAACTGTTTTGTAGGTTTGATTGTGAATGATGCTTTTCAAGTAGAAGCGATAATTGAGAAGCTACCACCAATGTGGAAACACTTCAAAAAATACTTGAAGCATAAACACAAGGAGATGACTATCGAATATCTTATTGTCCGACTGCGTATTGAAGAGGATAATAAAGCTTCCGCAAGAAGGTCAAAAGGAAATTCTGCAATTAATGGAGCACATATTGTGGAAGATGCCCAAAACAATTGTAAGAAAAGAAAGAAAGTTGAACAAGGAAGCAATCAACCCAAGAAGAAATTCAAGGGAAAATGCTTCAATTGTGGCAAGATTGGCCACAAGTCAACGAATTGTCATGCCCCAAAGAAAGGAAATAAAAAGGATAGAAAATATGATTGAATCCAATAAAGAATGCGATGATCTGTGTGCTATGTTCTCAAAATGCAACTTGGTGGGGAATCCTCGCGAATGGTGGATGAATTCTGGTGCCACCCGCCATGTATGTGCCAACAAAGAGTTGTTTACGTCATTAGCTCCGGCTCAAGTATAAGAAATGATCTACATGGCTAACTCCGCTACTGCTAAGGTAGAAGGAACAGGAAAAATATGCTTGAAAATGACTTCAGGAAAGGTCTTGACACTTAATAATGTCTTGTATGTTCCGGAG
The DNA here is from genome assembly GCA_030864215.1 of Capsicum pubescens. Lineage (NCBI taxonomy): Eukaryota > Viridiplantae > Streptophyta > Magnoliopsida > Solanales > Solanaceae > Capsicum > Capsicum pubescens. The sequence continues at coordinate 294,153,423 of CM061542.1, read as the reverse complement.
TTATGTAGGAATTTAATTTTTGCTTCACTTCTAGACAAGAACGGATTCAAATGTGTAACCGTTTCTAGAAAAATTGTGATTAGCAAAGGAGAAATGTATGTAGGAAAAGGCTATCTCACCGAGGGCCTTTAAAAGATGAATGTAATAAATGTTGAAATAAATAAAAGTTCAAATTCTTCTTATTTGCTTGAATCTTATGATTTATGGCATGAACGTTTAGGCCGTGTTAATTACAAAACGTTACGAAAACTGATTAACTTAGAAATTTTGCCGAACTTTGAGTGCAATAAATCAAAGTGTCAAACGTGTGTGGAATCAAAGTATGCAAAGCATCCTTATAAGTTCGTTGAAAGGAGATCTAATCCTTTAGACTTAGTACACACTGACATTTGTGATATGAAGTCAATACCATCACATGGTGAGAAAAAGTATTTCATAACTTTTATTGACGATTGCACTAGATATTGTTATGTCTATTTGATAAATAGTAAGGATGAAGCAATCGATACATTTAGGCAATATAAAATTGGAGTTGAAAATCAGTTATATAACAAGATAAAAATGATAAGAAGTGATAGGGGCAGAGAATATGAATCTCTTTTCGCCGAAATATGTGTAGAGAATTGAATTGTTCATCAAACTACGGCCCCGTATTTACCTCAATTTAATGGAATTGCAGAAAGAAAAAATCGAACTTTGAAGGAAATGATGAATGCCTTGCTTATAAGTTTCGGTTTACCGCAAAACTTATGGAGGGAGGCTATCCTTATAGCCAATCGTATACTCAACAGAGTTCCCCATAGTAAGACACAATCAATTCTTTATGAAAAATGGAAAGTGTCACACCCCTTTTTTGTACTACAAAAGATTAATTTCATGGTTTTGAAAGGGTTTTAATTATTAAAGTGACAAAAGATGAAAATTCATTTCGAACAGACCTTTTTATATTCAAAACTCAGAGTCTCCACTTGGCATAAATCGGGTGTGCCAAGTCACCCATGGATATCCTTTTCAAAATGGTCCTGAGTTCTTTAATACTGGTTTGCGAACAGAGATTCCGGCTAAGGAATTCTGTTGACCGAGGGGAAGGTGTTAGGCACCCCTCGATCCCGTGGTTTGACCACGGTCACTTGGCAGAGCATATCGGCTAAATTGACATTACAAATGCATAAACCACACAAAGCACGCAAAAACAATCACTCAAGCAAATAAAAACAAAAGAATCAAAAATATAATGTCCAGTTCAATTATTACAACCCGAAATAAAAAAGGTACTGAAAGTAAACCTACGCTAATTCTAAACTAAGCTCCAATGCTTTGCCCGATGCCCCGAGTCTTCATCGCGAACGTCGTTCGAGTACAAAATACATCGGGGCATTCCCGGGTAAATAAATATATACAGATACTTCGGGGCATTCCCCGAACAAATTAATACAAATCCCTCGAGGCATTCCCCGACCAAATGAATACATTTTTAGTGCGGGAAAATAAAACTATTCAACAAAATTTCAAACATTCCACGGAATTTTCACCATTCAACCAAAGCCACAAATTCTAAACTTTGCCTACCTAACCAATGTTTGCCTAAACCAATCAACGTATCATGATACTATCAAGTTCAAATAACGTTCATTTCAAAGTCAAACAACCAATGAATCAAACTAACCAAAATTCAACCATTATGTCAAGTTTTCAATTCTCACACCAAATTCTTTCTTGTAATAAATTTCCACGATTAACAAACCATTTCAACAATCCGTGCTCATTTTTATTAACGAATTCAAACAACAGAACAATATCAACGAAACCAGACTATCATAATCATCCAAACATATACTCATAGTCAATGCAACCAATCAAGAATAAAGAAGAGATCGGGTTAAAGAAATGGACCTCAATAGAAAGTTTTATTGATAATAAAGAAGTCCAAAAACCGAAATCCTCTAGCAAAGAATCCCCACGATGATGAAATCCCAACTCGGTATAGAGGCACCGTAATCCAAAACTGACCCCAACAATATGACTGAGACCAAACCGTTTATGAATCCCCTTAAACCAATGTCAAGACGAAGGAATGAAATGAAAACCCCAATCGAGCCATCCAAACTAGTAAAATAAAAGTATCACGAAGTCGATTCGAAGCGGAGACGAACAAAACGGCGCTGGCTCAATCAACAATGGACACCCCAAGACTAACACACGTTTCAACCGAGATATCGAGCTGGAAAACAGATTCCGACGATGAATGACCGGATTTGATCAGAATAACGAGCTGGACATAGATACCAGCAATGATTTTAATGGGTTCGCTGAAAAATCTTAAACAAACGATTTCAGTCTCTCTCTCGAATGATTCGGGTGGGTGTGAGTACGAAAGTGAGCTATACGTATGGACTATGGTGGAGAGAAAAAGAAAAATAGAGTCTCTTGGGGATGCTTTTTCTGTGTGTATCTATGAAGAAGAAGCCGAAGATGAAGTTTTCCCTTTTGTTCTTTTTGGTTCCAATCTGTGTATTATTTTTTTTGTTTGAGAAGAAGGATGAATAGTATGTATTCTCGAGAGGCCCATACCTGAGGTTCCTATGTGTGTCTTGTGTGTTCATGAACAAAGAAAAAAAATGGAGTCCTCTGTCTCCTTCAATCAAGAAAAAGAGATGAAGATGATGACCAAATGGTTTTTTTTTTCTTTCTTTTTTTTTGGATCTCGTCCCCCCTCTCAAAATGGAAAAGATAGATCTATATGCTCTTTTCTTTATCTCAAAGAAATGTGGGGGAGGGGTGGTTACGTGGGGTAGGGGTAGGAGGGGTACGGGTTAGGATGTGTTGTCAATTTTTAGTTGGGTGGGTTGTTAGAATATTAGGATAAGACAAGGTTTGTTATTTTTTTCTATTTTGTGAGGGTATAATAACATGGATGAGGGTACACGGTAGGATAAGGTAAAATTGGGAAAATTAATCTTTTGGAGGGACAAAATTACGTGTCTACAGAAAGGAAGGAAACCTAACTTGAAATATTTCAAAGTGTGGGGGTGTCTAGCAAAGGTCCAAATTCCTATGCCTAAAAGGGTTAAGATAGGACCTAAGACGGTGGACTGCGTGTTCATAGGATATGCTAAAAATAGTAAAGCATGACAATTTTTGGTTCATAAATCTGAACATCCGGATATTAATAAAAATACGGTAATTGAATCAGACAATGCTGAATTCTTTGAAAATATTTATCCGTATAAACTAGACATGAACAGTTTAGTGGGGGTCTAAATGACCTCGAGATGAACCAAGTGAGAATGTACATAATGAAGAAAATCTAAGACGTAGTACACGTCAAAGAACGTCTACTTCGTTTGGATCATATTTTGTAATATTTCTCTTAAAAAATGAGCCTCAAACATTTAAGGAAGAGATGGCATCTTCGGACTCATCCTTTTGGAAAGAGGCAGTCAATAGTGAGATTGATTCAATCTTAAGCAACCATACATGGGAATTGGTTGATATTCCTCCCGAAAAAAAACCTTTAGGTTCTAAATGGATCTTAAAATGAAGATGAAAGTGGATAGTATTATTGACAAATACAAGGCAATACTTGTAGTAAAAGGCTTCAAACAAAAAGAAGGCCTTGATTACTTCGATACATACTCGACAGTAACAAGGATAACATCGATTCGAATGTTAATTGCCTTGGCTGCGGTATATGGTCTTGAAATCCATCAAATGGATGTGAAAACTGCTTTCCTAAATGGAGAATTAGAGGAAGAAATATACATGGAACAACCTGAGGGTTTTGTGGTTCCAGAAAAGGAAAATAAGGTGTGTAAACTTATTAAGTCATTGTATGGACTAAAGCAAGTACCTAAACAATGGAATGCGAAGTTTGACCAAACCATGTTGGCAAACGGGTTCAAGATAAATGAATGTGATAAATGTTTTTATATTAAAGACACTCCAAATCACCAAGTCATTGTTTGTTTATATGTGGATGATATGTTGATCATTAGTAGAGACATTTCTGATATAAATGCCACAAAACGAATTCTTGAGATCAAGTTTGATATAAAAAACCTTGGAGTTGCAGATGTAATCTTAGGTATAAGAATCCATAGAACTCCACAAGGGTTGGAATTGTCACAGTCTCATTGTATAAAAAATGTACTTGACAAGTTCAAGTATCTGAAATTCGGTATTGCCAATACTCCATTGGATGTGAGCTTTGCACTTCGAAAGAATAAAGGTGAAAGTGACTCACAATTGGAGTACACAAGAGTATTGGGATGTTTAATTTATATAATGAATTGTACACGACCATACCTAGCATGCGCTATTAGTAAATTGAGTCAGTACACGAGTAATTCCAACAAAACTCATTGGATGGCAATGAAAAGAGTTTTGGGGTATCTTAAATACACTCAAGACTATGCCTTGCATTATAATAAATATTCTGTGGTACTTGAAGGATATAGTGATGTAAATTGGATCACTGGATCGAATGAAGTAAAATCCACAAGTGGATATGTATTTACTATCGGTGGAGGAGCAGTCTCTTGGAAGTCATCCAAACAAACATATATTGCTCGCTCTACAATGAAATCTGAATTTATCGCATTGGATAAAGCCGGTGAAGAAGCAGAATGGCTCTGAAATTTCTTGGAAAATATTCCTTATTGGCCCAAGCCAGTGGCACCAGTATGTATACATTGTGATAGCCAAGCGACAATAGGTAGGGCAGGGCGCATGATGTACAACGATAAATCTCATCACATATGACGGAGACATAATACCGTTAGGGAACTTTTCTCTAGTGGAATTATCACTGTTGACTATGTAAAGTCAAAGGATAATGTGTCGGATCTGCTTACAAAAGGCCTATCTAGAGAAGGAGTGGAAAGGACATCTAAGGAAATGGGTTTAAGGCCTAGGACAAGTCAGCATGGCGGTAACTCTACCTAGCAAACTGGAGATCCCAAGATCTAGGTTCAAGGAGATCAAAAAAAGTTGTGTTTGATAGGTTCAACATTGTCAATTACCCAACTCATTCTCTTGATGTAGACAATGTATTGTAAACTAGGATAAGACTTAAGGTGAAAAGTCTTTTATTGATTATCTAAATTTGGTAGATTTGACCAAATAGTTTAATCTATAGGATTAAACGTTTAGAAATTACCTATGTGAGGGAAAAGTAGAAGCCGCTTCAAGGGGAATGTTAGTAGAGGCCTATTCTCTAAGCTCTCATGAAACCGGGAGGTGCTCATGGCTGAAAAGAACAAAACCGTGAGAACCATAAATGGTAAAAGACTGGTTGTGTGACATGTGTTGTCTAGGTGTACATTAAAGCTCGATGGTTCAAAGATATCAAATCTACCGATTGATCGAGTGCATCCGATGCATGTTCACTACAGAAAGATCAAAGGAAAACCCACTTATCCAGATGCAATCAGTCTTTGCTTGATGATCACATACTTGTCCGTAAAGTTTTTCAAAAAATAGCCATTCCCCATTCATGTGGGGGATTATTGGGTTCTATGTGTGTGTTTGAATGGAAAATGGAGGGAATTAAGTGGAAGATAAAATTGAGTTTACACCAAAATAGAAAGTGTGCTAAAAATAGGAAAGCTTACTAAAATTCTCCCACATTGGTGGGAGAAAGAAGCTTTAAAGTATTTATATTGTGAAACATATTTCCACATGCTAAGTGAGGCAATAAATAAGAGATGCCTCATGCCGTTGTCATCGGTCGGCTCGGCTTCGGATTTGGAAAATGATCGATCAATGAGATCTATCTTTTTGGACAAAGTTTATTTGATAGAAATTTAATACGAATACCAAAGGAAAAAAATGCAACAGTAATCCTCCATTTATGCATGCACGCAGATTTCGAACTGATGCACTATTTTTGAACTGATGCTTTGAAATGATGCACTGTTTCGTGAATTGTTATACCTGTTCGGAAAAGGACATGGTCTTTGGATGAACGGACATGAATTTTCAAAAAAGATACACCATTTAAGTGAACCATTTTCACCTTTTCGAAGAGGCATATGATAGGCTATATAAACCTGCTTTGATCCACAGGTTTGAGATACGAAATTTTCAGAATAAAAAAACTCTTCTTCTCTTAAAAATATTCTATGTGATCATTCAAACCGTTGAGTGCGTTCGTGGAATCCAATTATTTGAGGTACCACGATAATTGGATTGAAGACCATTTTATCCTGGGAGGAAAATTCCATAACCTCAGGTACAGTGAGGGAAATTATTCCTTAAGGACACTCCGTGAACTCGGGGGACTAGGTCTAAAATTTCTGTTTCATCTATTTTCTGATATCTAGCACACTTCTTGGATAGATTAGTAATAATCTTGTGTTGAAGGTGTTAAAAGAACTTCAAAACTGTTCATGTTCATACATGAACTTGGTATGAAGTAGTTGTTGTATTAATACAGATTCTAGTACCCGTAGAAGGAAAATAACACAAAGTATATTGCAACATACTCCAATTAACATATGACTCACAAAATAAATTAAATATAATTTAAAAAGCATATGTTAAAGGGTTTAATTAGAGAATAAGCTTACTCATTTTGTTCGAGAATAGAGCTTTCAACCACAGAAGTGTGAGAAAAATTGATGCCACCAAAATTAATTTGGAGAGTATTATGACGACTATTTGGAAGTGCGCCATTCCCTAAAACAATATTAACATTCATCTCACGTCTTGTAAACCTAAAATTAATCCACAAAAATTATATTATAAACAAACTACTTAATAATTCATGTACAAAACAATGTTAACGTCCATCTCACGTCTTGTAAACCTAAAATAATCCACAAAAATTCTAGTATAAACAAATCACATAATAATTCATGTACAAACATCAATTTGAAATCTTAATTTAATTAATTAATTACACCTAATTAAGAGAAATAGACGAGTGATCATGAGTTCATCACGACTAAATAAGATACCAATATTGTTACCTAATTCTTATTTTTTACATGTGCCTGCGGTTATTAAGATGCTACTTATTAACTTCACTTGTTATTTAGGCGCTTCGATATAAGTAGAAAAATACAGATTTCGTCATATCATCCTGAGATTTTTTTGAGATATACCTTTGCTAAGAAAATATTAAATAGTTACTAACAAAGTTAAGGCTCCCACTGTAAACTATAAAGCGTGCCAACTTGAAGGGTTGGGTATCTTGGTATTTAGCAGGGCCGGCTCTACCATAGGCGACCGCCTTAGGCCCCTAAATTTGAGAGGCCTCATTTTTTAACAATAATAGATTATAGATTTTTTTTTAAATATTAATATTATTTGTGGATAAATAAATTTTTCTAGATAAATGGAAAGAAAATTTAGAAAGAAGTTTGATATATATAGAGTACTATATCTAAAGAAAAATTCAATGTATTGATATATATTAAATTAAAATGTATTACTAGAAAAAATAGATTATATAATTTAAAAAATAAATTTATTCAAAAAAAATAATCCCAAAAAATTAGGACCTTCATTTGATTTTGGCCTTATGCCACTAATGTTCTTGAGCCGCCCCTAATATTTAGCATATTAATTATCAATATGTGCATCTATTTTAATATATATTTTTATTAAAAGCTCCTATTTGTTTCAAATAGATCTCATTTTAATACGTATAAAATCTAAGAGAGAAAATTGACATGCATATAAAAATTACCTGGAAAAAAAGAGTACGTATTAATTACTTCATATTCCTAGCACCTGCATTATTTGCATTATTTGCATCATTTGCTCCATGAAGAAGGATCACATCCTCTTGGTGGGCTAGTGGCTAATGAAAAGTTCAAACATAATTTTTTTTAGAATTAATTAACAAAGAAAAAATATTAAAAGTATATAATTTCATTTATAAAAACAATTAAGAGATTAGAACCAATAAGGATAAAATCTCTGCTAACAAAACCCCTAGAATTGAACATGGAGTCGTAGACATTCACCGAACTACATCTAATATTTATACTAGAGATTACATAGTATGATAATAATTTTTTTAATCATTTTCATATTTTAAATTAATATACGTTATTATGATTAGATAATGAATGAGCCATGCACAGTAATTACCTACTCTTCATGATATCTCCCATCACCATAATCATTATCATCATCATCAAGTGTAGCAATAGCAGCAGCAACATCATCGACATCTTCATCAACAACAACATTTGAAAATTGCCTCAAGTTTCCTTCTTCTTCGATTACTCGACAATTAGGGCATATCATAAGTCCACTAACATTAAACGTCGACCCAATACAATCTGCATAATAGAAAAATAGTTTCAGTACTATGCACACTGACGATAAATAAATTCAACACCAACTTATTTATTGTTTTAAAAAGAAAAAATTGTTTATATAATGAAATTAGTTAGATCATAATGTGTGTCAAATAAATATGATGAACCATATGAAATTCAATTTTTTAAATGAGATTATATTATACAAGAAAAATTGCAAGATTCATATAATTTTTTATTGTTTTATTCGTGCCTTTCATCTTTCTTGTTTTACTTCATTTATCAATGTAGTCAAAGATTTTTATCTAAAATATCAAGTAGAAATATTTTTTTGCTAACTACAACATGATTTATTATGATACAAGTTTTCTCTTTCTTTTCCAATGAGTTATAAAAAAGTAAAAAAAGTTCAATTTAATTAGTTGAAAGATCCAAATTAAAATTCAAGAAAAATTCATAAAACATGAATGAATAGCTAGCTATTACATGATTTATTAGGTATTTAGGTATAGAAACTTTCTAATAAAAAACATGAATGAATAGTTTTTTTGTTTGTTACTAAATATAAATAACATAACTATTCTTTATGTTTTCGATCATTAACATAAAGTTGATAAAATTGAAAGAAACGGCCACAGATAAGTTTGGTTATCGATCATCTAGCATTATCGACTACTTCTTCCAAGAAAATCGTACAACTATGTGAGCCATTAATATCATTTGAAAAGATTTTATTGGCCATAACTATTAGAAAAAATTAAGATAAAACACTTGGCGAAAACTTAATTAATTTGAAGAAGATAAATGAAAATTGAAATGAGGAAATAGGCAGAATTTAACAATATTATAGGAATTTTTTTAACACTAATTAATTGGCTTGCTGAGATTGTGCTTGTGTTAGATTTTCTTACTATGAATTATATTGGTGGTCAAAATGGTAACATAAAATGTAGGGAAAAGGGTAAAAAAAAGCTCATTGGCTATTATTTATTAGCTAAATTTGTCCCCAGTTATACGATACGATCAAATATATCTTTGTTGTTACTAAAGTTCTAAGAATATTACTCTTTTTAATATTCTTCTATTATGGCAAGGTGAGAGCTCATGTGACCTGACATTTAAGTGAGGTGGACGTAACGCGACATACCACCTCATCACTAGATTTTTATTTTTTAATATTTTATTTTTATTTTATGTAGAGATAAGGGAACACTTGATAGTTAAGATTTGCTATGATAAGTAGAAGGGAATAGTTTAAATTAAAAGCTCACGCATTCATTAATTCATGTGAAAAAAAAAAAAAAAAGTTCAAGATCATGGTAATATGTTAATATTTTTTAAAGCAAAAAAAAAAAGAAATATTTACCACTAGCAATCCCAAGAGAGAAAAAAGTTAATTAACCTACTAAATGCTAATCAAGTGTTAGACTCTTTTCTTTTGAATAAATGAAAACATTTTCTTATAATGGTGATGGTTGTCAATTCATTTAATTGATTACTATGTGACATCCTTTTGTGCAAATATGAACATATTTTATATTATTTTTGAAAATTTTAATTTTTTCTTTTTGGTAAATGACTAATTTTTAGTTGCTATATCTTGTCGAAATTTAAAAATAGTAAAATTATATTATATTATAAGTGGAAGCTTCTAAAATAAATAATTTACGGAGACTCTTTTCTAATGTGTTTAGTCCAAATAATCACATGAGTTGAAAGGAAAGTAACAATCAAATGACACATTAGTGTAAAGAAATTAACATAGCATTGGTTATCTAAATAGCTTGCATACTTAATTAAAAAATATAAACACAACCTAAAATGCAATTTTAAATTGTATTCTCGAAACAAAATAAATTATTCTTTAAACTCGTGCATATAAAAAATCTAAACATATCGAAAAAGCTATTTTGTAGATTATAACACAGATTATATGAATAACATTTCAAATCAAAAACTTCAACTTCATATTTTAACAGAAGAGACATGATAAAACAAAAGGGAATCAAACAAACTTGAACCTGATATCTAACATGACTTCTAATATATTAACAAAATATTACTTGAGTCAAACCTCTATATAGTTGCAGTATTTGTTTGAAAATTTCATGATTGTTGTAGTGAAATATTGTTATATATGTATAGTGTTATTCGATGCTTAGATCTCATCTAACTTTATAAACAAAAATGTGCAAAATTAGAAAGAATATCAATGTAAAAAAGGCAAATATCAGTAGAATTTTTTCTCGTGAAGTTATATATGAACAGAACTAAAGGATGGGTAATTTTATAAATGAGTGTATTGTTATAATGAATGTCATTGATGTTATAGGTAAACTGTTGTTACAGAGAAGTAAAATAAAAAATAAAAAAAATTAATTTCGAAGAAAATCATATCCCTATAATAAAATACCATTAGAATGAAATGGATAAATTTTGTCAATTTGGTCAAAGTTAATTTTATCTTTAGATGAAAGTTATTTGGAGAATTAGCCTTATAGGAAAAATCTAGAATGTGCTTTGATATTTATTTGATTAAGGGATTTAATTGAGTGAAAGACTTAGATTAGTTTAGTTGATGACTTTTATCTTCTTTAAATGTATTTTTTAAATTTTTAATTTAATAACTAATGCAATGTGTAATAAAAAGAGAAAAGACATTTTTTCCCCCTGAACTTGTCCTCCCAACTCACTTTAGCACTTAAACTTAACTTCCGTTTATTTACCCTTAACATCTTTGAAGTGTATTTATTTCACCCCTAATGCTAACGTGATATTTTTTTTTAAAAGGGAGCATTTATTTATTAAAAAAATTAATTTTAGTAATATTATATTAAAATATAATAAAAGTTTTTTAAAAAATAAAAGATAGACACTTTTTTCTTCTTCTTCTTCTTCAAAACATTATCAACAATACCCAAATTTCTCCATTAACAACCTCAAATACATTTTTCACCACTTCTCTCCTTTAATTTTTTTCATATTCCTCCATTAACACCACAAAAAAATAACCACTAAGACACTAAATTAAAAAATTTCCTCCATTAAACACCTATTTGTTAAAGAAACACGAATTGAAATCACCCATTTTCCTCCATTAAACAACCATTTTTCCTCCATTGTTAATATTAGCAAGAGAAATAAAATAAAAGAAAGTTCTTAGATCCATTTGTTAAAGAAATGGAAAACAAAAAATGGGATAGTTTCAGTTTCAAAAATGGGATAATTTGAATGAAAATTATTCAGTGAAAACTATTCAGAGGAAAATATTAACAAGAAAATTCTAGAAAAAATTTCCTCCATTAAACACTCATTTTTCCTCCATTAAATACCCATTCAAATTTCTTAAATCCATTTGTTAAATAAACACCCAACATAATTTTTTTCTTACCTTTCCTAGATTCATTTGTTTGAACAAATTGATAATTAATTGAATTTTTTAAGTGAGTTGAGTTTTCCGGCGAAAATTCACCGAAAAATCTGACAAGTGTGGTTGTGTTGGGGTGGACGAAGGTGGATGGGTGTGTGTGCAGGTGAGGCAGTATGGGGGAGAACGGAGTGTGTGCAGGTGTGAGAGTGGACGGGAGGAGGGCAGGGGAGGGGTAGGACTGGGTGTTACGAAGAAGATGGAAAATGGAGAGGGGGGGAGTTGTTTTAATTTAAACTATTTTTTATATATTTAAAAATATGTATATATATATGTAATACCCGTGCCTTTTTTCTAGCTAGAAATCATCTCAAAGATGCTAGGACTTACTTTAAAATTCAAACCTATCTTTGTACACGTAGTATTTTTTATATTTTTACTTTCTATCACGTGGAAAATTGAGTTAGCTTTCGAACGATACCAATTTTGTCCAAATCCGACATCAGGCGAGGAAGTTATGGACGTTTTATTTGGAACTGTCGGAAACGCCCAGGTATGACGGCCAAGTTGATGGACCGCCACATAAGTGACGGACCTCCACTTTGACCGTCATAGCCAAGGCACTTGAGCCACGTACTGGATAAGGACTGACGGACGAGTTGACGGATCGTCAAAGTTGTGACAGACCGTCATCCAGGCCGTCAACTTTTATCCAGTGAACCCCATTTCTGGTGCACGTCTGACGGGCGAAGTGATGGACCGTCAAGTGTCTGACGAACCGTCATTCGGACCATCACACGCCACGTTCAGTTTATTTCCAGGTCGTTTTAACAGGGGTATTTTGGTCACTTACCACTCGCTTATATATACCTAGATAAGTCCGAATTCAGCCATTATGGTCATTATTATTTTACAAATAAAAACTAGGGTTTATCTCTAAATTTAATCTCCAAGAACAAGACCCAATCTTCTTTAAGAAACAAAGGATTTCTTATCCTTCAAGTTCAAAAACATCAAGAACCTTGAGTCAGGTATGCGTAGTGTTCATCTATTGACCCCTTTTGTTAATAGAGTTCAAGAACCATGCTTTTAAATGAGAAACTTTTATTTCCTTGTTGTTATGTGATGTTCATGTTAATGATCATTGTTTAAGCTTCAAGATATTAATATAAGTTGACTTCCATGATGTATGCATGCTTGTAGCTAAAACCCATGAATTTGGGTAGTTCAAGATGATTAAAATTGTTGAGAAAACCTATGCCCCAAAGTGTGCATGCAAGGTGTTTGTTAAAATTCCTAGAATTCTAAAAATCATGTTCCCATGACCCCATAGTATTTAAATGACAAGCTATGTCAACTCTTAAGATGATTCCACATGAACTTCCATGCTATTGATATGTGTTGCTAGTATGATTATGCAATGAACATGATATTAAGGTTGTGCAAGTACTTTCATGTGGCATGAAACCCTTCCCATGTAATACATTGTTGATAACCATGCTAGTATGAAATCCCTTATGTACGATATTATGAATTGTGGAATCAAATCTTGTGATCAAGTCATGTCATTTGTGTCAGTTCCTTTCCATCGAATCCTGGGGGTATTCGTACCCAAAAAATATAGTTGTGTGCTTAGAGCTAAGTCACGTTATCTCAAAAATCTCATTCAAACCATGATGTATAGAACTCAGTCAGTCATGTGACTCAGGAAACCTCCGAAATCTCATGATCTCAGGAAAATCTCAGATAGTAGTACTATTTCGTCAGTCAACGGAAGTTAGTTACTCAGTCCTTGTATAATCAATTAAATCATGTTCAGTCTCTTCATATGGGAGTAGAAGTTAGCACCTAGTGAACCCAAGGATGGGAACTCACCTACCAGTTTAGGGTGTGATTCTTAGCAGTCATCCTTGTGTTCTAGAACTTCGTAGCCAGCGTAGGTTGAGACATATTAACCTGTCAGACTAGGATTGATGAGATGGGTTAACCTGTCAGTTGAGGGTTCCCACCTTCTCATTTGAGTACCTTCTAGTTGAGGGTCACATACAAATATCCTTACCAGTGGCGCGGTATTGACACCCCTCCAGTCGGGGCAGAGATTGGACCCCAACTTATTGGGGCATGTCGGTTAAACAACTACCTCCCACAGTTTCAGGCTCAGTCCCAGTAAAATAACCCAGATAGTTCTTCAGATATTAGTATACCAGGACTGTCAGATACAGTCAAATTCAGTTATAGTACGGAACTCAGATAGGTCCATCAGACGTAGGACTGTCAGACACAGTCACCCATGTATTCAGAACTATAGTATCAGTCATGATTAGTTATCAGTAAACTATGTATTATAGTACATATTTAGTTATCATGCATTCGTGATCTCAGTTTCTATGTATGCATGTTTGTACTCTCACGTTCATATCAGTCAGTTAGTTAGCATTGTTCATGCATATAACCCTATTTGTGTTCAGCCTACCTCACTCGTATACTCAGTACTCCAGTTGTATTGACGCATTTGTTCTATGGTGCTTTCTCTTTATGTTACACCATAGGTTCAGAGACACGATTTTCAGACCAACAGTAGCAGTTACATTCCAGTATACAGAGCTGCAGTGAGTCCTCTTCATTCGAGGACGATATAATTCAATTTATTTATTTATTATTTCAGTTAGCTATCAGTTTATGGAGTTAGTTGGAGACATGTTCCTTCAACTCCTTATTCAGACAGTGTTTAGAGGCTTTCAGATTTAGTTCAGATTTAATTCAGTTTTCAGTTGTTTTGGGTATCTTTCACCCATATGGATGTTATTTTAGTAGATTCTTTATTCAGTTGAACCTTATGGACTATATGTTCATGTTTTCTGCATAATTATGATATATACTAAAATGTACAAGTACAGATATCAGTCCTGGATTAGCTTGTGGTCCATCAGGGTCATGAGCACTGTGTAGCGTTCCGATTAAGAAAATTGGGGTGTTACAAAATTGTTATCAGAGTCTAAGGTTCAATAGAGTCCTAGGAAGTCTGAAAGTCACATCTAGTCGAGTCTTATGCATGGGTGTATTGCGCGCCACATTTATGTACAAGAGGCTATGAGATGTTTTAGGAACAATTTCCCTTCTTTCAGTATTCATGTCGTGCAAGTGAGCATAATCTCAAGTTAAACTCCCAGTCTAATCCCTTCTTCTCTTATTTTAGAATATGCCTCAAAAGAGAAGAAACCAGCCAGTTCCTCAGCCCGAGGACCCTTTAGGTGAGAATGTCTCTCATGCGTAGTTTAGAGTCGCATTCACAACACTTGCTCAGTCTGTGGCTGCCCAGAATGAATGGCCACCAGTTATTCCGTCCAATCCAGTGGCCAATTCCGCAGCAGCTAGAATTCAAGACTTCACCCGAATGAACACTCCATCTTTCCTCGGGTCTAAATCTGATGAAGACCCTCAGGAGTTCATTGACCAAGTCCAGAAGGTCATAGACATCATAGGAGTTACTTCTGTTCAAAGAGACGAGTTAGTCGCATACCAGTTACAGGATGTTGCTCAAACTTGGTAGAAATAGTGGAAGTCTGAGAGGTTAAAGGATGCAGGTCCTATAGAGTGGGAGGAATTTGTCACAACTTTTTATGACAGATTCTTTTCCCAAGAGATGAGAGAGGACAAAGTTCTGGAGTTTATCAACCTCAGGCAGGGAAATATGACGGTTAGGGAGTATTCTCTCAGATTTACTCAGCTAGCCAGATATGCCCCTCATGTGGTTGCAGACAATAGCGCTAAAATGAGCAAGTTCGTGTCAGGAGTGAATGATAGCGTGGTAAATGAGTCTAGATCTGCAATGTTGAATAGTGATATGAGTTTAGCCAGGCTCATGACCCATGCTCAGCAATAGAGGAGCAAAAGGTTAGGGCTAGGGAAAGGCAGAATAAGAGAGCAAGATCAGGCAGTTTCAGTTTTGCTCAGCCTAAATCAGAGGGAGGAAATCGTTCCCAGTTTCATCCCAAGTCATCTGCTCCAGTTCATTCTTCAACCAGTGCTCCAGCTCCTAAGCTTAGAGATAGAGCACGCGGCTCTAAATCTCAGGGCAGTGTTAGCAATGCTCGAACTAATACCCTATGTCAAACTTATGGTAAGAACCACCAGGGTGTTTGCAGAGCCGGTAGTGATGTTTGTTTCGGTTGTGGGAAGCCAGGCCACAGAGTCAGAGATTGTTTTCAGTCCAGTTATCAGGGTCAGCAAAATCGTTCCATTGCTCAGTCCGGTTGCCTAAAACAGTAGGGTGCCACTTCCAGTTCTACTAGTGGGCAACGCCCAAACAGACTCTATGCTCTTCAGACTCGACAGGATCAGGAAAATTCTCCTGATATCGTTACTGGTACGTTACAGATTTTCCATGTTCATGTTTACACTTTGCTGGATCCAGGTGCATCCTTGTCTTTTGTCACTCCATACATAGTAGATGATTTTGGAATCAGTACCAAAATTTTAGAAGAGGCCTTTTCAGTATCTACCCCAGTGGGTAAAACCATCATAGCTCGGCGGGTATACAGGAACTGCCCGATTATGATATTTCAGAAATTCACATCAGTAGATTTAGTCAAATTAGAGATAACTGATTTTGATATCATTCTCGGCATGGATTGGCTTCATTACTGCTATGCCACAGTCGAATGCAGGACCCGAATAGTTTAATTTTAGCTCCCGAATGAGCCCATCCTAGAGTGGAAGGGTAGTACCTCATCTTTCAGGGGTTAGATTATTTCCTACCTTCAGGCAAGGAGAATGATTTCAAAGGGGTGTGTGTATCATGTCGTGCATGTAAAGGATTCTAGTTCTGAGTCTCCCAGTCTTGAATCTGTTCCAGTTGTTAATGAATATTCATACGTCTTTCCCAAAGATCTTCCAGGCATTCCTCCCAAAAGGGAAATAGACTTTGTCATAGACCTTCTCCCAAATACTCAGCCTATTTCTATTACGCAATACAGAATGGCACCAGCAGAACTCAAGGAACTGAAAGATCAGTTGAAGAATCTCTTAGATAAGGGATTCATCAGGCCCAGTGTATCCCCATGGGGTGGTTCTCTCAGGATGTGTATTGATTATCGTCAGCTAAATAAAGTCACGGTCAAGAACAGGTATCTTCTTCCTAGAATAGATGATTTGTTGGACCAACTTCTGGGTGCCAGTTATTTCTCCAAGATAGGCCTCAAATCAGGCTATCATCAGCTCAAAGTTAGAGAACGTGACATCCCGAAGATAGTTTTTCGTACTCGGTATGGTCACTTCGAATTTCTAGTCATGTCCTTTGGTCTTACCAATGCCCCTGCAGCTTTCATGGACTTGATGAATCGGGTGTTCAAGCAGTACTTGGACATGTTCATCATAGTCTTCATAGATGATATTTTGTTCTATTCTCGTACAAAGCGTGATCATTCAGACCATCTCAGAATTGTTCTTTAGACTCTCAGAGACCATCAGTTGTTCACCAAGTTCAGTAAGTATGAATTTTGGCTCAGATTAGTAGCATTCCTTGGCCATATTATTTCCGGTGATGGCATTAGAGTAGATCCTCAGAAAATTGAAGTAGTAAGAAACTGGCCTCGCCCCGTCTCTCCATCAGATATCAGGAGTTTCTTGGGTTTGGCTGGCTATTACAGATGGTTTGTCGAAGGATTTTCTTCTATTGCATCTCCTATGTCTAGATTGACTCAGAAGAAGGTTAAGTTTCAGTGGTCATATTCATATGAGAAGAGTTTTCAGGAGTTGAAGACTCAACTCACCTCAGCACCAGTTCTAACTCTTCCAGATGGTTCAGACGGTTTTGTAGTCTATTTTGATACGTCCAGAGTGGGTTTAGGTTGTGTCCTTATATAGAATGGTAAGGTCATAGCCTACATCTCCAGACAGCTAAAGCCCCATGAGAAAAATTATCCTACTCATTATCTTGAGTTAGCAACCATAGTATTTTCCTTAAAGATTTGGAGACATTATTTATACGGAGTTCATGTAGATTTCTTCACAGATCATAAGAGTTTCTAGTATGTCTTTTCTCAGAAAGATCTCAATCTTCGTCAGAGAAGGTGGTTAGAGATCATAAGGGATTAAGACATGAGTGTTCTTTATCACCCGGGCAAGGCCAATGTTGTGGCTGACGCTCTCAGTAGACTATCCATGGGTAGTGTTTCTCACGTAGAGGGTTGGTAAGAAGAAGATAGCCCGGGAAATTCATCAGCTCTCCAGAATAAGCGTTCGCTTAGTCGACTCTTCACAGGGTGGTGTATGTGTTCAGAGTAGTTCAGAGTCATCTCTAGTTTACGAGGTGAAAGAAAAGAAAAACAGGGATCCCATCCTCGTCAAGCTAAAAGAGTAAGTTCAGAATCAGAAAGTAGAGGTTTTCTCCCAAGGGGGAGATAGTGTTCTTCGTTGTTAGGGTCTTCTGTGTGTTCCAGGTGTAGATGGCTTGAGGTAGCAAATTCTTGCAGAGGCGCATGGTATGCGATACTCTATTCATCCAGGGGCCACTAAGATGTACCGCAACTTGCGGGAGATCTATTGGTGAAGTGGGATGAAAAGAGATATTGTAAAGTTTGTGGCTAAGTGCTCTACATATCAGCATGTTAAGATAGAGCATCAGAACCTAGTGGGTCCATGCAGGAGTTCAGCATTCCTACTTGGAAGTGGGAAGAAGTGAACATGGATTTCGTAACGGGTTTGCCTCGAACTCGTCAACAACATGATTCAGCTTGGGTCATTGTAGACAGAATGACTAAGTCAGCCATTTCCTTCCAGTTCGTACCTCTTATTCAGCTGGGGATTTCGCCAAACTCTATATCAGGGAGCTAGTCAGATTACACGGTGTTCCATTATCTATCATCTCAGACAGAGGTATACAGTTTACCTCTCACTTTTGGAAAGTATTCCAAAAGGGTCTTGGTACCCAAGTCCATCTCAGTTCAGCATTTCATCCTCAGACAGATGGCCAAACAAAAAGGACCATTCAGACTCTTGAAGATATGCTAAGGGCGTGTGCAATTGATTTCAAGGGAAGTTGGGATGACCACTTGCCCTTGATTGAGTTTGCATACAACAATAGCTATCATTCCAGTATTCAGATAGCTCCATTCGAAGCTCTCTATGGTAGGAGGTGTAGATCTCCAGTCGGTTGGTTCGAAGTTAGTGAGGCCTCAATCATCGTCTTGACTTGGTATTCGACGCTTTAGAGAAAGTTCAGTTGATCAGAGAGAGACTTTAGGCTGCTCGGAGCCGAAAGAACTCTTATGAAGATGTTCGTAGAAAGGATCTCGAGTTCGAGGTCAATGACTATGTCAATCTCAAAATCTCTCCCATGGAGGGAGTAAAGAGGCTCAGCAAGAAAGGGAAACTCAGTCCCCGCTATATCAGTCTATTCAGGATTCTCAGTCACTTTGGAAAGGTATCTTATGAGATCGAATTGCCTTCAGATCTAGCCTCAATTAACCTGGTATTCCATGTCTCTTTGCTCAAGAAGTACAAAGGTGACCCAGCAGTTATAGTCCTTATTCAGAACATTGATGTTCAAGATAGCCTCTCTTATAAAGAGATTTCAGTCGAAATTTTAGACTATCAGATTCGTAGCCTAAGGAAAAAAGAAGTCTCTCTAGTCAAAGTTCTTTGGCGAAATCAGTCTTTTGAGGGAGCTACTTGGGAAGAAAAAGCAAACATGCGTACCAAGTACCCTCACCTTTTCTCCGCCAACCCAGATCAAGCTCAAGGTTACAGTCCTTCTTAAGCTTATTCAATTTCACATTCAACATTCAATACAACTTGATATTTTATTTCGTGTTCATGTTCTATTGAATATTCAGTCATGCATACATGTATCAGTCTAGTAAATAATTATGCATCAGATATGCATTCTCATTGCGAAGACCTTAGTCATGCATTCATGAATCAGTTACACGTGCATAAGATATGCATATTCAGTATAACGCGTTCAGTTTGTCAGTCATAATATCATGTTCCAACTACTCATGTTTGTATTATTGTTTCCCTTCTCAGTCAGTTTCATTCAAGGATGAATATTCTCAAGGGGGAGATATTGTAATACCCGTACCTCTTTCCTATCTAGAAATCATCTCAAGGATGCTAGGAATTACTTTAAAATGTAAACCTATCTTTGAACACGGGGTATTTTTGAGATTTTCACGTTCTATCATGTGGTAAATTGAGTTAGCTTTCCAACGGTGCCAATTTTGTCCAAATCCGACATCAGACGAGGAAGTTATGGATGTTTTACTTGAAACTGTCGGAAACGCCCAGGTATGACGGCCAAGTTGACGGACTGCCACATAAGTGAAGGACCACCACTTTGACCGTCAAATCCAAGGCACTTGTGCCACATACTGGATAAGGACTGACGGACGAGTTGACGGATCGTCAAAGTTGTGACGGACTGTCATCCAGGCCGTCAACTCTTATCCAGTGAACCCTATTTCTGGTCCACATCTGACGGGCTAAGTGACGGACCGTCAAGTGTCTGACGGACGATCATTTGGACCGTCACATGCCACGTTAAGTTTATTTCTAGGTCGTTTTAACAGGGGTATTTTGGTCACTTACTACTCGCCTATATATACCCAGATAAGTCTGAATTCAGCCATTATGCTCATTATTATTTTACAAACAAAAACTAGGGTTTATCTCTAAATTTAATCTCTAAGAACAAGACCCAATCTTCTTCAAGAATTAAAGGATTTCAAATCCTTCAAGTTCAAAAACATCAAGAACCTTGAGTCAGGTATGCGTAGTGTTCATCTATGGACCCCTTTTGTTCATAAAGTTCAAGAACCATGCTTTTAAATGAGAAACTTTGATTTCCTTGTTGTTATGTGATGTTGTTCATGTTAATTATCATTGTTTAAGCTTCAAGATATTAACATAAGTTGACTTCCATGACGTATGCTTGCTTGTAGCTAAAATCCATGAATTTGGGTGGTTAAGATGATTAAAATTGTTGAGAAAACCTATGCCCCAAAGTGTGCATGCAAGGTGTTTGTTAAAATGCCTAGAATGCTAAAAATCATGTTCCCATGACCCCATAGTATTAAAATGACAAGCTATGTCAACTCTTAAGATGATTCCACATGAACTTCCATGCTATTGATATGTGTTGCTAGTATGATTATGCAATGAACATGATATTAAGGTTGTGCAAGTACTTTCATGTGGAATGCAATCCTTCCCATGTAATACATTGTTGATAACCATGCTTAGTATGAAATCCCTTATGTACGATATTATGAATTGTGGACTCAAATCTTGTGATCAAGTCATGACATGTGTGTCAGTTCCCTACCATCGAGTCCTAGGGCCATTCGTACCCAAAAAATAGAGTTGTGTGTCCAGAGCCAAGTCATGTTATCCCGATAATCTCAGTCAATCCATGATCTATAGAACTCAGTCAGTCATGTGACTCATGATGTTAGCAAAATCTCAGATAGTAGTGCTATTTCGTCAGTCAACGGAAGTCAGTTACTCAGTCCTTGTACAGTCAGTTAAATCATGTTCAGTCTTCTCAGATGGGAGTAGAAGTTAGCACCGAGTGAACCTAAGGATAGGAACTCACCTGCCAGTTTAGGGTGTGATTCTTAGCAGTCATCCTTGTGTTCTAGAACTACGTAGTCAGCGTAGGTTGAGACACCTTAACCTATCAGACTAGGGTTGATGAGGTGTCTTAACCTGTCAGATGGGGGTTTCCACCATTTTCATTTGAATACCTGCCAGTTGAGGGTCACTCAATATTGTCCTTACCAGTGGCGCAGTATTGACACCCCTCCAGTTGGGGCAGAGATTGGACCCCAACTTATTGGGGCATGTCGGTTAAACAACTACCTCCCACATTTTCAGGCTCAGTCTCAGTAAAAGAATCCAGATATTTCTTCAGATATCTGTATACCAGGACTGCCAGATACAGTCAAATTCAGTTATAGTACGGAAGTCAGATAGTTCCATCAGACGTAGGACTGTCTGATATAGTCACCCATGTATTCAGAACTACAGTATCAATCATGATCAGTTATTAGTAAACTGTGTAGTAGCGTACAAATTTAGCTATCACGCATTCACGATCTCAGTTTCTATGTATGCATGTTTGCACTCTCACGTTCATATTAGTCAGTTAGTTAGCATTGTTCATGCATGTAACCCTATTTATGTTCAGCCTACCTCACTCGTATATTCAGTACTCCAGTTGTACTGACGCATTTGCGCTATGGTGCTTTCTCTTTATGTTACACCATAGGTTCAGAGACATGAGTTCCAGACCAGAAGTAGCAGCCGCATTCCAGAATACAGAGCTGCAGTGAGTCCTCTTCATTTGAGTACGATATGATTCGATTTATTCATTTATTATTTCAGTTAGCTATCAGTTTAGAGAGTTAGTTGGAGACATGTTCCTTCAACTCCTTACTCAGACAGTGTTTAGAGGCTTTCAGATTTAGTTCAGATTTGATTCAGTTTTCAGTTGTTTTGGGTATCTTTCACCGATATGGATGTTATTTTACTAGATGCTTTATTCATTTGAACCTTATGGCCTACATGTTCATGTTTTCCGTATTATTATGATATATACAGAAATGTACAGGTACAGATATCAGTCATGGGTTAGCTTATGGTCTCTCGGGGTCATGAGCACCGTGTAGCGTTCCGGTTCAGAAAATCGTGGTGTTACAATATATATATATATATATATATATATATATTATTATTATTATTATTATTAAAAGATTATTTATTTACGTGATTCCGATGTGGCGGTGATGTGGCGGTGACGTGTCAGCGAGTGTGATGCACTCTCCGTTATGAGAGTGGCATTATATATTAAGGGGTGAAAGTAATTCACTTTAAAGATGTTAAGGGGGGTAAATAAACATAAGTTAAGTTTAAGTGCTAAGTGAGTTGTGAGGACAAGTTCGGGGGGAAAAGATGTCTTTTCTCTAATAAAAATAAAGTACTAATATTACAACATTCTGCTAAAGATTTAGTACAATTATAGATATAAAATATTAATTTATAGCTTATTTAATTAGTACGAAACTTGAAATAACATGATTACAATCAATTATTAAAAATAGAGGTGAAAAGTAATGGTTAATAACCTTGATAAAAGTATACTTTATTGGGTAAATCAACAACGACGACAACAATTGTAGTAGCAAGTTGTAATAATAATGAAAATGACGGAAAAAGTAATTAATCTGAAAACTCAGGCAAATACTTTCTCCATCCCAAATTACTCATCTCAAATTTCCTAATTTGATTTCTTATTTTACTTGTCTTTTTTTCATTAATCAAGAAGAGAGAATTTTTTTTTCATGCTTTACCCTTTGCATTAATTATTTTTTCTTCAAATTAAAATGTAAACATCATTTAATAGGGGTACTATGGTAAATTAGTCATGTTATTAATTATTATTTTTAATCAATGTGTCATCTTAATTTGAGACGAGTAATTTGGGACGGAAGGAGTACAAAAGAAGGATTTCAATCGCCGTAGTCATTATCATCATCACTAATGACACACTTATGTTAATTGCTGATACAGTTTAAATATAATTTGTCCAGCTATATTATGAAATAAACATTCAATTGACGCATTTGAGTGCAGGTTAGGTGTTATAATGATCATAGATTTAGTTTAATCAAAAGGATATTTAGACAAGTTTTAGGGCTATTTATGTATTTGGCCTTTTTAACTGCTTTCAACTTTATACTTTAAACTAAGTAAATTAGATAGGCGGAGATTATAGAATTTCTCATTAAATCAGAACTAAAAACGTTTAAATCCTCGATTCACTTATAATTCTAGTAAATATTAAAAAGGAATATAACACAATAGTCAAAGAAAAATGTTCTGATATAAAACTAAAAGGCTAAAAAAAAAAATGGATAAAAGAATGTGTCGAACTCTTCAAAGAAGAAGAAGAAGAAGTTGTTGGAACATAATGTTTTTGCTTTGTGTTTGTAATTCCTTATTCATCCATAAAAATCTGCTTGCTCCCGCACTCCACTGCCATATTTTATATCAATCTTGTCTATTTAAACATGTCTATCATCAGAAAAAAAAAAATATCAATTCATGATAACAATGATGATAAACTTTCATCGTAATTTATAGAGTTAATAAATGATCAGATTCAACATATTTAGCCTTCAGTTTAAATTTGATCATTTAAAAAACTATACAACCAAATGTGCTAAAGTGACAATAAAGGGGAAAAATGAAGAAATTCATTGCAAGAATACACGCAAATGTACATGTATCGGTAAGGCAATAACCACTTCTTGATAAGTAAATAAGATTCGAAAAACCCACAAATAGTTTTTTCTTTGCCTATAATATTTGCAGAAAATGGTTTAACTGGAAATGGTTTTTATTAGTAAAGTGAGATCAGATTCACAATTTAAATTTT
Source organism: Capsicum pubescens (assembly GCA_030864215.1). Taxonomy (NCBI): domain Eukaryota; kingdom Viridiplantae; phylum Streptophyta; class Magnoliopsida; order Solanales; family Solanaceae; genus Capsicum; species Capsicum pubescens. Next base: position 294,129,344 of record CM061542.1, on the reverse strand, counting down.
ATAAATTTGACTTTATGATCGGATCAATTTATTTAATTTACTCTATTCAAAATTAATTATTTTTGCTTTAAATAAAATTTAATTTAAAACTATTAAATTCAGATAAAATCATACTTTTAACTCTATTGCCTTCCCTTCATATTAAACTACAGTCTATACCAATATATACGCATATAAATATTTGACTCATTTAGACATAAAGGATATTCAGAAAGAAATATAAAAGGTCATGAGCAACGTAAGACTGAGACTAAGTGTAGTACTTACTTATTGGAGATGAAGGCGTGGTACCAAAAAATTCATGATTTGTATGTTAGGATTTTTGCCTCGATTTTCATACCAAATTTAAGTTTTAATTTTTCTTGTAAGTAAAAATAAAAGTAACCATAAATATTTTTACTTTTCCTTAAAGGAAAATATAAAAATTTTCCATATTTGGCAAAGCTCTTTCTTGGAGGAAAGGTTTTGTACATCTATAAATAGAAGACCCCTTCTCATACCATAACACAATAGCATCCACAATGTAGTCATTAAAGAGTCTTTGTTTAGGGGAAGATTTCTCCCAATAGGTTTAATATTTTTTGATATTAGGTTTTATAATATGTAGGCTGATTGGCCAAAACATATAATAATTTAATGCTTTTTAGTATTGTTTTCTTTGTCATCTGATTTATTGTCTCATGATTTGCTAACTTTAAGCTTCCGCATGACGCCCTCTCGATTCGAACCCAACAAGTGGTATCAGAGACTATGGTTCAAAGATCCAGTGGTTTGGTAAAGCGAGGTTGAAGACAAGTCCAAGGCAGTTCTAATCAATTTGCAATCAGTTGGATGATAATGAAGATTTTGTCCAACTACATGTGGAGAAGATATTTCAATCATATTTTCAAGAATCCTGCTGTCACATCTTTTAAAATAAAGCTCTCTTTTAACCCTATTTAGGGCTTCAATATTTTTAACCCAAAAGGGATAATATATTTTTAAACCAAAAGGGCTCAATTTTTAAGAATAACAAACATCAGAGATAAATGAAGATTATATGAAGAACCAAAATTATGCATATGATATGAAGAAGGCGGATCAAGTCAAGAAAATCAAGCCAAAAAGGGGGGATTTGTTAGAATTTTTTCCCCGATTTTCTTACCAAATTTAAGTTTTACTTTTTCTGAAAATAAAAGTAACCATAAATACTTTTACTTTTCCTTAAAGAAAAATATAATTTTTTTTCATATTTGGCAAACCTCTTTCTTGGAGAAAAGGAGGAGGAAAAGTTTTGTACATCTATAAATAGAAGACCCTTTTCTCATACCATAACACAATAGTATCCAAAATATAGTCATTAAAGAGTCTTTGTTTAGAGGGAGATTTCTCCAATAGGTTTAATGTTTTTTGATATTAGGTTTTATAATATGTGTAAACACATGATTTTTGACTCTCCCAAGCTTAATATATATTTTTTTGATATTTATATTTATATTTAATCTGATATTATTTTACATCTTATTTTATTTTTAATAAATTTTTGTTAAAAATAAATAACCAAATAAAGTTAATTTTGACATATTTTATTTTTCTTTTATTTTTATTCTAACTTGAAAAATAATTAAAAAAAAATAATTAAAAAAAATATATTTTCTTTTAATTTAGATTTTTATAAATATGCAAGTAATTTTATTTTTTCTTAATTATATTTTATTTTAGGTTAGTTATATTTTATTATATTTTTATTAAGTATAAAAAATTAATTAGTTAATATTTTTATTATTATTATTATTATTATTATTTATTTTATATATAATTTATTTATTTAAATAAAGGGATCATTATCCTAAGAAAAACTACCCTACCATATCTGTATTCTAACTTCTCTCAACCTCTCCCCCATCAGCATATAACTCCCCAATCCCCATCCTACGTATAGGCTACACACTTTGAAAAAGCAACACAGACAGACAAGACATTAAAACGGAGAAAAAAAAAAGAAAACTTAAAAGAGAAAGAGTTAGAGTTTGAGTTCTGGCTTTGTTTGAGTTTCCCATGACGACGTCCTTTTTTTTGTATTCGATTTAGTTTGTCATACAGGTTATTACTCGATCCTATACTATTTATTTTATATGTTTTGTTCGAAATCAAGTCATAAACAAAATTGTTCAAACGATTTTACATGTTACTTAACATGCATGGTTGATTTATTAATGTGAGTTTTTATTATTATTATTATTATTATTATTATTATTATGAATCATGTGTTTAGGAACTTGTTCATTTATATATATTTGTATGCAAATTTGATGTTCTGGAACGGAAACATGTTTCAACTTAATTTTCAAATGGTGATATACGAAAGGGATTAACATGATGATTGCTTGACTCAAAATACGCTATTATTTTCCATCATATTTCAATCATGAGTTTTATCAATTATCTTGCTCTTTCTCTTTTAATTTTTATAAAAGTTGAATTTGTAAAGTGTTGTACCCGAACTAACAATATAAATTAATAATATGGTCATGATAGTTTAAGTTTAATTATCTTGAGTAGTTTTTCTTTAGATATGAAATTTGTTCTGGATTACAAATATTTAGAAAAATATTGACGTGTGTTGATCTAAGCAAAAATGTTATCATGAGTAGTTAGGGGAGCATCTTTTGGTCACTAATTTTGATTATTTCTTTGAAGATTAAAAAGCAACATGTAATTTTTGATAATACTACTCTAGTTTTTTTTATCTTGTAGGTTTTCTATACTGTTTATTTAATTTTATTTAAATTATTGAATGTAAAACATTTGCTTATTTTTTCGTTCATTGTGGGTTTATTTAACACCCGTCACAAATAATAAAAGAAAGGTGAGGAAAAATCATATTTGTAAAGCAGCGAGACGAGTTGCGAATTAATTCAAAACTCGTTGCAAAATAAAGAGTGAAAAGAATAAAAATGGAAAGATAGAATTATTTCGAGTTTATAAAAGACAAATTAATACCTTTAACGTTAGGTAAATTTTTTTAGGCAAGTTAAAATATTTGTCTCGACGAGAATGCGGCGTACACATCTTTCTAAGACGTTTAAAATAATTCGAGGATGCAATATTGCACTTCGGCAAAGATTGTCTTAAAATTAATTTTCACTAGTTTAATACAAAAGTTTTAAACAGTTTTAGTATAATAAAAAATTAGCGAATTTAGGCCTTAACATAATTTATCAAAAATATTTTTAGTTAAGTATAAGTCAATAAAAGCGACTGTGCTAGAACCACGGGACTCGAGGGGTGACTCACACCTTACCCCGATCAACAAAATTCCTTACCCGGTCTTCTATTTTCACAGACCAACAAAGAGTCATTTCCTTTTGATTAGAGAATCAAAAAGGTGACTTGGAACACCATAACTCAATTCCAAGTGGAGACTCTGTAAATAAATTAATCACTATTCAATAACCGTCACTTTAATTGGAAAAATCCTTCGACTCCGATCCTTTCGAGCGAAAAAGGGGTGTGACATCTCTGGCAACTCTGTTGAGGAATAAATAAGAATTCGAGCTTTTGATATTGACTTTACTTGATTTAATTATTTTATATTGTGTTTGTTGGCCTTATGTGCTACTTGTCGCTTATTTACCGCTTTGATATTGGTTGATTTGTATTATGTACTGTCATCTCTTGCGCACCCCCTCTAAGTCTCTGAAATAGGATACAAGGAATACAACGCATGCATCCTATTTTCTTTTTGAGATAGCCGGAGTGTCAAGACACCTGGTGAAGGATTATAGTCACACATGTTAGATGGGGTTCGGATCGACAACAAAGACGGTGTTGCCCTGCTATCGACCAAGTTGTCCCTCCTCGGTTCAGTGTCCGCTCGATTAAGCAAGTCTAGACACCTATCCCTATTAGGTTTAAACTTAGAAGAATTGAAAACTCAGAATATGGTTATCCCTATTAGGTGCCGCTTTATTTGCATCATATGCATTTGACATAGCGAGACTTAGCACAGGAGCCAGGTCTGTCTAGGACAGGAAACCTACTTTATAAAGATCAACATGTGCATCCTACGTGCTCTTTGACATTTGTTTGGAAGACTATTTGTTTGTTGACCGGCTTTTAGTCAATTTTAAAATGCAAGAGATTAATTTATCCTCACATTTAGTGAATTATTTTTCTCTTCAAAGAAAAAATTTATTTTTAAAAGAAAGGAAAATTTTTAGTAACATAGTTTTACGGTCTTCATGAACTACGAAGGTCTGATTCTCACATCTTAGTGGGATACGTAGGAAGTCCTTCTCAGGATACGACCCTATCTTTTAAAAATTATTCATAAACTTATTGGGGAATATTTTGAAAATATGATAACTTTCATAATTATTTTTCTAATTCTCAAGTCTAATTTATATATATCTTAATAGCCCTGAATCTTTAGGGATCATGAGGTTAAATTTTTACAAAATAAATAATATATATAAATCTTAATAGCCCTGAACCTTTAGGGGTCTTGAGGCTGAGTTTTGTACGACATAATTTTTAAGAACTACGCACACCTGATTCTCAGTTTTGTTGAGATACATAGGCAATTTTCTCCACCTGATTCGGTGGTTTTAAAAAGAAAAATTTTGAACTCTGACACATTAATTTTCTCCAAAATCAAAATAGTGTTAAGGTGGTTGGTTTGTGGCTAAGTTGGCATCTCACCAATACAACACCATGTTCAAAGAACAAGTAAGATGACCCACAAAAATGATATAGGGTCTGAGATGAGTTGGTGTAGATTGTTAGAAATGAGGAATAATAAGAAATGATCTGAAAAGTGAGAAATTTGGAGCAAAATATGAGAAACATGCAAATACTGAGAGAGAGAAAGAGAGTTCTCACAAGGATTTTTACATGTTTCAATGTTTACTTGCCTCTAAACTCCATAACACCAATGTTGGACATGTACGAGGGTCATGGTGATCCTTTGACTCATATGAAAAAGTTTTGTAATCAATGAAGAGGAGTAGGGGAAAAGAGAAATTGTTGATGGCTTACTTTGGAGAGAGTTTGAGGTGATAAATTCAAAATGATCGAGTTCGAAAAGAAAAACAAAAATGATGTAGCAATGATTGTGGAGACTCCATTAAGGCCGACGTGCAATTCAATGGCTAATATATTAAGTTCAGTAATTTAGAAGCCAATCTGCTCCCCACGAGGAAGGATTTTTGATAGTTTATTTTTTGTTTGTTTGTTTTCGTTCTACTACCCGAATTGTTTAAGTGTTGAAATTTGGGATATATCTTATTTTATTTTATTATAATCTCCATTCAAATACTTCTATCTTTTGGTCAACAAATGTGTGTCCTTTTTATTTTTATTTTTTATTATATATTATTTTTTTCTTTAAAGAGCTCTTTCTATGGTGATTCAAGTGATGTGATATGCATGTTGAATTCACAGACTGATCTTTAAATTCAATCTAATCCTGAAATATTTGACAAGAAGATAGAGTTGAAACAAAAAAGAATATAAGAAAATAAGTAAAGTGTTCAGGTATTTGGGGAGATAGTTACAACCTCTTTTGAATGTATTGAGGCAATCACTTTGTGAATCAGGAAATAACTTGATCATTGATTAGAAGATTCAATTCGAGAATTTTGAATGGGATAGATCAGAGGATATATAGTATCCACTATAAGGAAAAGAAAAAGGAAGTTAGCTCCAAAAGGGCATGAGTCACTCATCGAGAAAAAAGTACAATATAAGTGGACATGTATATTTTACAAGCTTAAAAGAAGTGACGTAAGTGAATGAGCTTAGTCACGATCAATGTTGAAAAAGATGCATATGATCTTCATGTTCTACTCTCAGATTACATGTTATGTACTTGTGTTTTTAAGAATTGATATGACGAAGGAATTTCATTCTATTACCCAAATGTTGTGTCATCCTTTGTTACCCCTTTTGAGCTTTAGTGTTATTTTCTTTCGTACCCCTCTTTTGGAATCAAAATAGAATTTGAAAAAGTCGAAAAAAAAGTATCAAGAAAAATGGAGTAAAAAAAAGAGTTAAAAAAAAGAGAAAAAATAAATCAAAACTCCAAATTCAAGCAAAAGAAATGTCCTGTACTACGTTTGACCTGATTCTTGCTATGACAAGATACGTAGGCAGCCCTACTGTAACGCCCCAAAATCAGGTCCCGAGACGTCACACGGGGCTTAGGGTCACAAGTGACCCCAAGATAACCCTTCTACTGGCATAACTCATAAGCAACTCGATAAAAATACAAATCCATACAAATCAACAGAAATTAACTCTTTTCTAAATCTGATCGATACAAAAATGGAATTTTACAAGATTATAATTCTACCTTTACAACCAAAAGTGAAACAAAATACATCAACTTCTACTGACTGTCTATGAACCCTATACTAGTACTGACTGTAGGTAGTCGGGTCATGACTCCAGACTACCCAAACTCAATATGACTGAATAAAGAAAATACAGCACTACAAACTCTGCATAACTAACCCAAGCCCTTGAATCAAAAGGACTCATCACCTACTGACTGGATACCACGAACTGACTGGATCCGAAGGTGAAACTATACCTTGTACCTACATTCCGAGAAAATGCAGCCCACATCCGAAGATGTGGGTCAGTACCATGGAAAGGAACCGAGTATATGGGGGTGTATGGAGTTGTATAAAAACATCATCATCATAAATATTTATAAGAAATATGCAGGATGTATGAAAGACTCACATAGCCCGAAGAAAATCATCATAATCATGAGAGGATGAAATAAGTATAATAACACATGTGAGTCATCATATAATTTTTCAATCACTTTCAGTTCATCAAGAATATCAATTCTCATAATGTAAAAATCATTTAAATCTTTCGAAAGAATAACTTTCACAATTCCACTTTCAAATCACTTCACCATTCACCATAGACACAAGGAAACACACACACACTGGGAGATCCTATAACCGACATAAACCATGTGAGCTACATGGAGTACAACCTACAACCCACGTTGGGGAGAGTCGTCCTATCGTTGCCATCGGAGTAGGACTTCCAGTATCAATTCAAAAACACTAGTGATCACTATATAAATCAGCCTCAGGCTTACATCCTATGGGGGCACGTAGTTCTAGGGAAGTAAGGTCACTTTATACCTCCCACTAGGTGCTAAAGATTACTCCCGAACTTAGCTTAGATATTTAAATCAGCCTCAGGCTCACATTAAAGAAAATCCACAATAAACACTTCAATAATTTTCATCGCGAGCCAATTTGCTACCCCTTTATCATAATCAATAAAAACGTGGATTTCTTTCACAGTCGAGTTCAAAATAACTCATTCACGACCAAAAGGTCAAATCATTCAAAACATCTCAAATATTCAACATCAACGTGTTTATAACACATATTTTCTCAAAATAATAATCTCAAATAGGGTTCCAAAAACCCATACATCAAATTCACCATAAAACCTTCCAAAGTTTCATACTTTATGACATAAGCACAAAAATAATCACTTAAAACTTAAAATTTCAGCTTTATAATCATATATCTTGGTAAAGAAAATTAGCTTTGGGATTCAAATCTCATTGTTCTTATAGCACATAATTTCTCAAAGTACAATTCTAATTAGGACTCAAGGTCTCATACATCAAAATCATATTAAATTTTCTCAAGATTCATGTTTTTCATCATAAATATATATAACTTACTTTAAAATCTGGAAAATTCAGCTTTATGTACAAAAATGTCATCATTCTCATTCAATTCAACTTTCAAAACATAGAGAGTATCATAATCTCATGTAAAATCATATAGGGTATAAATAACATCAAGATTTCATAATAATTATCATAAGATATGGGTTCATACTTCAAATTCATAAAAATCATGCCTTTGTAAAGAAAATTACTTTTGGGCACAAGAACGAAAGAGAGTTCGTGTTGAAAAACCCCACATACCTTGAATGATGAACTTTAGATCTATACTCATTTTTGAGGTGTTAATCGTGCCTTTGAATGATGGTTCTTGGAGTTCTTGAACTAGGAACTTGGAATCTTGAATAAATTTGCAGAATTAATGGTGAACTTTGGAGGTTCTTGAAGTTGGATGTAGGAGCTTAGGGTTTTCTTGTTGAGGGAATTTGATGAAATATAACATATAATGTTTCTAATAGTCTTTAATATAGGGTTTGGACGGATTTTGGGTGAGGGGGAATGACCAAAATGTCCCAAAAAAACAAATAATTCTCGAATCTGTCCTTTGATGGACTATTTTGATAGTCTGAAGTAGATCAACCATAACATTTTACTCCGATATCCAAATTGGATGAAACTAATTTTATTAGAAAGAAGACTATCATATCTTTCTATTGATATATAGTATCTCACCCAGATCATTGTGTATGAGGAGTTATGATCGTTTGAATTTGACCCAAAAATTCACTTTTGATACGCTGAAGTAGATCGACCATAACATTTTACTCCGATATCCAAATTGGATGAAACCAATTTCATTAGAAAGAGGACTCTCATATATTTCCATTGATATATAGTATCTCACCCAGATCATTATGTACGAGGAGTTATGATCATTTGAAGTTGACCCAAAAATTCACTTTTGATAGGCTGAAGTAGATCGACCATAACTTTTTTGCTCCGATAGACAAAATTGGATGAAACCAATTTCATCGGAAAGAGGACTCGCACAGATTTCCGTTGATATATAGTAGATCACTCAGATCATTATGTACAAGGAGTTATGATTGTTTAAAGTTGGAGCAAAAATACGCCAGTCCTCAGTACTTTTTTTTCCTGCATGTTTTACTGTTCACTACTATTCACGGTTCGATCGGAATATTTATAACTCGTCGCTCGGGTGTCCGTTTTGGATGATCCACATATCGTTGGAAATCTTATTCGATACTCTACGTAATGGTGGGTCATAATCTAAGACATTCTACACGAAAAATTTATAATTCATTCTAGAAGATAGAACCCAACACGTTTACGCATAAAATTTCAACGAAAAATTTCCCGGGGTATTACACCTACTCTGGGGTTCGATCCAATCAAAAGAAAATTCAAGTTACCCAGAATTAAATAAAACTGGGGCAAAAGATTATTTTCTTAAAAGAGTCGATTCCAATAGTTGTATATTTTACCCAATGTTGTGTAAGTTTCGAGCCCCATGCCGACCTTTCTTTCTATCCCATTCCAAAAGTCAAGTTACAACCAAAGAAAGACCTTCAGATCAATCTTTGAGAATGTCAAGACTAAAACTATTATGGGTGCATGATATTTCATATTTTGAGTTTTTTTTTTCTTAAAAAAAAATGAAAATGAGAGAGTCTTATTGGTGAAAACCCTTTGGGGAATCACAAGGTGACTGTGAGTTGTGAGATCAATAAAAATGAGTCTTATTGGTAAAAGTATTCATGGGAACCATAAGACGACAATGAGTTGAAAAAGAAAAAAAAATGGGAGCGGCTTGTTGGCGAAAACCCATCGAGGTGTCACTAGCCTAAGAAGGATTATAATCCAGAGGGAACAAGTTCAAGAATGGCTCCCTTTCAAATTCAATGAGTGGGCAAAAAGTGATAGTAATTAGTTTGGATAGATCAGGTTGTTTAATTCAAAATGCATGTCATAATCACTAGTATCAGCTACCACACCCAGATAACATGTTTCAAAAATAAAGTAAAGTACTCGAGAATGCTTGTCATCCGACAATTTTTCGACTCATAAAAGTATAAAAGGTGTATTTGAAGATGAATCCCGAGGAATCATGCAAGAGAAATATGATTTTAGTCAAAATATTTTAGTATTCAGAATTTGGGGTCAATACTACAACAAGTCAACAATACCTATCAATGATTTGCAATAGAGTTGGGCATGACAAGTGCAAAAGATCGTCTCAATATCCAAATGCCACAAATCAACCACCGTATTTTTAAATTAAAAAGTTTTCTTTATATGAAACAAAAACATGTGTTACCTTCATATCAAAGGTTTCAAAGCTTAACTATTAAAAGTTGTAATTTCTCACTTCTGCAAATGCAAGAGGCAGTACTGTTACACAGATTTGGTAATCAATAATGGTAAAAACTCATCATTCAACCCCTAGGAGATGCACTTCCTAGTCAGGGTATGTCAGTTTTTATGTGTTAGGTAACGCACTTCCTAAATTGAACCTTCACTCCTAGAAGACGTACTTTCTAGTCGAGTCATTTTATTTAACCCCTAGGAGATGCACCTCCTAGTCAGGTTATGTCAGTTTTCATGTGTTAGGAGACACACTTCCTAATCTGAATAAGCCAGTTTTTATTTGTTAGGTGAACCACTTCCTAACTTGAACCATCACTCCTAGAAGATGCACTTTCTAGTAGAGTCATTTCATTCAACCCCTAGGAGACGCACTTCCTAGTTCGGATAATTCAAGTTTCATTTGTTAGGTGATGCACTTCCTAACTTGAACCATCACTCCTAGAAGATGAACTTTCTAGTCGAGTCATTTTATTCAACCCCTAGGAGACGCACTTCCTAGTCTGATTAAGTTAGTTTTCATTTGTTAGGTGAAGCACTTCCTAACTTGAACATTCACTCCTAGAAGACACACTTTCTAGTCGAGTCATTTCATTTAACCCCTAGGAGACGCACTTTCTAGTTTGAATAAGTCAGTTTTTATTTGTTAGGTGAAACACTTCCTAACTTGAACATTCACTCCTAGATGACGCACTTTCTAGCCGAGTCCTTCAATTTAACTCTTAGGAGACACACCTCCTAATTTTGGTCATCGGTTTTACTCTGATGAGACGCATTTCCTTAGCAGGTCCTTGATTCACACTATTTACTGTTCTTTAAAAGTTGTGACCTGGTGACACTCGCAAAATTTACTAGTGCAAACTGGGGAAAAATTTGGTTCGTGTTTACTGAAATTTATTTTATGCTCAGGACCCTCTTGAAGAATGGGACAGGACCCTCCTGAAGAATGGAAATTTATTTTATGCTCAGGACCTTCCTGAAGAATGGGACAGGACCCTCCTGAAGCATAGGAATTTATTTTATGCTCAGGACCTTCCTGAAGAATGGGACAGGACCCTCCTGAAGAATGGGATAGGACCCTCCTAAAGAATGGGAATTTATTTTATGCTCAGGACCCTCCTGAAGAATGGAACAGGACCTTCCTAAAGAATGGGAATTTATTTTATGCTCAGGACCGTCCTGAAGAATGGGACAGGACCCTCCTGAAGAATGAGAATTTATTTATGCTCAGGACCCTCCTGAAGAATGAAAATTTATTTTATGCTCAGGACCTTCCTGAAGAATGGGATAGGACCCTTCTGAAGAATGAAAATTTATTTTATGCTCAGGACCCTCCGGAAGAATGGGACAGGACCCTCCTGAAGAATGGGATGTTATTTTTCTGTGTCACCTTTTATTTTGAGTTCAGGAACATATTTGAAAAATAAAAAAGAAAAAGTCCAGGAACTCGCTTGAAGAACAGGGTGAAGGAAAAGAAAGTCCAGGAGCCCGCCTGAAGAATAGGGTGAAGAAAAAGTAATTCCAGGAACCCGCTTGAAGAAACGGGTGAAGAAGTAGCAAGTCAGGAGCCAACCTGAAGAATAGGGTGAAAATTATCAATTGCAGGTCAGGAGCCTGCCTGAAGAATAGAGTGAAGATTTTAAAGTCCAAATCATAAAAAAATCTGAAGAATAAATCAATTGTCAAGTTCCTCTCTAATGTCAATAGCCAACAAGGAGGAATATTTTATGTTTCAAGTTCAACTCAGAATAACAACTATCGCACCCTTTGAGAAGTCATGAAGATTCAAGTCAAGATTCCAGAATAGCTGAATAAATAGGATCTTTCACTTGTATCTTCAATTTTATTTTTGTTATTCATATAAATGTAAAAGGAGAAGTCGCCAACCGGAAACTCGATGGAACCTCACTCGATCTCTAACTCGTTCTCTCACCATTTTACCTTTGAACTACATGTGACCTGATTCCCTTATAACCCGGGATATGTAGGCAGTCCAATACCAAGATTCGGTCACATCTTTGCTTTTATTTTATTTTATTTTATTTTTTCCTCACTTTTTGAATAATCAGAGAATAAAATATTCATCTCTTTGTCTACTTCTTTGTATGAAAATTCTTCGAAATTTCACACAAAAGAGGGGCAAAATGTAGACACAGGATTTTTGACCCTCCCAAGTTTAATATATATATTTTTTGATATTTATATTTATATTTAATCTGATATTATTTTAATTCTTATTTTATTTTTAATAATTTTTTGTTAAAAAGTAAATAACCAAATAAAGTTAATTTTTACATATTTTATTTTTCTTTTATTTTTATTCTAACTTGAAAAATAATACAAAAAAAATAATTTAAAAAATATATTTTCTTTTAATTTAGATTTTTATAAATATGCAAGTAATTTTATTTTTTCTTAATTATATTTTATTTTAGGTTAGTTATATTTTATTATATTTTTATTAAGTATAAATAATTAATTAGTTTTAGTTAAAAATATATTATATTTGTCAAAAATAGTTTTAGTTAAGTATAAGTCAATAAAATAGACCGTGCTAGAACCATGGGACTCGAGGGGTGCCTCACACCTTCCCCCGATTAACAGAATTCCTTACCCGGTCTTTCATTTTTGCAGACCAACAAAGAGTCATTTCCTTTTGATTAGGGATTCAAAAAGGTGACTTGGAACACCATAACTCAATTCCAAGTGGCGACTCTGTAAATAAAATAATCCCTATTCAATAACCATCACTTTAATTGGAAAAACCCTTCGACTTCGATCCTTTCGAGCGAAAAAAGGGTGTTACAATATGTAGGCCGATTGGCCAAAACATATAATAATTTAATGCTTTTTAGTATTGTTTTCTTTGTCGTCTGATTTATCGTCTCATGATTTGCAAACTTTAAGCTTCCGCATGACGCCCTATCGATTTCGAACCCAACAAGTGGTATCATAGACTATGGTTCAAAGATCCAGTGGTTTGGTAAAGCGAGGTTGAAGACAAGTCCAAGGTAGTTCTAATCAATTTGCAATCAATTGGATGGTAATGAAGATTTTGTCCAACTACATGTGGAGAAGATATTCCAATCATATTTTCAACAATCCTGCTGTCACATCTTTGAAAATAAAACTCTCTTTTAACCCTATTTAGGGCTCCAATATTTTTAACCCAAAAGGGATAATATATTTTTAACCCAAAAAGGGCTCAATTTTTAAGCATGACAAACATCAGAGATAAATGAAGATTATGTGAAGAACCAAAATTATGCCTATGACATGAAGAAGGTGGATCAAGTCAAGAAAATCAAGCCAAAAAGGGGAGATTTGTTAGGATTTTTGCCCCGATTTTCTAACCAAATTTAAGTTTTACTTTTTCTTGTAAGGAAAATAAAAGTAACCATAAATACTTTTACTTTTCCTTAAAGGAAAATATAAAAATTTTCCATATTTGGCAAACCTCTTTCTTGGAGGAAAGGTTTTGTACATCTATAAATAGAAGACCCCCTTCTCATACCATAACACAATAGCATCGTCCACAATATAGTCATTAAAGAGTTTTTGTTTAGGGAAAGATTTCTCCCAATAGGTTTAATGTTTTTTTATATTAGGTTTTACAATATGTAGGTCGATTGGACAAAACATATAATAATTTAATGCTTTTTAGTATTGTTTTCTTTGTCGTCTGATTTATCGTCTCATGATTTGCAAACTTTAAGCTTCCGCATAACGCCCTCTCGATTTCGAACCCAACATTGTAGTCCATCTTATTTCTCACAATTATTAATAAAATTAGTGGCCTGATCGAATCCTTTCCTGTAAACATTATAGCCAAAAAAAAAAAAAAAAAAGAAGAAGAAAAAACTACTTCTGGGCTTCTTGAATTTTATTTACTTTGCAAGAGAAGTTGTTACCTGACCAACATATGTACATATACATTTGTGCATTTTCTTGAAATTAATTTCTTCACTTGTTTTCTTCATCACCATTTTCGAGTGAGAAAATATAAATTAAAGAAGAAGTCAATACTAATGTGAAGTAAAACTGCAAATTTTTCAACTGTATACATAGATAAGGAAAAAGGTGTATTTTGTAATTTTCATAATGCATATAAGACTAAAAACAGAAAATAATAAGTTCTAGATTGTGATAATATTATGTTGTTTGAAATATATTTATTACTAGCAGGTCCCAGAAAGAAAAAATTTATTGACCTACAGCAATTTTGATCAAGTGTTAGATTCTCATCTTTTGAATAAAAGAGAACATATCATTATTTATGACTAGTTGTTATACCTTATCGGCATCTTAAAAAATATAAACTTCAAAAATATAAAATATGTACTAGAATAGTAGAATGTGAAATAAAAAGGTTAAATTTTACTCATATACAATTCAAATTTAATGTAGTCCTACATTGTACTCTTTTTTCATTCATATCCTTACTATTTGTAAATCATTTCATATTCATCCTTCTTTTGATCTAAAAGAAAATATTATATGTACTCATACATCATTGCAAAAGGAGGTACCATTTTTCTTAAGTAAGTAAACATTTTATTCACTGATCAAGTAAGCATTTTGAACTATATAGCACCAAAATTTGGACTTAGTCCTATATCTTCTAACAAACATTTTGAGCAACACTTTTCTGATTTACTTTTGATAAGGGATTCATTAGAAAGATTTGACCTCTTCTGAGTAAGTAACATTCGAGCCCATAAGAAACTGATAGAGTTTCTATCTCTGCGGAGAAACTACCAAACCACGAGGTCATATAAAGAAAGTAGAGAACCAGTGTAACTTATGTAAATCTTCTTCAGTTTCTGCCTGTGCTTTATATTTGCGAGCAGTCCCCATTAGCCAGAGACAAAAGATTCATATGCGAATACATAAGTAAACGGGCCTCAACTTGAGCCTCCAAAGATAAACTAGAACATAGGGTCAAGCTTAGGCTCCCCTCAGCTTTTTAATTATTGGTGATCTAAAGATCACGCCATCATGCGATGATAAATTCAAAAGACAATTATTCGACCAAACATTTCAAAGATTCTAATATGAGAACCAAATAACATAAACTAATGATAAGTAAATGGGAAAAGACTCAAATATAGCACTGAAACATCAGAAATGACTCATTTATGTCATCCGTTAAAAGTTGGGCTCATTCATGTCATCGCCGTTATAAAACCGGTCAATCCATGCCATTACTTTTTAACGGTGGTTTTCAAAAAAAACTGTTTTGCCAAGTGGCCTCTTATTAGAGGTCCACGTCATTTTTAAAAAAAAATAATTATTTATTTTTAAGATTTGATCCATTAAGAAGAATTCACCCACACCCAACCTATCACCTTAACTCACTTTAATATTACTCTTAATTTTGACCCTAGATTTAAACATATATATAATCATTTAGTCTTCGAACATGAAATTTACACACTTGAATACTACGTTTACAATAATATACGTTAGAATAATTAATAATTTAAAATGGTAAATGAATAAATTATGATTAAAAAATAATTTGTTTTGACTCTCGAAATTCGAACATCATCACTGTCACACCCTTTTTTTAACGTGAAAGATTGATTTTATGTTTCGAAAGGGTTTTTATTAGTAGAGTGACAAAAGATTGAAAATTTTCTTCGAAAAAGGATTATTTACATTTTTTATTCAGAGTCGCCACTTGACATAAATCGGGTGTGCCAAGTCACCTTTGGAACTCCTTTCGAAAACAGTTTGACTCTAGAAACTGATCCGCGAACACAGATTCTGGCTAAAGAATTCTGTTGACCAAGGGGAAGGTGTTAGGCATCCCTCGATCCCGTGGTTCAACCACGATCGCTTGATGGAACGTATCGGCTAATTTAACATTACAAATGTATAAACCACACAAAACACATAAAACAATCAATCAAACACATGAAACAAAACAAATAAAAATATAGTGTTCAGTCCAATTATACAGTCCAAGAATAAAAAATGCAAAAAAAATAAATCCGATTCTAACCTACACTAATCCCGAATTGCGCTCCCGTGCTTTACCCGATGTCTCGGGCTTTGATCAAGAACATCCTTCGCATACAAAATCCTTCGGGATATTTCCCGATGAGTAAATACAAATGACCTCGAGGCATTCCCCGGCTAAACGAATACGCTTTTCAAATATGGTAAACAAAACATTCAACAAATATTCCAAACATTCCAACAAACCACCAATTCTAAGTTTGCCTACCAGGGCCTACTGCTTGCCTACCCGCTCGATGACATATCACGTTCAACATCAACAATGAATCAAAGTACCCTAATATCCACTTTTATCAATTTTTGATTTCCGCCCCCAAAATAATTGACTAATTCTTCGACTATCAATTCAAATTCTCACATCTAAATCCAACATCAACCAACCCATAAAAAAGATTCAAACATGCTCAAACAACAAATCATTTCTGATTAATTAACCAACTTCAACATAGAATCACCCAAAATAAATAGACTTGCTTCCACACAATCAAGATCAAATCATCAACCAAAGCATTCCCTCCATTACACCGGGTATCGTAAACAAAGAAATAAAGTATAATAGAGGTTAGAAATGGACCTGATTCAGAACTTTCAGAGAATATTATAAGAAAATTCACTTCCGCGAACCTCAACTTGAGCCGTGACAACGACAAATCCAACTTGAATTAAATCCTCAACTTACAAACCCAAAATCATAGATTTCGACTTAACCATCCATGGATCTCGGAGTAACCGGAACTGAATTCGTTGTTTCTGGCCCACCGGTGCTCCGATGAGCTCAAAAGGTGACGGGTTGGTCCGCTTTGATCGAAGTTTTGGATATTCTCTCCGGTTCTGGCGTTTATGGTTGTTGAGTAGTGGTGGGGTGGTGTTTTTCGATCGCTGATTTCATATTTTCCGCTGACTATTGATGGGGGATGTTTTGGCCAGCCGATTTCGGCGAGAATCTCGCTGGAAAACTCAAAATCGATCCCTCTCTCTCTCTTTTCCTCACTTTCTTCGTAACTCTCTCTCTCGCGTGTGTGTCTCAGTTTCTATTTCTTGATCTGTTTCCCATCGTCTGTCCTCACTAATTGATGATTATTGTTCTAGGTGTATTATGCATTTTCCGGTGTGAATGGATGATGGTGGTTATGTGTTCTACTATGTGCATGTATTTGAATATATTGATGGATTTTTTGTATTGTATGTGTATTTTTTATGATGAATTCTAGTGCTCCCCCCTTTTGTGCCTATCTGTGTGTGAATATCCTTCCAAAAATATGGAAGAAGATAGTCCTGGGTATGTGTAGTATTAATCAAGGGCCCCCTCTGTATGTTGTTCTCCTATGGGATAACCCCCCAAAGGAAAATATGAAGGAGAGCGGTATGTGGGTAGGGTAGTAAGTGAGGAGGTATGGGGTGTGGGGTAGGCTAGTTGAGTAGGATAAAGTTTGTAAGGATGTAGATTAAAAAGATAAAATTGTTAAGGGTTGTTATTTTTTGACATTTTATGGAGGGATTATCACACGGGGTAGGATACATGGTAATACAAGGGTAAACGGTAAAAATTCTTTCGAGGAGGGAAAAAATTACGTGTCTACATCATGCCCCTCTTTGCATGTAAACACAGCGTGTTTTCATACAAAGAAGTAGACAACGTGACAGAATTTTTTCCTGACCATTATTCAAAGGACGTAACAAAAGGCAGAAGGATAACCGAGTTGGAGAGTCGTGTGAGGTCCCATCGAGGTTCCGGTCCGCGGCTCTGTCATTACATCAAAAATGAAAATTACAAGGTAAAACATAAATAAAATTACAAAATCCTATCTAAGTAACTTCTTTTGAACTCTTGACTTGCTACTTCATCACCCTATTCTTCAGGCGGGCTCCTGACTTTCAATTTATTCAGCTTGTTGCTTGGCTTTCAATCTCCTTACCCTGTTCTCCAGGACTTCTCCTGACTTGATATTTTCAATATATTGGATTTCAATTTCTTCCCCTTGTTACTTGACTTTTCATGTATTCACCCTGTTCTTCAGGCGGGCTCCTGAAATCACATCAAAACTAAAAAGAAAATTATCCCAAACAAAGAAATGCATGTTCTATGAGTTAATTGGAATGACTCAACTAAAAGGTACGTCTTATAGGAATCAAAGGGGATGACTCAACTAAAAGGTACGTCTTATAGGAATCAAGGGAGATGACTCGACTAAAAGGTACGTCTTTTAGGAATCAAAGGGAAATGACTCGACTAAAAGGTACGTCTTCTAGTAATCAAAGGGAAATGACTCGAATTAAAGGTACGTCTTATAGGAATCAAAGGGAGATGACTCGACTAAAAGGTACGCCTAATAGGAATCAAGTGAAATTACTCGACTAAAAGGTATGCCTTATAGGAATCAAAGAGAATGACTCGACTAACAGGTACATCTTCTAGGAGTTAGGGAATGACTCGACTAAAAGGTACGTCTTATAGGAGTCAAGGGAGTGACTCGACTAAAAGGTACGTCTTATAGGAGTCAAGGGAGATGACTGGACTGAAAGGTACGTCTTATAGGAATCAAAGGGGATGACTAGTCTAAAAGGTACGTCTTATAGGAATCAAGGGAATGACTTGACTAAATGGTACATCTTCTAGGGGTCAAGGGGAATGACTCGACTAAAAGGTACGTCTTATAGTAATCAAGGGAGATGACTCGACTAATAGGTACGTCTTATAGGAATCAAGGGGGATGACTCGACTAAAAGGTACATCTTATAGGAATCAAGGAGGATGAATCGACTAACAGGTACATCTTATAGGAATCAAAGGGGATGACTCGTCTAAAAGGTACGTCTTATAGGAATCAAAGGGGATGACTCGACTAAAAGGTACGTCTTATAGGAATCAAAGGGGATGACTCTACTAAAAGGTACGTCTCCTAGGAGTGAAGGTTCATTTAAGAAGTGTATCACCTATAAAATGAAAACTGAAATCCCTGGACAAGTGTGTCTCCGAGGGATATAGGATGATGAATTTTTACCATGATTTTATTATCAAACCTGTGCAGCAATATTGCTTCCTATATTTGTAAAAGTGAGGCATTACAGCCCTTGATGTTTATGCTCTGAAGTCCCTGCTTTGAAGGTAATATGATTCCTGTTTCATCAAAGAAAACTTGTGAGTTTAAAACATGGTGGCTGGTTTGTGGCTTTAGCTTTCGCGAAGATCGCTCTTGCCCTCGTCACTTTTAACCTTGCTTCCAACCATTAACATATATCATTGACTTGTGGAATCATTGACCCGAAATCAGATTATTAAGAGTGATTGAAACAAATACAGTATCTCTGCTTTGCCATGCTTCTCAGATAGACCACTTGGAACCTTAGTATTTCATGAGTTCCCAGACTTATTTGTTGACAAAACTTTCTGGCTGCCGCATTTTGGCTCACAATCATGTCTCTTTCATGAGTTGGCCTTTCTGTATTTCTTTGTATAATTGAAGAAGATGATATCCAGTTTTGAAATCTTTTCTTACTTAATTTGACATAGACTTGACTCAAAGACGAGAAAAAATGACAATGATTTTATTTGGATAACTGACTCAAGAAAATAAAAAAAAATAAAAAATAAAAGAAAAGACAATGAATGTCCCCCATTGAAAAAGATGAAAGAAAAGTTTATCTGAAAATGACAGTCAACTCTAATGATTATGACATGCATATCAGATTAAACTGCCTGATCTTTCTATCCAGAACTCTCACAAATTGTTGTTGAGTTAATGGACCCAAAACTGAGTTACTTCCTTGGGCCCAGTGCATTCGTAGACCTCATTCGGCTAGTGGCACCTTGAAGGGTTTTTGACAATAAGACTCTCTCATTTTTTTTTCAGCTCACCATCTTTCTATGGCGTCCATGAGGGTTTTTCACTAATGAGACTCTTTTATCTTCGTTTCTCTCAACTCACAGTCGTCTTACGGTGCTCATGAGAGTTTTCACCGATAAGACTCTCTCATTTTTTATCTCTCTCAACTTACCATCATCTTAAGGTGCCCGTGAGGGTTTTCACCAATAAGACTCTCTCATTTTTATTTCTCTTTTGCTTTCTTATGCTGAGGAAGACAAGTAGTTCCCAAATGCATCGTCATATCCCTTGCATGCTTAGCCTTAACATCCTCAAAGATTGATCTGAAGGTCTTTCTTTGGATGTAACTTGGCTTTTGGATAGGGTTGGAAACAAAGGATGGCATGAGGCCCAAATGACAGTTGAAGTGGTGTAGGACTTACAACTTTTGGAATCGACTCAAACAATGAGGATTAACTCATGACCCAATTTCTTTTGACTAGGCAATTCTAAATTATTATTTGGTTGGACCGAGCCCAGAGTAGGGCAACCTACGTATCTCACTCCCGACAGAGGAGAATCAGGTCACGCGTAGTTCTGGCATCTTGTTCTTTTTTTGCTTGATTCTGACTTATTCTTTTTTTTTACTCTTTTTTTCTTTGTGATTTTTTTTTACTCTAATTTCTTGACACTCTTTTCTTCCTTCGTGGACACATTTTTTTTCTTTTTTTTTTGAAACTTTCTGACTCTATTCTCTTGCTCGATACTTTTCTTTTTAGCTTTGCTGGCTTTATCTTGATTCCAAAAGAGGGGTATGAAAGAAAATAACACTAAGGCTCAAATGGGGTAAACAAAGGATGATACAATGTTTGGATAGAAGAATAAAATGCCTTCGTCATATAAATCCTTGAAAATACTAGTACATAGCATGCAATGTGAAAGTGCATGATCAACATCACTTATGACATGTTTTACAACACTAACTTTCCCTGAGTATGTGTGTCACCTCTTTTTCTATACTTGTCGAACATACAACTCCACCTTTATTGTACATCCCTCACATTGAATGACTCATGCTTTCGTGGAGTTGGTTTTTGTTTTGTTCCTCGAGAGAACACATCCACCATTTGACCTAATTGAGCTAAGTTTTTCAATTGATGACCAAGTTATTCTTGTGATTCTCAAAATAATTGCCTTGATTTTCGAAGAAGGCTTCAACTTGTCACCAAATGTCTCAGCACTCCACCTATTTTCTCAGATGTTTTTCCTAACTTTAGCCCACTGATTCAACGTTCATGGTTAAGTTGGATTTTAAGATCTGACTGAAAATTCTGCTAGCATGTCCTATCACTAGAATCAACATAAAATGCACTATGTGAAGAAAACAAACAACATATATTTGAACACAAAGGGAAAAAGGGACACTCTATTTAATTGAAATAAAAGATAAAGGGTTCGAACGTAAACTACAAAGGGACAAAACAAGTTAAAGCCCGAACTACAACCCTGAAATACTTTGAAAAATAGAAAAGAAAAGATAACAAACTACCAGACCTTTTCCTAGTAGGGAGAGGGGTGACTTCTCAATTGCTCAGTCTGACAACTTAGCCACTGGTTTTCCTATCAACATAACTAGAGCTTCCCTCAATGTCAATGTTCTGCACCATAATTGATCCATCTTGAATCATCTTTTCAGTTTCTCTTTTCAAATCTCGACAATTTTCAATACTATGACCCTGAGCATCAGAATGATACGCACATCGTATATTAGGATCAAAATTTCTTGAACATCGATTAAGAGTGCACCCAAGGAGAGGAGTGATCATGCCCCATTGTACCATTCTCTAAAATAAATTGGCATATGACTCTCCAATTGGTGTGAAGCTATCGCTCGACTTCTGCCTCGTTTCATCGTTTGGCTTGGATCAAAAATCAGTCTTAGAAGGGTTTTGGTATGTTTGTGGAGTTAGAGGACGTCTCTGAGGAGTTAGTGTGTTCCACTGTGGGTGAGATGGGGGTTGAACATATGGTTGTGCATTATATACTGGATATGGAGGTAGAGAAGCAGAGTATAATGGATTTTAGGAGTGATTATGTGGAGTTTGGGTATGAACTTGGGTTTTTGCCTGAGAGTGACGACGACGGGGTCTTCTTAACCGCTCCCGCTGTCCAACTACAATAGCAGATGCATATTCCTCATTCTTTTTCTCCCCAACACTTCCTGAACCCTTTTTAATTGCTTGAGTAGTCGCTTTCAATGTTGCAAAACTCACAATGCGACCAGTCTTAATTCCCTCTTGTATAATCTCCCCCATTTTAAGGACCTCAATAAACAACTTGCCTAATACAGGTAACAAGTGTTGATAATATGTTTCGTCCTACGCTTGAATAAATACCTCCACTATCTTACTTTCTTTCATTAGCGGTTTCACCCTAGCAGCTTCTTCACGCCATCTGATCACATACTCTTTGAAACTCTCAATATTTATTTTTTTTATACTAGTTAGGGATTTTTTGTCAGGGATCAACCCCACATTGTATTGAAATTGTTGCACAAATTCATTAGCTAGGTCATCCCAACTAATTCACTTGTGAATGTCTTGGTCAATAAACTATTCCGAAGCTAGGCCTGAAAGAATCTCCCCGAAATAAGCCATGAGTAGTTCTTCCTTCCCTCCAACACCCCTTAATTGGTTACAATAGCGCCTCAAATATGCCACTGGGTCCCCATGTCCATCATACTTCTCAAACTTTGGCATTTTAAAGCCTAGAGGAAGGTTGACACCTAGAAACATGCATAAGTCCTTATATGAGACACTTTTGTAACCCCCAAGTCCTTGCAAGTTCTTCATAGCCAGTTCAAAAATTCTCAATTTTCTGGTCATTTCCTCTTGTTCTTCTGTCACAACAGGCTTCTCAGTGTTAGGAGTAAATTCAGGAGGGTGAGTGTCAACGTAAAGACCAGTCAACTTGAATGTAGGATCGGAAGTGTAATGCTGATCGCTAGTAATATTCAATGCAGGCTCTCTTGTAGAGTAGGGAGGCACAACTCGTGGATGAACATCAAAAGTAGGAGCTTCAGGTAGTGGTGGTGCTGCAAAAGCATGAACAACAGGTGGAGCCAAGTATATGGTAGTCTTGGATTGAGGAGTGAGAAAATGAACATTGGAAGTGGTTGGATATTGTTGCCTCGGAGTCGATCCTGATGCATGTTGAGGCATATCAACAAAAATGGGAAATTGTGCATATGACACGGGAGGCAAGGTAGAAAGATATTCCATATTATCAGTGGAAACTGGAGGAGGCGGCAACCTATTAGCCGAAGCTCGATGCATTTCTATCATTTGCTGCCTTAATTTCCGAATCTCTTTACTATCTCCTAAATTCTCATTTCCCGAACTCCCTATCTGATTAGTGACAACAAACTCGGTATCCTTATTGACCATAACCTTCTCTGTGACTTGGTGCAATATGGAGGACCAGCCAAAATGCAACAAACCAACCACTCCAAACTAACTGAACAAGAGATAGAAAATGCGTTAGAGTTCAACACTTTCTCAAAATCTCTCCTTTTTTTTTGGAAAAGATCACCGAACCCAAGAAGGGCGCCTACGTATCTCACTCGCAAAAGAGGAGAATCAGGTTTGCATAGTTCGTGAAGTCTTGCCAAAATGGCCAATTAAACTCTTTGTTTTCTTTCTTTTTTTTCTTTTTCTCGAAACTTTAAGAAGAAAAGAAAATAACAATTTGTCAAAAGAATTGACGAAAATGTTTTTTAATTTTTCAGCTTTAACATCCCTATACAAAGTGAAATCTATGATTACCAAAGAAAACTTTTTGGGTTTTCAGTTTTAAATTTCATATGAAAATGAAACCTGAACCTATTAAAGGAAAATCTTTTTGCAGTTTTCTTTTAAAGATGTACATGAAACACTTACTCTAAATAAAGAGTAAAGAAAATCTTTTTGAATTTTTTCAAATAAGATCTCCGAACCAACAATAGGCTGCCTACGTATCTCACTTCCGAGAGAGGAGAATCAGGGGTACGTATTCGATCAGATTGGACAATTAATGATTCAATAACAGATTTCACCCTGACTTGAGACACGACCAAGACACACGATGAACAACATAACAATTTTTTTTTTTAGTTTTCAATTTGACACTTTACATAAAAAACGACACCAACAGCTATGAAAGAATTTTTTTTGGTATTTTTGTTATATGAAATGTACAAAACTTCTACCACCCTTTTTTTGAATTTCTCTTTTATAAAAAGCTCCTGAAAAAATCTTTTTGAAGTTTTCGAATTGTGAATGTTTGCTAAAGGAAACAAAAGGAATTTTTTTTTTGATGATGTTTTTTTTTTTTTTTGAAAAAATGAGTGCAAAAAGTAAAAAAAAAATCTTTTTTTTTTTTGGATTTTTGAATTGTGGAAAAAAAAGCCATAAAGAACCTAAAAACTACGAAACTCTTTTTTGATTCACTTTTTCTCTTTTTTTCCTCCTTTTTTTTCTTTTTTTTTCCATGCCTACACACCTTTCTTTAATTCTAGCACATGCTTTCCCCAAATCAGTCCGTCAAATGACCCTATTACCCTAAAAAATGCAACAATTAGCACGTAGGGATGCTTTAGAGGAGAGTCTCCTACAAAGGACCAAGTGGGCCCCACAAGGTCTCAATATGATGCACATAAGCATGACCTAAAGGCTGACCTACTTTGGGGTTTACTAACAAGGTCATTCGGGGGAGCATATGGTCGATAGTGGCTGCTTTGCTTTCCACCTACTCCATACATCCAACGGCTCCCCCTCCTAAAATAAGGGTGACTCAACTAGAGTTCGTGCGCACGACGTGCAATCCGGGACTTGTTGTAGAAAGAATTGACTCGGGTTATGCACATGATGACAGATATAAAGCGGTAACACACAAGAGAAAAACTGTAAACACGTAGCACTCAACAATGATAAAATAAACAACAAACGATAACACAAACAATGTTTATACACCCATAATGTCAAACTAAGCCAATACAACTTCAAAAATAAGCCCAAATTCTGAAAAATCCCCTGCAGAGTTGTCAGAGCTGTCAGACCCTTTTTTTAACGTGAAAGATTGATTTTAAGTTTCGAAAGGGTTTTTATTAGTAAAGTGAAAAAAGATTAAAACTTTACTTCGAAAAATAATTATTTATATTTTTTATTCAGAGTCGCCACTTGACATAAATTGGGTGTGCCAAGTCACTTTTGGAAATCCTTTTCAAAACAGTTTGACTCTAGAAACTGATCCACAAACCGAGATTCTGGCTAAGGAATTCTGTTGACCAAGGGGAAGGTGTTAGGCATCCCTCGATCCCGTGGTTCAACCACGGTCTCTTGGTGGAGCTTATCAGCTAATTTGACATTACAAATGTATAAACCACACAAAACACATAAAACAATCAATCAAACACGCGAAACAAAATAAATCAAAAATATAGTGTTCATTCCAATTATACAGTCCAAAAAAAATAAATCCTATTTTAACCTACACTAATCCCAAATTGTGCTCCCGTGCTTTACCTGATGTCTCGGGTCTTGATCACGAACATCCTTCGCATACAAAATCCTTCAGGACATTTCCTGATGAGTAAAAACAAATGACCTCGGGGCATTCCCCGGCTAAACGAATACACTTTTTAAATATGGTAAACAAAACATTCAATAAATATTCCAAACATTCCAACAAACCACCAATTCTAAGTTTGTCTACCAGGGCCTACTGCTTGCCTACCCGCTCGATGACATATCACGTTCAACATCAACAATGAATCAAAGTACTCTAATATCCACTTTTATCAATTTTCAATTTTCGCCCCCAAAATAATTGACTAATTCTTCGACTATCAATTCAAATTCTCACATCTAAATCCAACATCAACCAATCCATAACAAAGATTCAAACATGCTCAAACAACAAATCATTTCCGATTAATTAAACAGCTTCAACATAGAATCACCCAAAATAAATAAACTTGCTCAACCACACAATCAAGATCATATCATCAACCAAAACACTCCATCTATAACATTGGGTATCGTAAACAAAGAAATAAAATATAGTATAGGTTAGAAATGGACCTGATTCAGAACTTTCAAAGAATATTATAAGAAAATCCACTTCCGCGAACCTCAACTTGAGTCGCGACAATGAAAAATCCAACTCGAATTAAATCCTCAACTTACAAACCCAAAATCGCAGATTTTGACTTAACCATCCATGGATCTCGACGTAATCGAAACTGAATTAGATGTTTCTGGCTCGCCGGAGCTTCGACGAGCTCAAACAGTGACAAAAGGTGATGGCTTGGTCATCTTTGATCAAAGTTTTGGATATTCTCACCGGTTTCGGCGTTTATGGTTGTTGAGTAGTGGTGGGGTGGTGTTTTCTGATAGCTGATTTCTCATTTTCCGATGACTATTGGCGGGGGATGTTTCGGCCAGCCAATTCCGGCGAGAATCTCGCCAGAAAACTCAAAATTGATCCCTCTTTCTCTCTTTTCCTTACTTTCTGCGTAACTCTCTTTCTCGCGCGTGTGTCTCAATTTCTCTTTCTTGATCTGTTTCCCATCGTCTCTCCTCACTAGTTGATGATTATAGTTGTAGGTGTATTATGCGTTTTTCGGTGTGAATGGATGACGGTGGTTGTGTGTGCTACTGTGTGCATGTATTTGAATATATTGATGGATTTTGTGTAATGTATGTTTATTGTTGATGATGAATTCTAGTGGGGCCCCCCCTTTTTGTGCCTAGTTGCGTGTGAATATCCTCCTAAAAAATGGAAGAAGAGAGTCCTAGGTATGTTTAGTATTGATCAAGGACCCCCTCTGTATGTTGTTCTCCTATGGGATAACCCCCCAAAGGAAAATATGAAGGGGAGGGGTACATGGGTAGGGTAGTAAGTAAGGGGGTATGGGGTGTGGGATAGGCTAGTTGGGTAGGATAAAGTTTGTTAGGATGTAGATTAAAAAGATAAAATTGTTAAGGGTTGTTATTTTTTGTCATTTTATGGAGAAATTATCACACGGGGTAGGATACATGGTAATACAAGGGTAAACGGTAAAAATTCTTTCGGGGAGGGACAAAATTACGTGTCTACAATCACATAATTTAGGACGAAGGGAATACCACATACATGAAGGACCACAACTTTTAATTAGGAAGAATACCTAAAAAATTCTTCTAAATTTGGATTATAAGCTGTATAATTGAATTATTGGTAGTCTTAATTATTTTGTGGACTTGGCTATTTGGTAGCCTTTATACTCTTTAACGTGGACGAGGCGTAGAGCATAATTTATTTTTAGGCGTGTTAGAGTTTAAACAAATATAAAATAAATAAAAGACCACCATCTAGGTACGTAGGGTATTTTCAGTCCACATATTTTTTAGTGTTGTTTGGTACCTACTCACGCAAACACTATTTAAGTGTATATTAATGGATCTTTAATGTGTATATTAAAGAATCCACCCACGCAGAAAAAAGTTATGCTCTACGTCTCGTCCACGTTAAAGAGTATATAAAGGCTACCAAATAGCTAAATTCACGAAATAATTAAGACTACCAATAATTCAATTATAAAACTTATAATCCAAATTTCGAAGGGATTTTTAGATATTCTTCCTAATTAAAAGTTGTGGTCCTTCATTTATGTGGTATTCTCTTCATCCTAAATTATGTGATGATGTTCGGAATTCGAGAGTCAAAATAAATTAATTTTTAATCACAATTTATTCATTTGTCATTTTAAATTATTAATTATTCTAACCTATATTATTTTAAACATGGTATTCAAGTGTGTAAATTTTATGTTCGAAGACTAAATGATTATATATATGTTTAAATCTAGGGTCAAAATTAAGAGTAATATTAAAGTGGGTTAAGATGATAGGTTGGGTGTGGGTGAATTCTTCTTAATGGATAAAAACTAACAAAAAAAAATAATTACGTGGACCTGTAATAAGAGGCCACATGGCAAAACAGTTTTTTAGAAAACCACCGTTAAAAAGTAATGGCATGAATGAACCAATTTTATAACGGTGATGGAATGAATGAGCCCAACTTTTAACGGATAACATAAATGAGTCATTTCTGATAGTTCAGTGATATATTTGAGCCTTTTTCCTAAGTAAATTAATGATTCTACAAATTCCAAAGGCTAAAAATCCGAGTTTATCCAATAATTCAAAATAAAAAAGAAAAGATAATAGAGCAACCATCCACAATTTTCATTTTTCATCAGTGCCTCCTGCTTGAAGATGTACGGTAACGGATGCATTGGCAGTGAAAGACACTGCTGACCAAGCGAAGTACCTGGGTTGGCCCCGGTGCGCCCCATACGTGATAGAAAAATATTACGATGCAGCTGATACGAAGCGGATGCTTCATGATTTATGGGACCCCAATGAACATTTGGACACAAGGAAGCAATCCGCCTCTGATTAGCCATCTCGGAAGCAATTGGAGGAGCAGGAAACTGGGGCCTTGATTGTTGAATCTATTTGCTTTCAATTGCAAAGTACTCAAATTATCATATGGCTCATGATATAAATTAAACATACTTTAAATAGCATATGTTAAAGGGTTTATGAGAGAAAGCTTACCGTTTTGTTGGAGAATAGAGCTTTCAACGACAGAAGTACGAGAAAAAATGTTGCCACCATTGTTAATTTGGAGAGTAAGATGATGAATATTTGGAGGTGCATCATTCCTTGGAACATTATTAACATCTATCTCACGCCTTGTAATCCTAAAATTAATTCACAAAGTATATTGTAACGTACTCAAATTAACATATGACACACGAAATAAATTTAATATACTTTAAAAAGCATATGTTAAAGGGTTTAATTAGAGAATAAACTTACTCATTTTGTTCGAGAATAGAGCTTTCACCCACAGAAATGTGAGAAAAATTGGTGCAGCCAACGTTAATTTGGAGTGTATTACGACGAATATTTGGAGGTGCATCATTCCCTAAAACAATGTTGACGTCCATCTCACATCTTGTAAACCTAAAATTAATTCACAAAAATTATATTATAAGCAAATTAATTAATTATTCATGTATAAACATCAATTTGAAATCTTAATTTAATTAATTAATACCTAATTAAGAGAAATAGACGAGTTATCATGAGTTCATAATGACTAAATAAGATACCAATATTGCTACCTAATTCTTATTTTTCTACATATGTCTAAGATTATTAAGATGCTGCTTATAAACTTCACTTGTTATTTAGGCGCTTATGTATAAGTAAAAAAAATATAATAGAATTTTCATCATATTATCCTGTAATTTTTTTGAGATACACTTTTGCTAAGAAAATAATTTTTAATAGTCACTAGTAAAGTTAAGTCTTCCACTAAAAATCGAGCCAAACTGAGGGGTGGGAACTTTAGGTATTTTTCCTATATTTAATATATATGTTTATTAAAAGACCTATTTTTATTCATTTTAACATGTAAAAAAATCTAAAAGAAAAAAAAAATTGATTAGAAAAAAAATTATTTATAGCACCTCCACTAATAATTATATAAAAATTATTAGAAAAAAAGAGTAAGTACTAATTACCTCATATTGTTCGCACCTTCACTATATGCATCAATTGCTCCATGTAGAAGGCTCATATCCTGTAGGTGGGCTAGTGATTAATGATAATTTCAAATATTGTTTTTTAGAATTAATAAACAAATAAAAAAATATTAAAAATATATAATTTCATTTACAAAAGAAATTAAGAGATTAAAACCAACAAGGATAAAATCTCTGCTAACAAAACCCCTAAAATTGAACTTTAAATTGTAGACATTCACCGACCTGCATCTAATATTTATACTAGAGATTATATAGTATGATAATAGTTTATCTTTTAATCATTTTTATATTTTAAATAAATATGCTTTATTATGATTAGATAATGAATGAGACATGCACGGCAATTACCTGCTCTTCATGATATCTACATCACCATCATCATCATCATCACCATCATCACCATCATCATCATCATCAATAGCAATAGCACCATCATCTTCATCAATAGCAAAGTTTGCAAATTGCCTCATTACTCGGCAATTAGGGCATATCATAAGCCCTCTAACATTAAACGCCGATTCAGTACAATCTACATAATTAAAAAAATAGATTCAGTTCTATGCACAGTGATGATACATAAATTCACCATCAGCTTATTTATTGTTTGAAAAAAAAATTATTTAATGAAATTAGATAGATCATAATGTGTGTCAAATAAATGAAACGACGCCTATAAAATTTGATTTTTTAACTGAGATTATTCAAAAAAAATTACAAGATTTCATGTAATTCTTTATAGTTTTATTTGTGCCTTTTTATTGTTTTATCTTGTCTTTCATCTTTCTTATTTTACTTCTTTTACCAATGTTGTCAAAGATTTTTATCTAAAATATCAAAAAGAAAAAAAAAATTGCTAACTACAACATAATTTATTATGATACTAGTTTCTCTTTCTTTTTCAATGAGATCTAAGAAAGTAAAAAAATTCAATTCAATTAATTGAAAGATCCAAATAAAAATTCAAGAAGAATTCATAGAGTCAAATAGATAACTTTTCTTTATATTAAGTAAAGATAGATCTAGCTAGCAACTACATGATTTATTAGGTATTTAGGTAAAGAAAATTTCTAATAAAAATACATGAATGAATAGCTTTTTTGTTTGTTACTAGAAATTTATTAAACATTCAAAATATAAATAACATAACACTTACCTGTATGAGAGAAATGGCCACAGATAAGTTTGGTTATCAATCGTCTAGCATTATCCACTACTTCTTCCAAGCAAATTGTATAACTATGTGAACCATTGATATCATCTGAAAAGATATAATTGGTCATAGAAAAAATTTAGATAAAACACTTGGTGAAAACTTAATTAATTTGAAGAAGAGAAATGAAGATTGAAATGAGGAAATAGGCAGATCTCAACAATATTATAGGAATTTTTTTAACACTAATTAATTAGCTTGCTAAGATTGTAATCTCGTATTAGATTTTCTTACTATGAATTATTTGGTTGTAAAAATGGTAACATAAAATGTAGGAAAAATGGTAAAAAAAAAAAACTCATCTACTATATTATGTATGTATTAGCTAAGTTTGCCCCTAGCTATACTATACAGTCAAATATATTATCCTTGCCATTATTTAAGTTAGTAAAAATATCATTCTTTTTAATATTTTTCTATGAGTCTAAGTGACCCAACATTTGAGTGAGGTGAACGTAACGTGGCATATCACCCCATCACTAGATTTTTTTTTAAAAAATATCTTCTTTTCATTTCAAATAGGGATAAGGGAAAATTAATAATTGAGGTTTGCTTAGATAAATAGAAGGAAATAGTTTAGATTAGAAACTTGCACAACCATTAGTTCAGGTATAAAAATAAAAATATTAGGAGACCTTTAATTTATTTTTGATCCTTCACTCTACAAATTTCAACAGTATAAATAAATATGAAAAAAAGATCTATTTTACAAGTCATAAAACGTATATAGAAGTGAGAATAGAAAAAAAAAAAAAGTTCTAAATCATGGTAATATGTTGATTTTTTTAAAACAAAAAAGAATATTTATTACTAACAATCCCAAGAGAAAAAAGTTAATTCACCTACCAAGTATGAGATTATCATCTTTTGAATAATTTTTTTTGGTAAATAACTAATTTTTAGTTGCTATATCTTTTCGACATTTTAAAATAGTAAAATTGTATTATATTACAAGTGGATTGTATTATATTATAAGTGGAAGCTTCTGGAAAAAAATAATTTAAGGAAATTCTTTTTTTTTTTTGTTAACCGGCATTGCATTACAATAAAATAAAAGAAAACAAATGTTCACCCCATTACAATCAGTCGGGGTTTAATACAAAAAGCTTTGAGTTTCCACTTGGGAATGATCATTACAAGTTTTAACTAATCTAGCAAAATAAGCTCCTGCAATATCTACCCACACCACTTTGTAAGCACACATAGGTGGAACTTCAAAAAGTGTTCTTCCTAGCTGAATATTAGAATCTATCCCCCACTTGGCCAATGTTGCGGTGCACCATCTGGTTTCCTAAACTTTTTAGTTTTGACCAGCAATCATCAATGATATTATTATATAATAGATTGCCAGATGACAACATGTGTAAAACCTCAAGAGAATCAATGTTAAGCTAATTTCAATGGGAGTTAGGTGGAATTCTTCAACTAACTCCAAACCTTCTCTGAGAGATAGAAAATCCATGTGATTGTTAGTGGTCCAAGGATAAACTTTGGAGAAATCCTTGATCCAACCACCAGCATTGTTTCTCATTACTCCCTCATGCTACTTTTACCAGGGTTTCCATGACAAGAGCCATCAATATTAAGTTTGAAGGAGTTCCTGGAGGAGGATTCCACTTAATGTTACTCTCAATGTAAGTCGAGGTGGACCTATTTACTGAAGCTAGATGGAGATACTCCACAAATTTTGGATTTATCTGGTGAGAAGAAGGTTTCTCTTTTCTTGTCAAACACATTTCTATTCCTATTTTTTCAAATACCCTAAAGGCTTAAAACTAGAATGGTGTGCCAATTGAGAATATGATCATAATTGGCAGTTTTGAGTCCAGACCAAGCGTTTGACTAGTTGATAGGGTGGAGTTTTCCCAAATCAATATCATGGGTGTTACACCCCCCTCCCCCCTTTTGGAAAAGGGTAGTCTAGAAATCTATGAAGAAGAAGCATTCGAAAAAGATATGAGGGATATCTTCAGAATGGTAATTACATAAGTTACAGTTAGGGCTAATAGAAATGCCCCTCTTGGAGAGGAGAGAGGAGGTAGGGAGTCTATTGTGTTGAGCTAGCCAAAGGAATGTTTTGACTTTATGATGCATTTTACTTTCCAAATTCAAAGAAAGGGACAAGGATGGCGACTCTCGTTGGAAAAGATGGAGTAAAAGTTTTGACAGGAGAAGAGCCCATTGTCATTCAATCTCTATATCAGATGGTCATTGGAGATTTTGGGGTTAAAACTGAAGGAACATTTGATAGTCAGGATCAACTCAGTGTGAAGCTCCAGATAAAAGATATGGAATTTCCAGCTAACCCCATCTCAGACATCAACAAAAGTAAGATTTACCTAGGAGGCACTAAGAGGTTCTTAAATCATACTCCTTATGGGTTCCCAATGTAGGATACATCTATTCAACCAATAGTTGATTTTGTCCCCCTTATGGACTACCCATTGGGCACCCATTTTACAGTGTTCCCCTTCCATAAGAATGTTCTTCTAGATTCAGGAGGAGCTATATATATTGGAGTGAGACTTGTAATGGTACCTTTCCCTAAGAATGTTTGCCCAGAGACTGTTATGGTTATGGAAGTATCTCCGGGCAAGGATGGTAAGCATTATAGCATTTCTGAGTTTGCATTCTTCATTATTAAGCCACCTTCTTCTTAGGCTGGGTAAAGTGTCCCAACTAACAAGGTGCATCTTTCTTTTCTCCAGGGTAGAGCCCCAAACGATATTTCTCTGGGTTCTATTAATGGAAACAAGTATTTTACTAGGGAGACAGGTGAAGTGCATAGCATGAGTAGGGATGCTATTGGGGGAAGATGTCACTACCCGAAATGAGATCATGGTCACAAAGAGCATCCCGAACCATGTAGGCCTGGGCACCTTTTTCTATCTGGCTATCATACACAACGTTCATACAAAAAAGAGAAATGCAAAAAGTTAACAAAACGGAACATGGTCAACCTCTTAATTCACTAAACAATATGAAATGAAATCCCTAAACATTTAACAACATCTAACACCAGTCTGTGAAACCTCTAAAAATTTCAAAATGAACATCTGTCTAAGGATTAGACAAGACCCCTAGTCTGACCATAAACCAAAATAAAATAACAATGATTTGAAAATAGGCCATCCGAAATAAGGGAGGCTCACCAACTTCACACCTCTGATAGACAAATCTACGGCTTAGCGGGACCCCGGGACTGAGCCTCAGATCCTGAAATATAGGGGGTCAATACAAATGTACCGGTACACAGAGCAATCCAAAGTAATGTACTTTTATACTACATAAGTGAGAGCAATTCATAAAAATAGTTTACATACGATATAGGAAAAACACATGGGCATACTTTAATGACTTTGAAACATTTCTTTGAAATCATGAACCACTCTTTATGTTACTTCTGAGCTACATGGTACACCCTACAATATGTAATTCCATGGGCTATATGGAATCCACCCTTCATTCGACGGTCAAGCCTCCAATCCAAGTTTGCCACAAAGATTGGAGTATCATTAAAGGGTGACACGCAAAAAAACCAGCATGGTGCCATGATCCCCAATCAAATAAACATGTTGTGGTAGTGCACAAGACCACAAATCATGGCTCCAAACCATAGTCCCAAATTGGGACGACATAAATCAAGGTACAAAAGACCACACAGCATGGTACCATAATCGCGTGTCGACAAATCATGATTTCTAGCTTTGAGTTTCTCAACTCGTACTTTCTTCGGGTAACCATCTAACTCTCTTTAAGCCCAGTTTTAACCTTTTCCTAACATGAATCTTTCTGAATTCAAAATCCGAGTAAAATCTATATTTTTAGTCTGTTCTGATTCTTCCATGGCATTCATCTGTTTGGTATTGTCATACCAAGACTTGCAAGTCATATGTCTAAGACATATAGTATCATTTTACAATCCCTTCATTCAAAACAAAGTATTTGGACCACTAATTCATTCAAATAGTACAAGAGAATTTGTATATCGAAGTACATGAAAACATATGCAAAGATTTCCACTTTCAATTCTTAAACATGTGGTGGTCATTTACTTCATAGCAAACCATGCAATTCTTCCAATAATTATCGATAATATTTACAAACAAGATAATGCCCTCTCTTCAGTTTATTATCAATATCAAGCCTTAAAGGATAGTCAAGAATGTTTATGTGATGCTTCTAAATATGAAATTCATCAAATCATAACATGTGAAAATCAAGTGATGTTATAACAAGAGAGGGAGTATAGACATTCATGCTCTTAATTCAACTTTCAATCTCAAACCGCATACATACATATATACGAGCAAAAATAAATTTTTGGGGAAGGCCTCAAGACCAAAAAATTATTATCAAAAGGGTTCACAATGCATATTTGGTAATGTAATTTCAAAATCGTTCGTAAACATATGATTTCGTAACTTTAAACCTTACTCAAAATAATTTCAACATGCCCATGTAGTTTAGGAAAACCCCATGTACCTTAAGTTCCATAGTTTGAAGAATGAAACTCTAATCTTGAAACTTTTCTTGTGAATCTTGAATTGAAAGTCTTGGATTCTTGTTTTGGAGAAGAAGAGATGAATCTTGTTTCTTTAGAGGTGGCTAGAGTTTTTCTTTGATAGAAAATTGAATAAAGAGGCAGCTAATGATCCTTGGGGCTGAAATTTTGTGTTATGGACAGATTTTGGATGAGGAAATATGACCAAAGTTCCCCTAGACCCTTAAGAAATTGAAACAACGTGTGAAACAGCTTCAGGTTGCTTCAGATATCGCATCGGGGAGAGAAACGCCTCACGTCGGCTTACTGCCTCTCACGAAAAATACCATAACTTTTTACTCGGGTATCAAATTAAAGAGAAATTGGTATCGATGGAAAGTTAACTCAATTATCTATAATTTGGTGGGTATAGCTGCAAAATTCTACGTGCATCAAAAGTTATACATGCTTAAAGTAGACCCTTATAGAATCAAATACAAAGATTTAGCCGAATCAAATGCTCTTAGCTCAACTTCGCTCTAAGTGATTCCTATGAACATTTATCAACTCGGAAGCACTTCAAACACGAGGATGTAGATCATGACACATTAATTTAAATATAAATTATGGGATTACAGTTTACACACGTAGGAACGATAGTTCGATTTCTAGCTCAAAAATTGGTGTGTTACATCATCTTTCCCTTGGGATCATTCGTCCCCGAATGATGGGTAGGAACTTTTTTTAAAGCTCGAAAAGTGTAGAATAAAGAACCTAATATCACATTGAATATTATTCCTCAACAAAATATGCAATAGCATCATACGAGCTTCATGACAACCCCTAGTGAAACGTGTAAGCTCGAAACATGAGATAATAAGAATTTACATAAAGATGACCTTGCACACGATTTCTAAGGATCATGATCATCAAAAAATATGGTATGAATTTATTTGGTGATCATAGGCCTGATTTACATTGGTACTAATAATGAAATAAGATTTCGCTGAAGATAAGAAATAGAAACATTCTCTACAATACAAGATACTACAAATAGGCCTAAAACATCTAGACACTACTCAACTATGGCCCAAACAATAAATAACACACTTCATCATTTCCAACTTACAATTCTCCCATAACACATCTAATCACAAGAATTTGTGTCCTGCTGTATAATACTTCTATGTTGAAGCCTAACTCAGAGGAAAGGGGTCCTACCTTAAACTTTGTGACCCAGTACTCTACAACACATAAAAAAATCACCTCAGCTCATCAATATAATCCAACAATCTCAAGTCTTAATTTAAGGTATAATAATCACATGGCACATTGGTTTGTATTTTCATCAATCACAACATTCAAGCCTATCATTACTACACCTCACTTCATGGATCTCTCCACTAACACCAGCAAATTCAATCACTTTCACAAAGATTCTCGCCATATATTTCCCTCCTAACTATTTCACATAACGAAAGTTCATCTCCCTCCCCCCCCTCTCTTATAACCTTAGCTCAAGAAATTATATCAAGATTTTCACCTTCAAGAACATCTATTTCCCTACCTAAAACTTTACTAAGCTTCCATAACCACCATCCTACTAACACACAGAGGGTCATTGAGGGACCCGAGCATAAGTATCATGAATGGGAGAAAATTCAGTAACTACCTTAATTTATCCCCACAGGTCAAAGTCACGATCCTAGACTTGCAGACATATCCTCAGATCAACTCAATAACCACAACTCTCAACACAAAGGGTAGCACCATACACATATAAACGCTAAACTCCCTTTTTTAACTATGCTCTATAGGCATTGCTTTCCAAGAACACTACTCTTAATTAATTTTTATTTTTGCTATCCTCTATAGCCATCAACCTACAACTCATAGTCTCATGAGCATACCCATCCTCACTCCTTATTACATAAAAATTCACTCTCCACTAATTAACATTCTAACATTATACCACTAATCACATAACCTACAACATAATAAAATTTGTAAAACTATCCCAGAGGCACATACCGTCTACCTATATTCCCTCAATTTAGCTCTAAAAAACATCACACAACAACTCCTTAGTCTTCCCCATACTACAAAATTCAAGAACAGGAACTAGGTACACAAAACACTTATACACATAAAAATTTATTTAACAACATGCTACCTGGGGCAACTTATTCTCCTTTACCCACGCTCTTATACGCTTAATGACAACCATAATTCATCGTTATAACACTAGTCTCATGTATATATACATACATACATATATGTATGTGTGTATGTATGTATATATCATAATTATCCACTCCTTATTCCTCAAGTTGCCAACCTAGGTTATTCTGAATATTGCATCAAGCCCACTAATTCCTTTCCACAAGACATGCATTAACAATCTTAAACTACTATTTTCACCACTACACTCCACATCTTATTTTCTAACAACACCCATCATATGAAACATGCCAAATACATACCCATCATGGGAGAAAATCTATAACATACTCGTAATAATATCTGGCGAGGTCTCCGCATCCTGGCGGTTAGATAAGGCATATAATCGGTTACAACCACCATCGGCAGATAAAGTAGTACCCTTAAAAAGAAGAGTTGTGGATGCGGCTTGGGACGTAGATCCCCCTATATTCCCTGCAGTTGAGGGACAGTCCCTCTGAAAATGGCCCACTTTGCCGAAAGAATAACACGTATGAATCTCAGAATAACACTTCCCTGAATGATTCCTCCCACAATTGCTACAGCGAGGGCATGACCTAAAAGGATGCACCACACTCTCCTGGGATTGGGTTTCATAAGATCCAGGCCTATCTCCTGATTGAAGCCGTTGTTCACCCGAAGGCCTGGGCCCAGATGCATTTGTTGACGATTGATTATTACTCCAAAACTTCTTTTTAGACCACCTATTTCCCTAATTACCACCTTGGTGCTGACTGTTATTTTGATCTGTGGACTTAGCACTTTTAGCTTCTCTTTCTTTACCCCTAACCTCAGCCAGCCTCTTCTTTTGCTCTTCTACCTGCTGCATGTGCACTGACAACCTGGATAAATCCATATCCTTATTCAGCATTGCTCCCTTGCATTCCAACACCAATTCATCTAAGAGGCCGGATGCAAACTTTCTCATGTGAGCTCTTATACTACCCGCTAATTCTAGAGCATACCTGGACAACTGGGTGAACTTCAATGTATACGCTTTTTTACTCATCATCCCTATCTTCAGATTCAAAAATTCTACAGCCTTTGCTTCCCTTAATTCCTGGGGAAGAAGAAATCTAGGAAGGCTTTTACAAACTCTCCCCAGACAGAAGGCTCAGCATTACCAACCTTCAAATCCTCTCATTCATTATACCATTGATTGGCCATATCCTTCAACTGATGGGCTGCCAACTCAACTCTTTCAACCTCATTCGAATGCATAACTCTAAAAAAAATTCCAGTTTATCAATGAACCCTTAGAGGTCCTTGTCAACCTTCGTGCCAGTAAACATAGGTGAGTTCATCCTCATAAATTGACCAACCCATGTAACATCAGATGAACCATACACAGAACCCACATCTTCTGACCAACGGATTTGAGAGGCCACTAGCCGAGCAATCATATGGATGGACTATCAGAACTCGGCATTCAAAACTTCCCTCTGAGAAGGCTGGGGACAATTACCACCAGTATGTGGAGCCCGAGGTGGACTAGTCGGAACAGGAGGAACTCCCAAAGTAGCAAAAAACTCTGGGGTACGAGATCTATTATGGGTTCGTATCCCATGAGTAGGACGGGCATCCTTAGCTTAGGCATTCTATTCGTTGGATCTATAGGGAGGCCTGATAACTTTTTGAAATATAGAAAATTATTTATTAGAGGACATTCAGACACTATAGCACGAACTAAATCATGAAAAGAAGAGAGACATTCCTAAACACCTTGTAGCCTCCTGTTTATAAGTGTTGCGCACTACACACTCATAAACAAGACTCTACCCAATGAGATTTTGCAGATACCCTAAGACCATGAACCATTCTTTGATACCAAGTTTGTCACGACCTAAGTCAAGACCCTGGCCGCGATGAGCATCCCAAACCATGTAGGCTCAGGCGCCCTTTTCTATCTGGCTATCATACACACCATTCATACAATTTAGAGAAATGTAAAAAGTTAACAAAATTGAACATGGTCAACCTCTTAACTCACTAAACAATACAAAATGAAATCCATAAACATTCAACAATATTTAACACCAGTCTATGAAACCTCTAACAATTTCAAACTAATATCTATCTAAGGCTGGAACAAGGCCCTCAGTTAGACCATAAACCTAAATAAAATAACAATGATCTGAAAATAGGCCTTTCAAAATAAGGGAGACTCACCAACTAAACACCTCTGATGGACAAATCTGCGACGTAGTGAGACCCTGGGACTGGGCCTCAGATCCTAAAATATAGGTGGTCAATATAAATATACTAGTACGCCGAGCAATCCAAAGTAATGTACTTTTATATAAAATAAGTGAGGACAGTTCATAAAAATAGTTTACATATGATATAGGAAAAAAACATGGGCATACTTTAAAGACTTTGAAGCATTTCTTTGAAAGCATGAACCACTCTTTATGTTACTTCTGAGCTATATGGCACACCTTAAAATCTGTAATTTCATGATCTATATGGAATCTACCTTTGACTCGGCGGCCAAGCCTTCAATCCAAGTTTCTCACAAAGATTGGAGTATTAGTATGGGTGGATACGCAAGAGCACACAACATGCCATGATCCCAAATTAAATCAACATGTCATGGTAGAGCACAATACCACAAAGAATGTCTCTTATCCATAGTCTAGAATTGGGATGACATAAATCAAGGTACACAAGACCACACAGCATGGTACCATAACCCCGTATCGGCAAATCACGATTTCTAGCATTGATTTTCTCAACTCGTACTTTCTTCGGGTAACCATCTAACTCTCTTTAAGGCTATTTTTATCCTTTTCTAGACATGCATCTTTATGAATTCAGAATCTGAGTAAAATCTATATTTTTAGTGTGTTCTGAATCTTCCATCACATTCACCTGTTTGGTATCGTCATACCAAGATTTGTAAGTCATGTGTCTAAGCCATATAGTATCATATTAGAATCCCTTCATTCAAAACAAAGTGTTCGGACCACTAATTCATTCAAACAGTACAAGAGAATTTGTATATCGAAGTACATGAAAAAATATGCAAAAAAAAGATTTCCTCTTTCAATTCTTAAACATGTCATGGTCATT
Source organism: Capsicum pubescens (assembly GCA_030864215.1). Taxonomy (NCBI): domain Eukaryota; kingdom Viridiplantae; phylum Streptophyta; class Magnoliopsida; order Solanales; family Solanaceae; genus Capsicum; species Capsicum pubescens. The sequence goes on along the minus strand of CM061542.1, from coordinate 294,088,856 downwards.
TACTTTATAGCAAACTATGTAATTCTTTTAATAATCATTGTTAATATTTACAAATAAGATAACGCCCTCTCTTCAGTTTATAATCAATATCAAACCTTAAACAATAGTCAAAAACCTTTATGTCGTGCTTCTAAATATGAAATTCATCAAATCATAACACGTGAAAATCAAATGATTTTATAACAAGAGAGGGGGTATAGACATTCATGCTCTCAATTCAACTTTCAATCTCAAACCGCATACATACATATATACGAGTAAAAATTAATTTTTGAAAAAGGCCTCAAGACCAAAACATTATCATCAAGAGGGTTCACAATGAATATTTATTAATGTAATTTCAAAACCCTTCGTAAACATATGATTTCGTAACTTTAAACCTTACTCAAAATAATTTCAACATGCCAATGTAGTTTAGAAAAACCACATGTATCTTAAGTTCCTTAGTTTGAAGAATGGAACCCTAATCTTGAAACTTTTCTTGAGAATATTGAATTGAAAGGCTTGAATTCTTGTTTTGGAAAAGAAGAGTTGAATCTTATTTCTTGGGAGGTGGCTAGGGTTTTTCTTTGATAGAAAATTGAATAAAGAGGCAACTAATGCTCCTTCGGATTGAAATTTTGTGTTATGGATGGGTTTTGGGTGAGGGAATATGACCAAAGTGCCCCTAGACCCTTAGGAAATTAAAATAGCATGTGAAACAACTTCAGTTCATGTCAGATATCGCATCAGGGAGGGAAATGCGTCGCCTCGCTATCGCATTGGCTTGCTGCCTCTCATGAAAAATGTCATAACTTTTTACTCGGGTATCGAATTAACGTAAAATTAGTATCGTTGGAAAGATAACTCAATTATCTATAATTTGGTGGGTCTTGAGCTGAAAAATTATACGTTCATCAAAATTTATACAGGTTCAAAGTTGACCCTTGTAGAATCGAATACAAAGATTTAGCCCAATCAAATGCTCTTAGCTCAACTTCACTCTAAGTGATTCCTATGAAAATTTATCACCTCAAAAGCACTTCAAACATGAGGATGAAGATCATGACAAATGAATTTAAATATAAATCATGAGATTAGAGCTTACACACGTAGTAACGATGGTTCAATTTCTAGCTTTAAAATGTGAGGTGTTATAGAAGATTTTCCAGGGTAATTCTCCCAGCCATAGAGAGGAAGTTTGTTTTCCATCCTGCCAATTTTTAGTTCAGGTTATCAATAATTAACTTATAGTCACTATTGTAAGGTCTCTTTTGCAGGATGGGGAAACCCTAGTATTTACCAAAAGAATTACAAGATTGTATAGAGAGGACATTTGTGAAGAGGGCTTTATTTTTTGGGGACAGTTCCTGGAGAAGATTACTTTAGATTTATCTTGATTAACCCTTTGGCCAGAGTGAAGTCTGAAGCTATGAAGGACATTTCTAATAGTAACACCAGCTACTCTCAATGGCCTTAGCAAAAAGGGTTAGGTCATTAGCAAAATAAAAGATGAGATAGGTGGGTACCCCTTTGACTGATGGAGATGGGTTGCCAGTTAAGGATATCTACCTCATGTTCTATTCTCCTAGAAATAAGCTCCATAAACAAAATAAATTGGTAGGGGGAGATGGGATCTCCTTGTCTGATACCTCTACTGTGCTGGAAAAACTCAGTTCTTTCCCTATTCACCAGAATGGAGATAGACAGGGAGGAGATGTAAGAAATAATGATGGAGGTCATTCTAGGGGGGGATCCTAAATAAGTTGTAACACCCTGTATTTTTCTTGGCTCGATTCAGCTTTTAGTTGCTTGCATAAGGGGCTTAATTCATGAAAACATCACCAAGTATTGGGGGCTTAGTCATTTTTAAGGCTTCTAAACTTGGAGGATTTTTAAATTGATCTTTCCGATCTCGAGATGATAGTTTTTGAGTTAATTCATGTTCAGGGGTGTAATGAGTATGTCTCGAAGAAGTTTTGGATCATGAAAACAGAAGGATACCGCGATAAGGCCGCATCGCAAAAATAGTCCCGTTCTCATGTTCACCGCATCGTGGCGAGGGAATTCAACTACCGTAATTAGACTGCATTGCGGTAATCCTGTCGTGTCTAGTTTCAAATTTAAATTCCTGAGAGCCAACTGGATGTTTTCCCCCTCAACCTAATCATTCATAACACGACTTTGGCATCAGTTAGGGCATAATTTTACCCTTCTTCTCCAAATTCACACTCAAGAAAACCCTCCCCTTTCCCTAAGAATAAAAATTCAACTCTTTTTCCCTCAAGTAATCTAGAATTCAAACTTTCCAAGTTAAAGAACCTTCAAGAAAGTGTCAAGATTAGGGTTTCATCTCCAAGTTAAGAAAATTAAGGTATATGGGACCATCCTAAACTCCATGGGAGTAAGTTTTATTGATTTATCATGTTTAAAGATTTATAATCATGTTTACGAAAAAGGTTTTTGATATAGTTTTGAATATCATGTATCATGGATTTCTTTTGATGAAAGTATATGTTGTATTCAACTCCTTTTATAGAATTAAATTATTATCACATATATATATGTGTTTTCAGTTTTGAAACTGAAAACTTTAATTGAGAGCATGAATAACAAAACTCCCTCTCTCATCATGATGTCTCTTGATTTCCAGTGTTGTGGGTTGTACAAATGCATGATTTTTGAAAGATGACTAGACAATGAATTCCTTACTAAAGCTCATGAATTAATATTGTTTATGACGTGACGAGGGGGTGTTTCTTATTGTAAACGTTCATTGTGTCTATTGAAAGATTTCATGGGTTTTAAGTAATGCGAACATGAGATGGCCACCATACGATTGTAATATTGATAAGAGAGTGTTTTTGTGTAAACTCATATGAAAATCTATAGCAATACTCTCTGTCAAATGATGTTTAAAGTTTTTGGGTGGTCAATAACATGATGATGAATAAAAAGGACTACGGATACGTTATGGTGCAATATGAATGACTTGCAAGTCTGGGTATGACGATGCCCAGCGATGATATGCCCTTAACAGAATAAGTATTGAATGTTTCAAAAGCATGAAGCATGGTCTTAAAGGACTAAAATTGGGCTTAAAGAGAGATAGTTGGTTACCCGAAGAAGGCTTGAGTTCAAATAACTCTTAGCCCTAAATTATGTTTTTCTGATATGGGTTTATGATATCCGATATTATGGATTTTACTCTAGCGATGGCCTTATGGCGTAGTACGAACCAATCCTTGATGAAAACTCGGATTGGGTGCTTGGACTCCGATTTAAGGGCGGAGTCCATATAGCCCGTGGATAAGCATGTTTGTAGGGTGTACCATCTAGCTCAGAAGTAAAATGAAGAGTTGAGTCATGATTTCAAGAAAAGTTTTTGAAGATTTTAAGTTATGCCCATGTGTTTTCGTTTACCTTATGATAAATATTTTTATAAAATGCTCTCATCTATGTTGTGTAAAAATATGTTATTTTGGATTGTTTCACGTACCAGTACCTTTGTGTATTGGCCCCCCATATTTCAGGTTCTGAGGTCCAGTACCATAGTTCCGCTAATTAGTAGATCGTTGTTAGACATTTGGAGTTGGTGAGCCTCCCTTATTTTGAAAGGCTTTTTTCCATGTGTTGATTTCATTTGATTTTAGTTCATGGTCTGACCAAGGTCCTTGTCCCGAATTTAGATAGATAATTGTTTTCAGTTCAGTAGTGACTTCGTAGAGTTATTATAGATGGTTTTGGGTTTCTGATGAACTTATGTTCCACATTGTTAAGTTGAGATAGTAGAACAACTATATTTCCAGTTTACTTTCGTATTTTGAAAATAGATGAGTTATGCTTATGACTACAAGCTAAGGGGTCTCTCGGTCCCTCATGGTTTGGGATGCCCATCGCGTCCAGGACCTCAGTTCAGGTTGTGACAGAAGTGAAGGACTTGCCTAGTGAAAATCATTCCAACCTGTCAAAAGTCTTTTCCAGGTCAATCTTGAGTATCATATTACCCTGTTTACCCTTCGTCTTTTGGAAGTGAGAGTTGACCTCTTGGACAATAATGACATTGTCTGAGGTCCTTCTATTAGGGAGGAAACTGGGTTGGCTTGGTCCAATGATTTTAGATAGGAAAGGTCTAAGCCTTCTAGCTATAATCTTGGTAACAAGATCATATTGAGTATTACAAAGACCAGTGGGTCTGAAGTTCTTCAGGTTCGAGACATTGGAGCATTTAGAAATGAGGCAGAGATAGGTATTATTTACTTTAGGATCCATGGAGCCCTTGTTGAAAGTATCAATACAGAATTGTGTCATAGTTTGGCCCAAGATGTTTCAATATCTTTGATACATAAAAGGGTGCAGGCCATTAGGGCCTTGAAAGGAATACTATCCAGGTGGTGGTGATCTTCATAACTGGTAGAACCCCTGGGGGATGGCATTTCCAGGAGGAGTAGGAATGGTCGGTGCTAAAAAAAATTCGTAGAAGGAGGTGATATGAGCCGAAATAGCCTCATAGGAGTGAATCCAGTTACCATTCTCTTCTTTGAGACCATTGATCTTATTTCTTCTCCTTCTATTGAGGGTGCTGGTGTGGAAGAATTTTGTGTTAGCATCCCCCTCAAACAACCAATTAATTCTGGATTTAAGAATGTGTTTTGAGCTAATTATGTGTTTAATCCCAATAATCACATGAGTTAAAAGGAGAGTAACAATCAAATGACACATAAGCCTAAAAAAATAATATACTTAGCATTGATTATCTAAGTAGCTTGCATACTTAAAAAAAGAATATTAACACGTCCTAAAATGCAATTTTAGAAGATTATATAGCATTGTATTCTCAAAAACCAAAATAAATGCTTCTTTAAACTCGTGCATATGAGTATTCTAAAAATATCTAGAAAGCTATATGTAGATTTTAACATAAAAGATTATATGAAGAACATTCGAAACCAAAAACTTTGACATCATATTTTAATAGAAGAGACGTGCTAAAACACAAGGGAATTAAACAAACTTGAACATGATTTGTTTGAAAATTTCATGATTGTTATTGTGTGGTGTTGTTATACATATATAATGTCATTCAATGCTTTAGATCTCATTTAACTGTTATTAATAAAAGTGTGCCAAATTAGAAAAAATATCAATAAAAAGAAGGCAAATATCAATAGCATTTTTTTCTCGTAAAGTTATGAACATAACTAAATGAGGGTAATTTTACAAAAATTATACCATTATAATGAATGTCATTGATGTTATAGGTGGGAAAATCTAGAATGTGCACTGTTACTTGGTGGATCAAGAAATTTAACTGAGTGAAAGACTTGGATTAGTTTAGTTGATGACTCTTATCTTCTTTAAATTAATTTTTTGATTTTTAATTTAATAACTAATGCAATGTGTAATAAAAATAAAGTATTAATAGAGAAAATACCCTATTACCCCCCTGAACTATATCCAAAACGGTTGTGACACACCTCAACTTAAAGGGGGTCCTATTACCCCTGAACTAATTAAAAGTGTAATTTTGACACCCTTAGTGCCTACGTGGCACATACATGGCACACACGTGTGCCTACGTGGAGACTTAAGTGTGTTGTGCCACGCATGTGCCACGTAGGCGCTAAGGGTGTCAAATTACACTTTTAATTAGTTCAGGGGGTAATAGGACTCCCTTTAAGTTGAGGTGTGTCTTAGCCGTTTTGGGTATAGTTCAGGGAGGTAATAGGATATTATCTCGTATTAATATTATAACTTTCTGCTAATGATTTAGTACAATTATAGATATAAAATATTGATTTATAACTGAATTAATTAGTACGAAACTTGAAATAAGGTGATTACAATCAACCGTTAAAAAACAAAGGTGTAAAGTAATGGTAATAACTTTGATAAAAGTATAACTTTATTGGGTAAATCAACAACAAAAACAATTGTAGTAGCAAGTTGTTATAATAATGAGAAATGATGGAAAAGTAATTAATCTGCAAAATCAAGCAAATAAAAAAGAAGGATCCCAGTCGTCGTAGTCGTTATCATCATCAACAACAACAACAGTAGTAGCAAGTTGTAATAATGATAATAATGATAAATAATAGGAAAAGTAACTAATCAGTAAACTCGAGCAAATAGAAAAGGATTTCTTCATAGTCATTATCATCATCACTAATGACGTACTTGTGTTAATCACTAATATGTTGAATATAATTTGTCCAGTTATATTATGAAATAAGAATTCGATTGACTCAATTTGAGTGTAGGTTAGGTGTTCTAATGGCCATCGACTTAGTTTAATGAAAAGGATATTTAGACAAGTTTTGGGGCAATTTATGTATTTGGCCTTATTAACTGCTTCCAACTTTATACTTTTAAATTAAGTAAATTAGATAGGAGATGATAGAATATCTAATTAAATTGGAGCTAAAGACGTTCAAATCCTGAATTCACTTATAACACTAGTATATATTAAAAGGAATCATAACGCAATAGTCAAAGCAAAATGTTGTGAGATAAACAAAAAGGCTAAAAAGAAAATTGGATTAAGGAATGATGCCGGATTCTAAGAAGAAGAAGAATAAGATGGAGAAGAAGAGGAGGAGGAGGAGGAAGAAGAAGAAAATGATGATGAAGAAGAAGAAGAAGAATCGTCTTCATCATCATCAACAACGGCATTAGCAGCAGCAGCAGCACCAACACCAGCATTTTCATCAGCAACAGTATTAGCAAATCGCATCTAGTTTCCTTCTTCTTCGATTACTCGGCAATTAGGGCATGTCATAAGCCCCTTAGCATTAAATGCCGATTCGATACAATCTGCATATAACGAAAAAATAGTTTCAATTCTTTGCACAACGACCATACATTAATTCAACACCAACTAATTTATTGTTTAAAAGAAAAAATTATTTATATTATTAAATTAGTTAGATCATAATTTGTGTCGAATAAATAGAACGATGCATATTAAATTCAATTTCTTAAATGAGATTGTAAAAGAAAAAGTACAAGATTTCATGTAATTCTTTATTGTTTTATTGGTGCCTTTCGTCTTTCTTGTTTTACTTCATTTACCAATGTAGTCAAATATTTTTATCTAAAATATCAAAAAGAAATATTTTCTTACTAACTACAATATAATATATTAGGATACAAGTTTTTTCTTTCTTTTCCTATGAGTTAAAAGAAAGTAAAAAAAGTTCGACTCAATTAATTGAATGAGTCAAATAAAAATTCAAGAAAAATTAATCTGAATCAAATAGATAATTTTTCTTATAGATCTTGCTAGATACTATATGATTTGTTAGGTAGTTACATGTAGAAAAATCTTAATAAAAATACATGAATGAATATTTTTTTTGTTTGTTATTAGAAATCTATTAAACATTTCAAATATAAATAACATTTCAGAAGAAATGGCCGCATATTAGTTTTGTTAGCGATCGTTTAGCATTATCCACTACTTCTTTCAGGCAAATTGTACAACTATGTGAGCCATTAATATCATTTTTAAAGATATTGTTTGCCATAACTATTAGAAAAAATTAAGATAAAACATTTTATGAAAACTTAATGAATTTGAAGAAGAGAAATATAATGAAGATTGAAGTGAGGAAATAGGCAGATCTAAACAATATTATAGGAAAATTTTTAACACTAATTAATTAGCTTGCTATGATTGTAATCTTATCTTAGATTTTCTTACTATGAATTATATTGATGGTCAAAATAATTACATAAAATGTAGGGAAAAGAGTAAAAAAAACTCATTTACTTTAAATTATTTGCTAAATTTGTCCCTGGTTATACTATATGGTCAAATATATCCTTACCGTTATTAAAGTTAGTAAAAATATCACTCTTTTTTATATTTTTCTATTATGGCAGGTGAGAGCCCATGTGACCTGACATTTAAGTGAGGTGGACGTAACCTGGCATACCACACCATCACTAAATTTTTATTTCTTAATATATTCTTTTCATTTCAGATAGGAATAAGGGAATAGTTGACAGTTTCTTTGATAAATAGAAGGGAATAGTTTAGATTAGATACTCACACATCCATTACTTCAGGTATAAAAATAGAAATATTAGGAAAATTTTAATTTGTTTTTGACACTTCATTCTACAAATTTCGACGGTATATATAGATATGAAAAAAGATCTATTTTAGAAGTCACCAAACGTATATAAGAGTGAGAAAAGAAAAAAAAATTATAAGAAGTTCTAAATCATGGTAATATGTTGATCTTTTTTAAAACAAAAAAGAATATTTATTACTGACAATCCCAAGAGAAAGAAAAGTTAATTGACCTACCAAAATTCTAATCAAGTGTTAGATTCTCATGTTTTGAATAAACTTTTATATTTTTTTATAAATAACTAATTTTTAGTTGTTATATCTTTTCGACATTTAAAAATAGTACAGTCATATTATATTACAAGTGGAAGCTTCTAGAATAAACAATTTAAGGAGATTCTTTCCTAATGTCTTTTAAGCTAATTAGGTGTTTAATCCAAATAATCACGCGAGTTAAAAGGAAAGTAACAATCAAATGACACATAATCCTAAAAAAATTAATCTATTTAGCTATAATTCCCAGGGAGTACACCCTGTACGCCACACGGTGCCTACGGTCCCGAAAGACCACAAGCTAACCCATGAGCTGGTACCTGCTGTGAGCACTGAATAATACTGATAAATAACATGTGCGGAATTTCAACTGAAACGCCATAAGGTTTTAACAACTAAAATCAATACTAAATCATGTTTTAAAATGTCTGTAAACATACTGGCAATACTAATAAAATGATTGATAATCACAACTGAAAACTGACCAACTGTCCGTACTAGTCTAAAAGCTTCTAAATTGTCAGACTGTGGAGTTGATGGGACAAGCCCCCAACTAACTCTGACTGACTAAATAACTGAACTACTGACATAATTGAATATAAGATAACTCGTCCTCGAAGTATGGGGACTCACCACGACTACTGTTACTGATGCACTAGAAAGTTCAAGTACGATCGAGAATTCGAGCATCTAAATCTATGATATAAGACATCATAGTGCAAGAAACGAGTATGCGATCAGTAATTTGAATGTACTGTTATGCTAAATGAGGTTAGGCTGATATACATAGGTTCATGTGCCTGAGTAATTACTGACTGAATGTATAGCATGGAGTATTGAGTAAGAATGCATGAAAACTGTAAAACTGAGAATGCATGATCAAGCATAAAACAAGTTCTGAAATAGTTTGTAAACTGAAATACTGAAATCTGATTATTGAGTAACTGAAAAAACTGTATGCTATGGTCAAGAGGGACTGAACTGAATTTCGAACTGAGTACTGAAACTAAAACTGTGGGAGATATCATCTAACTGACATGCCCAGTTTGAGTTGATCGGGGTCTAACCTATGACCCCAGTTGGAAAGGTGTTAGTACCGTGCCATGGGTACTAAAATTGGATGTGGAGTTAGTCCTAATCTAGCGGGTGACCCCTGATATCAGTCCTAAACTAGCGGGTGATCCCTAAGAGTGTCAGTTCTAAACTGGCAGGTGACATCTCATAACCTAAGCTGGCTACGTAGTTATGGATCATTGGGATTGCTCCTAAGGACACAGTCCCAACTGGCGGGTGAACCCCCATCCCTAGGTTCGCTCGGTACTGAATCCTACTCCCAACTGAATGACATTGATTTCTGGAATTAACTAACTTAACCAGATAAGAAACTGATCATGATGGCTAACTGAGTGCTAATGCTCATGATTTATCTGAAACTATTCTGAAACTAAGTAAACAGCTAAATTTCGGGTATTCATAACCCCAGGAATCGATAGAAATAACAATAGGACCACAAGAAACTTTGAAACCATGGAAGAAAATTGTTCACAATTATTCACTTAAGCATTTCATCAAACACATGGGGACTAAGAATTTAACATGGGGATGCTTTTTAAACACGAAGAGATAGCACAATCACATGACCAAATCATAAATTGAGGGTTTTATTCTGTATTTGTATGAACATAATATGGAAGTCATAATACTTAAAACATACTATAATGCATTTCACGTGAAATCAATTGAAAACATAACTTGAAAATCGAATTACCAAGATATAGCTAAACATACTTCAAATTTCAACGTGTAAGGACACTTTCTATCAAAAACTCTTGGAAACATAACAAGGGGTCATTATTCAAATACCAATCATGCAGGTATTTCATCAAATACTTGAAATTCATAGAATTGAGCATGAGAATAGTCAAAACATGAGATGCTAACATAATTGAAATACTACAAATAATGGATTTAGGGAGTTAACATGCAAATAGAACCATTCAAGCGTGTAAAATTTAATTTCAACAACAATTACTTGTAAACATCATGTAAAATCGAAATTCATGGGATCCATGGATAAAGTTTATAATAACATGTAAGGATCATTATTTTAAACTTAAAATTGGATTATTGGACACCATGGGTGGAAAGGACCCATGGATGAACATCTAACATATCTCAAAAACTTAAATCTTGAAGGAAAATAACTTTTCTTGAAGGTTCTAGAATGGTGACGCTTGGATTTTTGTTCTTGGGAATGGAGGAGGGTTTTTACGTGAGTTGATTTTAGGAAGATGGGCAAATAATGCACTTTTGGGTGTTATAAATCGTGCTATGGACGTTTGGGGTTGAAGGGAAAAGACCAAAGTAACCCTTGACCCTTAAGAAACTAAAACTGTGGGGGGAATATCCCCCATGGTGCGACCCCTAGTTAGGTTAAGCAACCCTCGTGATGCGACCCCCAGTCGGGTTGAATAGCCATCGCGGCGCGGGGCTATCGCGACCCCTTACTGCCTCTCACAAAAAATGTCATAACTTTTCACTCGGGTATCGAATTAAGGCGAAATTGATATCGTTGGAAAGCCGACTCAATTATCTACAATTTGGTGTGTCTTGAACCGCAAATTTCTACGTATATCAAATAGTTATACACTTTTAAATTAGACCCTTGTAGAATCGAATACTAAATTTTGAATGAATGAAAAACTCTTAGCTCAACTTTGTTCTAAGTGAGTCCTATGAATATTTTTTACTTCAAAAGCACATCAAACACGAGGATAAAGATCATGAAACTAATATTCACATGGGAATCATTTGGATTATGGCTCATACACGTAGTAACGACAATTTAAATACTAGCTCGGGAATGTGGGGTATTACATTATCTCCCCCTTGGTAATATCCGTCCTCGAATGAGACTGGTTAGACTGAGAATACTGTACGAAGATAAATGAGATCATATTATAAACATGCATGACTGAAAACATGATTGGGTAACTGATTCTAAAACTTGATACATGAACTGAATATCATGAACTAAACTGATTTCTTGAACACATGTAATGACATGAGAATGGTTATAAGGATGAGATAGGACGAGAGAGTTCACTTATGAGTAACCATTACCTCAAGATGGATCTGGTTTCACGAAGAAAATATGAGAGATTTAGGACATGAAAACTCGGGGATATCTCAATATCTCCCCCTTGGAATAGTTCATCCCCCGAATGATACTGACTTGGCTGCAATACTAAGGAAAGACTGAGATGATATACAAAACACTTACAGAATAAATCATGACTGAACATCTGGAATCTGAAACTTATGCATAAATTGAACTGAGCTAAATTCGTAATTTGAATGGGTGCAAATATTTTACCTCATGGAATATCCATATTCATCAGACTTCAGATAGTATAACTAGATGGAAAGATAGAAAACCATAGGAACTTGTATGTCTGACTACTACGCTGAATTACTAGTCATACAAGCTAACTCATATTGAAAGCTTATACTTAACTGGAGTATTTCTTCGACACTCTTTCAATGAAGTTCTAATTACCTAGGGAGCAACGAATCTTGGGCATGGTCTGAATAAGACATTTGAATAAGAAATCACAACATGGCTAAAATTCTGTAATATGGAACACTGGTACGAAGCATCGTCTAGGATAAAGTTACTAAGCCTTATGCACTGCAACTACTAACTTTCAATCTTAGCCAGACTTCTCATATACTCCCTCAACTATACTTTCTACTTCAACGCCACACTTCATGTGAGGCTACTGAAAATATTTGCATAGGCACTGATAACTCTACCTACAAAAGTCTAAGCTGGACTGAATTCTCCCACCATGTTTAAGCCTACTCGAATCTACAAAATACACGCATAATACTATAATAGTAGACTGAGTTATCAATTCAATACACTCTACATTTTCATAACTTCCCATCTCCTAAATAATTCGGATTACCCTTTTAACAACTAAATACAACCTCTTACTAGCCATTCACTAACTCGTAATGCATTTATCCACTTACACACTAATATGACATTCAAGCCTATCTTCATAACTATAGTCTCATGTAAAACAAGCATTCAACAATCTTTCTTTAACATGAAACATTTCCTCTCTCCCATCTAAGCAATTTCTCATCACTACATCATTTCATAAAGAGAGTTCACTAAAAGGTTAAAACATGAGGACCTGGAGCTTGAATGAACACTATATAGAACTTGACACTTAACTGAGGCCTGAGGAATAGAATATCAACATCATAGATTCATCAAGAGAACTAAACTGAGGATATACTTGACATAATCTAAATTTCACTGATCATTAGGAGTGTAGCATGAGTCATGGGAACTGAGCATACTGTAAAACACGAATACATGTGTCATGAGATTCATAATGTGAGTTTGGAGTTCATAAATTCATGGAATATGATTCGGACTGTTGGGTGAAAAAACTACTTATACTAGGAACTAGAAGCATACATGATTTTCTATAAAGTACACGAATATGAGCTATGATCATAGGGCTGACATGTAAGGCATGAGTAGATATCGTGATAACTGAAATACAAAACTTTGCACTGAGATGAGAATGGGTTGGGCATCATCCCTTACTACTATTCTATAATATACTGGTATCACTACTAGAATTTGAGAGAATGACTTGGTTACTTGTTCTATCATCTCCTCCTTAGCTTCAAGCCATCATTCTAAGTCTGTGAACCAGTTAACAAAGTCTAAACTGAACTGAAACTACTTTACTCTAGAGTTCGAGATATAACAATACTCATAAACACTAAACTCATCTGAAGGACTGCACCTGAAAGTGTAAAACCCTACAGCTGATACTTTCTTCTGAGATAGAACTCTTAACTTTCTATAGCCCCAATAGTCATCCTACAATAACTTAAACACTGACTAACATAGAATTTCCAGGAGTATCACCATACTAACTTCCTTAATAGCCTATTAATATCACATCTCTAAACTTATATTTCTCCCTAAACCATGAGAATTACCATTACACCTGGACATCTAGCATCAACATCTTACAACCTATAACTTAGATGATAAGAACATCAATTACTACATTACTAGCCCCATTCAGACTTAGCACTCAAAGGTACTTCATAAGCACACCCACACCATCATACTTAGCTTAAATTCTTGCATACACTATTTTCAAGCCTACTGATTCACCTTTAATACAACTAGCCCCACGGATACATAGTCTACCAAATTCAGATAACACTATCCCCACTTTACTGCCACTAAACTTCTGGATTCATGCTTCTAACTCTAGGTCATACCCTATCATATAATTTTGAGGATGGATCTAAAAGAACAACTGGCTTCGGCTCAAAGCATGATTTTTTATGATCATGAATGAAATATTTCAATCTTTAGAACGTGAGGGCACTGATGGGATCATTTTAATCTCGCATGCAATCCCATAACTATTTGTGGGGAATGCCTAAGAAAGTTCTATCTAAAAGGATTTAAGTTTGGCTACTTTTATTGATTCAAGAATAAGGTAAAGTTGGCACGAATGGACGTGAGAATCTACATAAGTTCCTTAGAGAACACTTCTAATGCACGATCTGAGACATGAAAGAAGGAAAATATTTCCTAAAAATGTCTTGTAGGTTCTCGTCCATAAGTGTGGCGCGCTTCACATCCATGCACAAGACTCTACTCAACGCGACTTTCAGACTCCCTAGGATACTTTAAAACCTTAAGCTCCGATACCAAGTTTGTAACGCCCCGGGAGTACACCCTAAACGCCACATGGTGCCTACGGTCCCGAGAGACCACAAACTAACTCATGAGTTGGTACCTGTTGTGAGTACTTAATAATAGTGATAAATAACATATGCAAAATTTCAACTAAAATGCCATAAGGTTTTAACAACTGAAATCAATGCTAGATCATGGTTTAAAATTTCTAGAACATACTGGCAATACTAATAAAAGGACTGATAATCACAACTGAAAACTGACCAACTGTCTGCACTAGTCTGAAAGCCTCAAAACTGTCTGACTGTGGAGTTGATGGGACAAGCCCCTAACTAACTTTGACTAACGAATTAACTGAACTACTGACATAACTGAATATAAGATAACTCATCCTCGAAGGAAGAGGACTCACTATTGCTGCTGATGATGATGCACTGGAAATTCTAAGTATGATCAAAAATTTGAGCATTCGAATCTATGATATAAGACATCATAGTGTAAGAAACGAGTATGCGATCAGTACTTTGATTATATTGGTATACTATATAAGGTTAGACTGATATACATGGGTTCATTGTATAAGTAATTACTGACTGAATGTATAGCATGAGGTACTGAGTAAGAATGCATGAAAACTGTAAAAACTGAGAATGCATGACTAAGCATAAAACAAGTTCTGAAATTATCTGTAAACTGAAATGCTGAAATCTGATAACTAAATAACTGATAAATTGTATGCTATGGTAAAGCAAGACTGAACTAAATTCTGAAATGAGTATTGAAACTAAAACTGTTGGAGGTATCATCTAACCAACATGCCCCAGTCTGAGCTGATCTGGGTCTAACCTATGACCCCAGTTGGAAGGGTGTTATTACCGTGCCACGGGTACTAACAATGGTTGTGGAGTCAGTCCTAATCTAACGGGTGAACCCTGAGATCAGTCCTAAACCGGCGGTTGATCTCTGAGAGTGTCAGTCCTAAACTGGAAGGTGGCACCTCATAACCTACGCTAGATACATAGTTCAAGAACTTAGGGATTGCTCCTAAGGACCCAGTCCTAACTGGCGGGTGAGCCTCTATCCCTAGGTTCACTCGGTGTTGAATCCTACTTCTAACTGAATAACACTGATTGCTAGACTGAACTAACTTAACTATACAAGTAACTGATCATGACAGCAAACTGAGTGCTAATGCTCATGATTTATCTGAAACTATTCTGAAGCTACTGAAACTAAGTAAACTGCTAAATTTTGGGTATTCATAACCCCCAAGAATTGATAACAATAACAATAGGACAACATGAAAGCTTTGAAACCATAGAAGGAAATCATTGTTCACAATTATTCACTTAAGCATTTCATCAAACACATGGGGACTAAGACTTTAACATGGGGGTACTTTTTAAACATGAAAAGATAGCACAATCACATGAACAAATCATAAAGTGAGGGTTTTATTCTGTATTTTTATGAACATGATATTGAAGTCACAATATTTAAAACATACTATAATGCATTCCTCGTGAAATCAATTGAAAACATAACTTTAAAATCGAATTACCAAGATATAACTAAACATGCTTCAACTTTCAATGTGTAAGGACTCTTTCTATCAAAAACTCTTGGAAACATAACAAGGGGTCATTATTCAAACCCCAATCATTTATGCATTTCATCAAACACTTGAAATTCATAGACTTGAGTATGATAATAATCAAAACATGAGATGCAAACATAATTGAAATACTACAAATCATGGATTTAGGGAGTTGACATGCGAATAGCACCATTCAAACATGTAAGGTTTAATTTCATCAACAATTACTTGTAAACATCATGTAAAATTGAAATTCATGGGAGTTCATGGATAAAGTTCATAATACCATATAAAGATCATTTTGTTAAACTTAAAATCGGATTCTTGCATTCCATGGGTGGAAAGGACCCATGAATGAACATCTAACATACCTCAAAAGCTTAAATCTTGAAGATGAATAACTTTTCTTGAAGGTTCTTGAATTGTGACGCTTGGATTTTTGTTCTTGAGAATGGAGGAGGGTTTTACGTGAGTTGATTTGACGAAGATGGGCAAATAATGCCCTTTTGGAAGTTATAAATCGTGCTTTGGACATTTGGGGTTTAAGGGAAAGGACCAAAGTAACCCTTGATTCTTAAGAAGCTAAAACTGTGGGGGAATAGGCCCCATGCCGCAACCCCTAGTTGGGTTAAGCATCCCTCGCTATGAGACCCCAAGTCAGGTTGAATAGCTATCGCGGCGCGGGGCTATCACGACTCCTTACTGCCTCTCACAAAAAATGTCATAACTTTTCACTCGGGTATCGAATTAAGGCGAAATTGGTATCGTTGGAAAACTGATTCAATTATCTACAATTTGATGTTTCTTGAACTGCAAATTTCTTCGTATATCAAAAGTTATACACGTTCAAAGTAGACCCTTGTAGAATTGAATACTAAACATTGGACGAATGAAAAGTTCTTAGCTCAACTTTGTTCTAAGTGATTCCTATGAACATTTTGCACCTCGAAAGCATATCAAACACGAGGATAAAGATCATGAAACTTATATTCACATGAGAATCAATTGGATTATGGCTTATACACGTAGGAACGACGGTTCAAAGACTATCCCGGGAATGTGAGGTGTTACATTAGCATTGGTTATCTAAGTATCTTGCATACTTAGTTAAACAATAATAACACTGCCTAAAATGCAATTTTAGAAGATTATACAGAATTGTATTCTCAAAACAATATAAATTATTCTTTAAACTTGTGCATATGAAAATCCTAAAAATATCCGGAAAGCCATTTTGCAGATTTTAACATCAAAATTATATGAAGAACATTCCAAATAAAAAACCTCAACATCATATTTTAACAAAAGAGACATGCTAAAACAAAAAGGAATTAAACAAACTTGAACATGATTTGTTTACAAATTTCATGATTGCTATAGTGAGGTGTTGTAATACATGTATAGTGTCATTTGATGCTTTAGATCTCATTTAGTTGTTATTAATAAAAGTGTGCAAAATTAGAAAGAATATCAATGAAAAAAAAGGCAAATAACAATAGCATTTTTCTTGTAAAGTTATGAACTTAACTAAATGAGGGTAATTTTACAAAAGTAAATTATTATAATGAATGCTATTGATGTTATAGGTAGGAAAAATCTTGAATGTGCATTGTTACTTGTTGGATCAAGAAATTTAATAGAGTGAAAGACCTGGATTAGTTTAGTTGATGATTTTTATTTTCTTTAAATTAATTTTTTAATTTTAAATTTAAGAACTAATGCAATGTGTAATAGAAATAAAGTATTAATATTATAACTTTCTGCTAATGATTTAGTACAATTATAGATATAAAATATTGATTTATAACTGATTTAATTAGTACGAAACTTAAAATAAGGTGATTACAATCAACTTTTAAAAAACAGAGGTATAAAGTAATGGTAATAACTTTGATAAAAGTATAACTTTATTGGGTAACGAGAATATGCTCAAAAGTCCCCCAACCTTTACCACAAATCTCAATTACGCACTTATACTTTGTGGGGTCCTATGACCCTCCTGAACTATTTAAAAATGAAATTATTACCTCCTTGAAAACTCACACCCAGATGTGTAATGGCAAGTGAGCAACACACACCTGCCATGTAATGCCACTTAATTTTCATGTAATATTATATTTTTATATAAAAAAATTAATTATTATTCTTTAATATATATATATATGTATATATATATATATATTCTCTTTTTTTCTTTCCCTTTTTCTTTTCTTTTTCCCTCCTCCGTAACTTCCTTGATTTAATTAGAGATGCTTGGCTTCAATGATCCTATTGCTCGAGGAATTGCAACTGCTTCAAGGTAGTGGGCATTTTCATTGAGCTTTCAATTAGCTCCTTTTATGAATTATATCGAATGCTCCATTTTGAAGAAAAAAGAGTCCATTATGAAAAGGAATTATATCAAATGCTTTAGATGGAGATAAAAAGAGCTAAAAATATTAGCTTTTGCTACCTCAGTTAACGCTAAGTCGATAACTATTTTCCTCTTTTAGGATCAACGATCTGAGTTAAATTGCCAAAACCAATTTTAATCAAGTGAAGATCAATTTTATGTTTGAGAAAAACTATGCATTGAAATTTTTTACATAGTACAAGATTCAAGATGTATAATATTTTGCTCTAATGTTTATTTTTCTTCTGCTTTAAGTGCTCATGGGCTCGGAACAGCAGCTCTGTCAGCAAAAGGTGGGTGTCACTGTTGGGGGGTGGGGGTGAATTCTTATTGTTGCTTTCAGTTTTTCGGCAAATTTAAAAGGTTCACCGCCGGTAACGAAAAATGGAAATTTCGGAGAAATATTTTTGATTTTCCGGCAAGAATTCAAGAATTTTCTGGTGGTGTCACAGTTAAATGAAAGTTTATTTGGGTTTGGGTTTCCCGATTTAAAAAATGGATCCTTTTTTAGTGTTCTAAATACCAATTTTGCCCTCAAGAATTATGAGCTGATTAAAAAAAAGGTTTCAATATTTTTTGGGCTCTCAACTCTCTTAAAGAGAGTGAAACACTCTCTCTTTGCCATGTCAGCTTTTAGAGTGTTATAATTTCAGTTTGAAATAGTTTAAGGGGTCACAGGAAGTAAAAGTATGTAGTTGGGATTTGGGATAAGGTTGGGGGCTTTTGACCATTTTCTCTTGGGTAAATCAACAACAACAACAATTGTAGTAGCAAGTTATAATAATAATGAGAAATGACAGAAAAGAATCTAAAAAATCAAGCAAATAGAAAAGAAGGATCCAATCATTGTAGTCGTTATCATTATCATCAACAACAACAACAACAATTGTAGTCGCAAGTTGTAATAATAATGAGAATTGACGGGAAAAGTAATTAATCTGGATACTTAAGCAAATAGAAAAGAAGGTGTCACGACCCGAGCCGTGGCCCTGGCCGTAATGTGCATCCCGAACTCTGAAAGTACGGGCGCTCTTGTAAAGCTGGTAATCATGCATAATATTCATATAGTATAAGAAAATTTGCGGAATACAATACATGATGGAACCATGATCAATCTCATAAACTTGAACAATTTAAAAAGGAAATTCTGAATATTCTAAACATGTGACAACCGTCAGCGAAATCTCTAATATTACAATAATAATCATACGTCTGAGACAAAACTGGGACAAGGCCCCCAGTAGAACATAAAAGAAAGAAAAAATGAAATCTGAAAATCAGGCCTTCCGGAATAAAGAAGGCTCACCAACTGCATCTTCTGACAAGTCAGTCTATTGCTTAACGGGACCCTAGGACTGTGTCTCAAAATTTTGAAACATAGGGGGTCAATACAGATGTACTGGTACGCAGAACAATTCAAAAATAAAATATGTATTTTTATAAAACATAGGTGAGAGCATTTCATAAATCACATATCATCTTGAAATAGTTGAAAATACATCGGCATAATCTGAAACCTTAAAAAAACACATTCTACAATTCATGACTCTACTCTTTATCTTACTTCCGAGCTAGACAGTACACCCTACAAATCTGAGACTCCACGGGCTATATGGAATTCTTCCTTAACTCGACGGTCAAACTCCCAACCCAAGTTTGCTGCAAGGGTTGGAGTATTTGCTTATCTACTACGCCACAAGACCTTCGCCAGCGTACAATTTCCCTTTCGGGTATCATAAATCCATTTCGACAAATCACGATTTCGATCAATGAGTCATTTGATTCATGTCGTCTTCAGGTAACCATCTAACTCTCTTAAGCCCAGTTTTAGATTCTTTAAACCATATCTTCTTGGAAACATTCTTTCTTTCTTAAAATCATTCGGGCACATCAAAAATAGGGTATCGTCATACCCCAACTTACAGGTCGTGTCACAACATATCTACTGCCCTTATCTTATTTCAAAAGATCTACCAGTTGAACCAAAGTTCATATTTCAAAACAATTAAAAATCATGCACTTCCCTCTTCAACACTTTATCTACGGTGGTCACCTTTCTTATCAAGTTTTAAACCATTCTCATTTGAAAATATGAACATTTACGAAACAAGTAAAACAATCTCTCATTTTCTCATAAAATAGTACAATTGTACATATCAATTCATCAACAGACCCCAGCATTTAGCAATTCACAAAATAAATTTACAACATGTCAAACTCGAGGGATTTTCATATTAAAATAGCGACTTTCAAATCCCATGCTCTCATTAAATTTCACAATTCTAATATCACATGATCACACGAAATAAATTTGGGTTTTAAACACAATTTTACAATTTCTACAATACTTCATCAAATCATAGGATTTCCAATACATATTCATTAAGATCTTGAAACCAATTTCGTATGTATACATATATTCTTGTTAAATTAAGTTTAAAAACTGTAAATCAATGCCCATGAAGTTTAGGATAGTCCCACATAAACTAGATTTCATAGAAATCACAAAGAAATTTCAAAAAGATTGAACCTTTAAGCTTGTGTTCCCAAACCCTAGTTGTTTTTCTCCTATTGTGTTCTTGATTTGAAGAATTAAGTCCTATTCTTGAAACTTTCTTGAGAATCTTGAACTTGAACGGCTTGAATTCTAGATTACTTGGAGGAGAAGAGTTGAATTTTTTTGGGGGGAAAGGAGAATGTTTTTACGTGAGTTGATTTGAAGAAGATGGACAAATAATGCCCTTTTGGGGTGTTATAATTCGTGCTTTGGACGTTTGGGGTTGAGGGAAAAGGACCAAAGTGACCCTTGACCCTTAAGAAGCTAAAACTATGGGGGAATATCCCTCGCGTTGCGACCCCTAGTTGGGTCAAGCAGCCCTTGCATCGTGGGGCTATCGCAACCCTTGCCTCACCCGAAAAATGGCATAACTTTTCATTCGGTTATTGGATTTTGGCGAAATTGGTATCATTGGAAAGCTGATTTAATTATCTACAATTAGGTGGTTCTTGAGCTGCAAAATTCTATGTGTATCAAAAGTTGTACACATTCAAAGTAGACCCTTGTAGAATCGAATATTCAATTTTGGATGAATGAAAGGTTCTTAGCTCAACTTTGCTTTAGGCCATTTCTATGAACATTTTTCACCTCATAATCACTTCATATACTAGGAGAAATATCATAACACATGAATTTAAATATAAACCATGGAATTGGAGCTCACGCACATAGGAACGATGGTTTGATTTTTAACTCAAAAATGTGGGGTGTTACATTATCTCCCCCTTGGGTTCATTCGTCCCCGAATGATGGGTAGAGACTTGTTGAAGTTATAAAAGTGTAGAATAAAGAACGAAACCTCGGATTGAACATGTTTCCTTAAAAAAATATGTGAAGGTATCAAACTAGCTTCATGATAACCCATAGTGAAATGTGAAGGCACAAAACATGGGATAATGAGACTTTACATAGGGATGATCTTGCACATTAGTTATATGAATCATAGTCATCACAACATAAGGCAGGGGTTTATTTTATGATCATAGATTTATTTATATTGGTACTAATAATGAAATAAGATTTCGTAGACGATAGGATTAGGAACATTCTCTACTTTACAAAGTACCACGAATAGTCTTAAACTTAGAGGCACTAATCGTCTACACCCCAAACAATAAATAGCATACTTCACACTCGCCAACTTACAATTCTCCAATCACACATCTAGCCACAAGAATTTGAGCCCCACTACTTAGTACTTCTATGTTGAAGCCTAACTCGAAGTATCAAGGATATAACTTAAACTATAGGACCCTGTACTTTACATCCCATTAATTAATTTCTTCACCTTATCAATATCATCAAACACCCTTGGGTTTTAATTAAGAGGGTACTAACCACATAGAACATAGGTTTGTGTTTTCAGCAACCACAACATTTAAGCCTAATCATTACTACACCCACTACATGAATCTCCACACTAAAACCAATAATTTCAATCACTCTCACAAATATTTTCGGCACATTCCTCATTCTTAGCTATTTCACACAACAAAAGCTTATCTCCTTCATTTCCTTTCCACCTATAACCTTACCTTAAGAAATCACATTAAAATTTTCACCTTCAAGAACATCTACCCCCCTACCTAACACATTACTACGTTTTCCACAACCACCATTATACTAACTTATGGAGGGTCATGATGGGACCCAAGCATAAATGTCATGAATGAAAAGTAACACTATTAGACCATAACTTATACTCATTGCACTACTCAAAGAGGGACATGAAATGAAGATACAATAAAATAAATGCAAAGTGGTCCATAAATCAAGTGTCTGGATCATAAGTAGAGAGTCGTTCGAAAAAATACAATATAACATGAATTCTTAGGATAAAGCACAGTGAAAAAACATTGGTGCACATATAAGGATAAAACAAGGGAAAGAAACTGAATTACCCTCCTAGACCCTAAAGTCAGTAAGACGAACTAGGCACCCGATGCGTTAAGCGACGCACCGCGTCGGTCCCTACCGACGCGATTTCTGGTACGATGCATCGACATCGCATTGGCCCACTGTTTTGATTATCCAAACATGCCTAAAACGTCGCCTGAAAAATCTGAAACTTTCCTGAGACACCCCCTTTACAGCCCTGATCATGAATCAACTCAAAAATATACGTCTCGGGGTCGGAAAGATCAATTTGAAAATTATGAAAGTTAATAGCTCAAAAATATAACTTAAGTCTTTTAACAACTAGAAAAATTTTCAAGTTGTCAGTTCTCCATACATGCAACCAAGAGTGGTATTGGATCGAGAATGCAATGGGATGTTACATTACAACTAAGACAAAGATTTTCGCTTGAAGCAATTGATCCTCACTTAAGGAACTGAGATTTGCCATGAGTTTACATAAACTTTATCACTTTGTCTAAACTCGACATAGGATGAATCCGAGACATATAGAAACATACTTTCTTAGGACTAAGCATGCTGAGAGACATAGATTTTCATGGATCACGAACAATTAACATATGGCTTGAATACATGAAAGACTGGATTACTGGGAGACATAATTGCTTCTAGTTTGGAGGTCAGATCATAAACATAAGTCCATAGAGAACTCGAACCATAGGCATAGGCATGACTTGAACACATGACGTAGGACATTAGCAGAAAAATCTCTGAAATGGAAGTAGGAGAAGTATGCTTGAGTAAGAATAGATTTATCATGACTTCTCCCCGCAACTTGCCGAATTGAGAAAAATTTGAGAACTAACTTAATTCCCCATATCTCCCTTAGATCAAAGTCACAATCCTAGACTTACAGACACATCTCCACATCAAAATATATAGCCACAACTTTCAACGTAAAAGAGACATCACCACATACTTAAACTCTAAACCCTTCTTGAAGAACTATACTTTGAAGGCTTTGCCTTTCTATAAATGCTCACTCTACATCTCCCACTCTCATGAGCGCGCGCATCCACACTCCTTATCACAAAAGGGGTATCAGTATATACATGAACACAAACTCCTCTTATTAATCTCTAATACAAAGGCATTAAATTATTTTCTAGGACATCCCCTTTTAGGGACACTAATCGTAATTTCTTCTAACCCCCTAATCAACTTATGACTAACATTTTCGTGGGCATAGACACCCACGCTTCTAAATACTTAACGCTCCATCTTCAATTCTTTAGAATACTATTATTACACCTCTAATCACATAACCTATAACTTCACAAAATTTGTAAGACTATACCAAGGGCGCATATTGCCTATCTATTTTTCGTTAATTCTACTCCAAAGAGAACCATACAACAACTTCCCAGGCTTCTCCATACTACAAGATTCAAGAATTAAATCTAGATACACAAAACACTTATACACATAAAACTTTATTTAGCAACCTGCTACCAGGGGTTTAACTTATTCCCATATACTCATGTTCTTATCCACTTAATGAATCAACCACAATTCATCGTTTTAACACTAGTCCTCGTGTACACATATACCTTATTATTACCACTTAAACTTTTTATAAATCATCAACCTAGGTCATTTCGCACATCACATCAAGCTTTCTAATTACTCTACAAAATATGCATCATCAATCTTAAGCTATTATTCCCACCGCTACACTCCACACCTAAACATCACATCTAAAGTTCAAGCCTATTCTTTATCCTCAATTATATACCATCGGTAAAGCATGTCACATACTAAACTAGTCCATCAAATTGGAAAATCAACCCAAATACTTCACTTCGTTTAGCTACTACCTACAATCACAACCCCGCCATAACCCCACTATTACAACTCAAAATCCACTACTAAAGAAAAGACCATCAAAGGGTTAAAGTCACATGATTGGTTTAGTCAATCTTAATCTTGCAATATAACCCATTTCAATCTTATCAACATATTCTGATTTCTCACATCATACTTACTTACCTAATCGTACATCAAAATGATCTTCAAAATTCAATAAACACTAATCAGTTTCTACTTACAACTTATTAACTAATCTACCCATTTTTTATTCACAACCTATAAATGATTTATACAACCACCATAACCATTCATTTTGTGATCCTTCCCTATTCTGAATAAATAATAATCATATATTGTATCTTCCTTCACAAACTACCATACAATCTATAAATATTGTTGCACATTAGTGTATCATTATACCACATTAGTCTATCACTATACCATGGCAACCCACTCCTCAATTCACGATTATACAACTAAAACTATTTATTTATGCAAATGCCACCCACACCCTGACTGCTAACCTTGTGACTTCATGTCACCAATTTCTAGACCACCTCACTACCAATAGGTCATGACACTTTAACATACACTATTACTTGGGTGGTAATACAGTTTCAACATTCTTCTACACATCATTATCCTCAAACATGACATTTTCAATAAAAATTTATTTAAAGAGATTGAATACACTCCATACCTCAGGCTCAACCGCACGATTGATGCAGATAGGGGTACATGCTTAAATGAACACACTTTAAAGCACTCATGGATTCCTCTCAAGTCCTTGTGCAAATTCATAACTTTATGGAAAACTCAATCAGAGAGAACCACATCGTTGGGGGAGTTAGATTTTTTGACTTGTATCACCTCGACAGTGAGGCATGGCCCATGAAATTAGAACAAGGAATGAATTTAGATAACTTTTTTTGGACAACTCCATAGCATTAACTAGAGTATGAAAGAATAAGAAACAACCCCTAAATGCCTGGTAGCCTCCTGATTATAAGTGTGGTGCACAACACACCCATAAGCAAGACTCTACTAGACACGATTTCGAAGACATTCTGGGACTATGAACCGTGCTCTGATACCAAGTTTGTCACGAACCGAGCTGTGGCCCTGTTCGTAATGTGAATCCCGGACCCTGAAGGCCCAGGCGCTCTTCTAAAGCTAGTAATCATGCACAATATTCATATAGTATAAGAAAATTTGCAAAAAACTATGCATGACGGAACCATGGTCAATCTCATAAACTTGAACAATTTAAAAAGAAAATTTTGAATATTCTAAACATATGACAACTGTCTGCGAAATCTCCAACATTACAATAATCATCATACATCTGAGACAAAACTAGGACAAGGCCCCAGTAGACCATAAAGAAAGAAACAATGAAATCTGGAAATCAGGACTTCCGAAATAGAGAAGGCTCACCAACTGCAACTTCGCACAAGTCAGTCTACTGCTTAATGGGACCCCAAAACTATGTCTCAGAATCCTAAAATATAGGGGGTCAATACAAATGTACTGGTACGCAGGACAATCCAAAAATAAAATATGTATTTTTTTAAAACATAGGTGAGAGAATTTCATAAATCACATATCATCTTGAAATAGTTGAAAACACATCGGCATAATCTGAAACCTTAAAAAAACACATTCTGCAATTCATGACTCTACTCTTTGTCTTACTTCCGAGCTAGAGGGTACACCCTATAAATCTGCAATTTCACGGGCTATATATGGAATCCTCCCTTAACTCGACGATCAAGCCCCCAACCTAAGTTTGCTGCAAGGGTTGGAGTATCTGCTTATCTACTACGCCATAAGACCATCGCCAGCGTACAATTTCCCTTTTAGATATCATAAACCCGTGTCGGCAAATCACGATTTTGGGCAATGAGTCATTTGACTCGTGCCTTCTTCGAGTAACCATCTAACTCTCTTAAGCCCAGTTTTAGATTCTTTAAACCATATCTTCTTGAAAACATTCTTTCTTTCTTAAAATCATTCGAGCATATAAAAAATAAGGTATCGCCATACCCCAACTTACAAGTCGTGTCACAACATATCTACTGCCCTTATCTTATTTCAAAAGATATTTATTGACCACCCAAAAGATCTACCATTTGAACCAAAGTTCATATTTCAAAACAGTTAAAAATCATGCACTTCCCTCTTCAACACTTTATCTACAGTGGTCACCTTTCTTATCAAGTTTTAAACCATTCTCATTTGAAAACATGAACATTTACGAAACAAGTTTATAATTTCTACAATATTTCATCAAATCATAGGATTTCCAATACATATTCATTAAGATCTTGAAATCAATTTCGTATGTATACATATATACTTGTTAAATCAAGTTTAAAAACTGCAAATCGATGCCCATAAGGTTTAGGATAGTCCCACGTACCTTAGATTTCGTAGAAATCATGAAGAAATTTTGAAAAGATTGGACCTTTAAACTTGAGTGCCCAAACCCTAGTTGATTTTCTCCGATTGTGTTCTTGATTTGAAGAATGAAGTCCTATTCTTGAAACTTTCTTGAGAATCTTGAACTTGAACGGCTTGAATTCTAGATTACTTGGAGGAGAAGAGTTGAATTTTGTTCTTGGGGAAAGCAAAAGGTTTTTACATGAGTTGATTTGAAGAAGATGGGCAAATAATCCCCTTTTGGGTGCTATAATTCGTGCTTTGGACGTTTGGGGTTGAGGGGAAAGGACCAAAGTGACCCTTGACCCTTAAGAAGCTAAAACTGTGGGGGAATAGCCCCCGCGTCGCGACCCCTAGTTGGGTTAAGCAGCCCTCGTAACGCGACCCCTATTTGTGTCAAGCAGCTCTCGGGCCATTGGGCTTTCGCGACCCCTTACTGCCTCACACGAAAAATGGCATAACTTTTCACTCGGTTATTGGATTTTGACGAAATTGGTATCGTTGGAAAGATGATTCAATTATCTACAATTTGGTGGATCTTGAGATGTAAAATTCTATTTGTATAAAATGTTGTACACGTTCAAAGTAGACCCTTGTAGAATCGAATATCCAATTTTGGATGAATGAAAGGTTCTTAGCTCAACTTTGCTTTAGGCCATTTCTATGAACATTTTTCACCTCATAATCACTTCATATACTAAGAGAAATATCATGACTCATGATTTTAAATATAAACCATGGAATTGGAGCTCACGTACGTAGGAACGGCGGTTCGATTTCTAACTCGTAAAATGTGGGGTGTTACAGAAGGATAGTAATTAATCTGAAAACCCAAACAAATAGAAAAGAAGAATTCCAATTCCTGTAGTTATTATCGTCATCACTAATGATATGCTTATATTAATCGTTGATACAATTTGAATATAATTTGTCCATCTATAATATGAAATAAATGTTCCATTGACACAATTTAAGTGTAGATTAGGTGTTCTAATGGTCATCAACTTAATTTAATCAAAAAGATCTTTAGACAAGTCTTAGGTCTATTTATGTATTTGGTTATTAACTGCTTCCAACTTTATAATTTAAACTAAGTAAACTAGACACGAGATGATAGAATTTCTAATTAAATTTGAACTAGAAACACTCAAATTCTGAATTCACTTATAACACTAGTATATATTAAAAAGAAACATAATAGAATAGTCAAAGCAAAATGTTGTGAGATAAAACTAAAAGGCTAAATAGAAAATTGAATTAAAGAATGATGTCGGATTCTTCGAATAAGAAGAAGTAGTTATTGGATGGTAATGCTTTTTCTTTATGTTTGTAGTTTCTTATTCATCCATAAAAAATTGCTTGTTCTTGTACTCCACACTTGAATACGTCGTACCAAACTTGTCTATTTAAATATATCTATCATCAAAACAAAATATCAGTTCATGATAAAAATGATGATAAACTTTCAACTTAATTTATAGGGTTAATAATACTTTTGATACCTTAGTCATGAATAAACTCAAATTCAACATATTTAGCCTTCAGTTTAAATTTTATCGTTTGAAAAGTTATACTACCAAGTGGGCTAAAGTGACGATAAAGGGGAAAAAATGAAGAAATTCATTGCAAAAATATGCACAGATGTACATGTAGATATATATCAATTAGGCAATAACTACTTCTTGATAAGTAAATAAGATTTGAAAAACCCACAAATAGTTTGTTCTTTGGCTATAATCTTTGCAGAAAATGGTTTAACTGGAAATCATATTTCATTTGGTTCTACCGGCATCTTATCCCCAACAAGAACTACACTTAATCCCACCATGCTCATGACCCATTATGTTTCTTTCTGAATACCTTTTATGCCTGGAGGAGGGGAATATTTATATATATACACACATCAAAATAATTTAATAAGCTAAAAACGATATAGAGTTATAAGTATGATATTATCTGGATTCAATAGTTTTAGATCAGAATCTAAGCACAAATAATTAATGAATTTAGGTGGTCCAAAAGTCAAAACTCATAAAATTTGAATCATTAATCAGATATCGTTTGTAGTAAGATTTCTTTTTGGTTTTTTGTTCTTATCATTTTTACTTTTGAGATCAATTTCGTGAAAAAAAAAGACGATAAAGCAAGAATGAAGAGATTGGCCTTTGATAAACCATCTTGGTAGCAATTGGAGGAGGAGGAACAATCAATTATTTCGGTAAGTGTTAGAACCCATCTATTTTCAATTTCAAAGTGCTAATATCAACATTTATACTATTTTCTTGAATCTTTGGTTATTGTGCTCAAATTTTGATAAATTCTAGCAAGAGTATAGCAAAATAATTTTATTCTACAAAATACTCCAAGGAATCTAGATGGAATGAACATAATAGCATGAACAAATAAATAAGTAAATTAAGGAATCTACAAAGTTCAAAAGATAACAAGCAGAGTTTTAATTTTAATCTAATAATTCAAAAAATAGATAGAACAACCATCCACAAATATCATAGTTGATAGTTATTTTACATAAAAAAATTTCATCCTCAATGCATTGTGCTTGCAAACGAATGGCAATAGGAACATTGACAAGGCAACGGGTGACGCTCCTCACCTAGTGAAGCACTTGTGGCCCCAGTGAAATCCATCATTAATAATGGACGAGTCTGCTCGTACGAAGTGGACGCTTCATGACTAAGGCTCGACCTAAAGTTTGGTCCCGAAGAAGAGATCTGTCTTTGATCAACCATGTTGAGAGAAATTGGAGGAGGAGGAACAGGCAATTGCTTCCTTAAGTGTTGAATCTATCTATTTCAATTGCAAAGTACTAATATTAGTATATGGCTCAAAAAATAAATTAAATTGCAAAATAATGTATCCTCCTTTCTCCAAATAATTTAACAAATAAAAATTAAAAAAGAAGGTATGGTTTCTAACCTAAATAGTGAAGTACTTGTGGCTCCGGTGAGCTCCGTAACGGATAATGGACGAGGTTGTTCATTGTCACAATCCGATTTCTTAGGTCATGATGGCGCCTACTATCTAACTCATCTGTAGGCAAGTCAAAACCAAAATCCGAAACGGCTAGTAACAGACTACCAAATAGAATAAGAAAAGAATGTCGAATAAATATAACAAAAGATCAAATACATGAATAAATCTCAAAACATGGTGGTATCAGTACAAAAACTTCTAATATAATAAGAGTACAAAAGTGGAATAGATGAAGTAAATTACACTGATATCACTTATCTTCGATATAATATAGAGACTACTCTAACACATAAGTGTAATACCCCACACTTCTCCTAGTTCAAATTTGTCTCTTGAACATTAAAGATCTTTCTCAAAGATGAATATATTTTATTCCATGAGAAATTTTTAAGATTATGACTTTTCATCATGTGGAAAATCGAATAAGCTTTCCGTCGATACCAAATTTGCCCAAATACGACACTCGGGCAAAGAGTTAGAGCCATTTTAGTGAGACAGTATACCACCTGGTACTTCAGCGTGTCGCGGAGACAGCCAAAATGGCAATTGTCAAATTCCAATGAGCCTCTGCGATTCCACCTCATCGCGGTGTCTTTCCAGTTTCCAACCAAGGTGGCAACACAATTTCCACCGCGTTGCGCCATCAAGAAGTTTCTCAATTGTTCAATTTCAAGTAAGCTGGCACAATTATGGCGCGATGCGCCAGCATGGGATTTTTTCAGTTTCGGATTTTAATTTCAAGGACAAAACGGTCATTTTTCTATCCCTATGTATACTCTTTAGCACGAGATTCAGCCACATTAAACCCAAATATTGTTGTTTTCTCTCAACTTTCTTCAAGGACAACCATTAGGGTTCATAATTCAAGACCCAACTCATCAAGGTTTCACCGTTAAAAGTTCAACGATCATGTACTAAGGTATGTTGGATGTTGATTCTTGGGTTCCTTCCACCCAGGAAGTTCAAAAATCCTTTTCAAAATTTTAAAGTTTATGTTTTTATGAGTTTTCATGATTTATGTGAATAGAAACTAAAGTTCATGTTGTTGAGAAGTTTTGATTCATGCTTTGTCTATAAAGATCCAAGTTTTGACCTAGTATGTGCTGGTTATGCGATATTCATGATAAAGCCCCTTCAAGAAGCATGTTGAATTATGTAATCATGTTGATTATGTGTATTGAATGTTGTATGACCAAAGTATTCCTTCCAAATGTTTGATAAATTGCTTATGTGAAGAAAATAGTGTCATTGTAACATAAAGTATGATATCTCCAAGCATGTGTCAACTAGTGCATGCTAAGTGTTTGTTGAATGGCCTAAATGAATGAATTATGATGTGTTGCAAGTATTCCTATTCATGTAAATTCCTTGTTGGATGAGTTATGAGACAATACCATGCTTCTCTTTACAATTACGTGTTCAAGATTCCTAAGTGCTCAAAATGATGCTTCATTGATTATGTTGCGAATGATAGTCTATTGTTATGATTGTTACGCAAGAGTTGTCATGTCTTATTTATTTATGGTATCGAGTCCTGGGGGTATTTATACCCGATAACTTAGTTGTTTGTCTAGAGACGAGTCAATCTCAAGATAATCTCAGTCGTGCTATGATTAGTAGATTTCATTTAGTGACAGAAGTTAAGAAAATTTAGTAAATCTCAGTATTCAATCTAATCCAGCCCAGTATCCAATTCAGACCTCACTAGTATTCAGTAATCAATCTAGATTTCAGTAAAACTCAGGATGTTACGAAACTCAGTAGTATTCCGATAGAAAGTAGAATCCAGTAGTGTTTCGTCGATCTTCGAAATCAATTGAACTCAGCTTAACTCAGTTGATCAGTCAAGACATATGATCAGTAACAGATTCATCTCAGTCTAAGTTTAGTTAAGAATCAGTTTAGAGTCTTTTAGTTGGGAGTAGTAACTAGCACCGAACGAGTGCTGGGATGACGGTTTCCCGTTAAAGAGGCAGAGTCATTAGTAATAGTCCCTGAACTCCAGAACTGCGTAGACATCGCAGGACCAGGAGCCACCCGTTAGATTAAGGCTTGACTATCCTACTGCCTTAGGGTTGACTTCTTGTTCAAGGTCTCCCGTTAGAGAGGCTTGACCATAGCAGAGGTCTTTATCCGTGGCACGATATTGACATCCTTCCAGCAGGGGTTATAAGTCAGACCCCACCAGTTGATATTTGGGGCATGTCAGTTAAGTAAGAACTCCCACAATTGCAGTTTCAGTATCATTCTTCAGAATATAACTCAGAAATCAGGACTGTCAGATACAGTCACCCATTTCAGTAAAGAACTTAGATAGTTCCATAGATTCATGGACCACCCGCTAGATACGCTTGTTCTCACATAAATTTAATCAGTATTCGTACTAATAGATTCATAGATCACCCATTAGATAGTCCTGGTCTCAGATTCAGTTAGTTATTCTCATTATCATATTCAGAGATCTTCCGCTAGATAGGTATGATCTCAGACATAATCATTTATTATCATTGGTAGTAGATTCAGGGATCATTTTTTAGAGACGTTTGATCTCATATTTAGTCAGTCAATTGTAGCAAGCTCAGAATTCAGTTATTGATAAGAGTAGATTCAGTTAAGCAGCTTCAGTATCATCAGATTTAGAGATCACTCGCTAGATAGGACTGATCTCAACTTCTATACTCAGTTATCAATATCAGAAGATTCATTTATTCAGTATCGCAGTTTTAGTAGTTAGTACAGATATCAGTAAAGCAGTATCCGAGTATCAGTATTTAAAGTCTTTGTGCATTCATGCATATGTCCTCATTCAGTACTCTCATGATTATTCAGTTAAGCTATGTTCATTCATAAGCCCTTGAATTAGCCTTACATCATCTTGTATACTAGTACATTCAAAGTACTGACTCATACTTTCTCTTGCGATATGGTGTCTGTAATACCCCGTACTTCTACCTAGCTTAAAATCGTCACAAAAATTTTAAAGACTTATTTCAAAGATGTATCCACTTTTATACATATGGTATTTTTAATATTTTCACTTTTCATCATGTGGAAAATTCAATAAGCTTTCCATCGATATCAAATTCACCCAAATCCGACACCCGGGCCAACAGTTAGAGCCTTTTTAGTGAGACAGTGTGTCACTTGAGCCATCAGCGCATCGTGGATCTAGCTTAAATGTCAATTGTCAACTTCCCGTGTTTCTCCGCAATAGTGGCACGTTGTGCCAAACTTCCAGGTCGCAAACAGAGTGGCAACGTGATACCTCCGCATCGGACAACTGCACAATTTCCCATTTGTCACTTCCAGTGAGTTGGCGCGATAATGGCGCATCGCGCCAAGGATGAAAATTGAGAAATTTTCACTTTATTAAAATACGCATCCAAGGGTTAAAAGGGTCAATTTCTCACCCCTATATAAACCCAATAACACGTGATTCAAACATATTTTACCCAAAATATATTATTTCTCTCAAGTTTCTCTCAAGAACAAGCTAGGGTTTTCAATTGGGGATTCAAATCCAAGACTCAAATTCAAGAATCTCTCCGTCAATCTTCATAGAATTAAGAACTAAGATATGCACATTGTTGATTCATGGACTCCTTTCATCCGTGAAACTCAAGAACCCTATTTTAAACTATATGTCATGATGTTCCTGTTTTGAATTGATTATGTTCATGTTGTTATTATTGTATGATTGCCAAGATTGCATCTTTATCATGTTTTCATGAAACTATGTTAGTATAGGGTTGAAATTCAAGCAATTGAGTTAAATTGTGGAACCATGTTGTAGTAAATTGATGATCATACCTATGCTCTAAGTGTGCATGCAGGGTGTTTGATAATATGCCCCAATTACTAAATAGTGATCAAGTACTTAGTTTCCATGTGTCAAGATCATGTCATTCCTCTTATGTTATGCTATACCTACTTGATTAAGATGATTCCCATACAAAACCTATGCATTGTGATTGCTTGATGAGATGTTCATAAGATTAGAAGCATGAAATTATGCCATTTTTATATGCATTACTATCCATGTACAACATTATGATGATCATGTTCTTCATGAAATCCCCAACTATGAAATTATGAATTGTTGATATTGGTCATGTGATCAAAAGTGTCAAGCCTTGTCAGTTTTATTCTATCGAGTCCTAGGGGTACTTGTACCCGACAATTTAGCTATATGCCTAGAGACATGTCATGTTTTCACAATAATCTCAGTCAAGCCATGATCAGTAGAATTTAGTCAGTCTCTTGACTCAAGAAAACTCAGTAAATTCAATATCAGTCCAGTCTCTTCCAAAAATCTCAGTAATCTCAGTAGTTCAGTAATCTCAGTGACTTCAGTACTTAGTAATCTCGATAACTTCCTTATTCCCAGTAAATCTCAGTAACTTCAGTACCCTCAATCAGTCCTCATATCTCAGTAGCATTCAGTTAGTCAACGAAACTCAGTGAACCCAGTTTAGCTTTGCTAAACAATACCATTAGTCTCAGTTCAGTTCAGTGTCTATTCAGTTAGGAGTAGGATGCAGCACCGAGTAAACCCAAGTATGGGGACTCATCTGTTATTTAGTGGAGGGTGTGATTCTTAGAAGCAATCCTTGCGTTCCAGAACTACGTCGCCAGCGTAGGTTGAGATGTACCCCTACGCGTAGGGCTACTAATACATCTCGTTTGGGGTTATTCCGACAGGAGGGTCGATAGAAAATTTTCCTATCAAAGAGGGTTACCTCACAGTTTGTGTTTACTCATGGCACAATACTGATACCCTTCCAGCTGGGGTTACAGGTTGGACCCCACCAGTTCAGTTTCGGGGCATATCGGTTAGATGATTACCTCCCACAATCTCAGTTTTAGATCCGGTCTCAGTAATAGAACTCAGTTTAGTTTTACAGAAATTCAGGACTGTCAGATACAGTCAACTCAGTACAGTATGGAACTCAGCTAGTTCTATCAGAACTTAGAATGTTAGATACAATCGCTCAGTAATATTATACTAGTTATACGAAACTTATGTTATCAGTATTCAGACTCAGGACTGTTAGATACAGTCAATCAGATCAGTTCTTCATAATCAGAACTATTAGAAATAAATATTCAGATATCCATATCAGTAAACTCAGTTTTCATCTTACCAGTAATATAGTTAATTTGTATTCCAGTAATAGTAAACTTAGATATCAGTAAATCCCTATTATCAGTAGACTCGGTAGTCAGAACTCAATATTCAGTCCTATCACGATCTCAGTTACAGTTACGTATTCATGCATGTATTCTCAAGTTCATTTTATTCAGTCAGTTAGTATTGTTCATACATATGAACCCTTTGCATTCATCCTACCTCACTTGCATACCAGTACATTTAAAGTACTAAAGCATTTGCGCTATGGTGTTTTATACCATAGATTTAGAAGCACGAGCTCCCGAGAATCCTTAGTTGATCAGACGTTCAGCAACTAGACTAGCAGTGAGTCCTCATCATTCAAGGATAGAATGATTATTTTATTACTTTATTATTTTAGTAGTTCGGAGTTAGTTCGGGACATATCCCATCAACTCTACAGTTTTCAGACAGTTTAGAGGCTTTCAGACTACAGCATGTTTCAGACATTTTTATTTCAGTTTTGGGTATAGTTATGCCCCATTACAGACATTATATTATATTCAGTATTAGTTCAGTTTTGAACCTTATGGCCTTACAACTTATATTCCGCATAGTTACAGTGCATTCCTCAGTGCTCAGTTACAGATATTAGTCATGGGTTAGCTTGTGTTCCTTAGTGTCATGAGTACCGTATAGCGTTTTGGGTACCAGATTCTGGGCATTACAGTGTCTTATACCATAGGTTCCGAAGCATGAGATCCAGAGCACCCTTAGCAGTCCAAACTCAGTCAGCAACAGTAGACGTAGCAATGAGTCTTCTTCATTCGAGAATGACCCTTATTTTATTATCGCATTAGATTCAGTTTATTTTTAGTAGAGAGAGTTAGTTGGGGACATGTTCCATCAACTCCACAGTTCAGACAGTTAGAGGCTTTTTGGACAGATGTATTAGAACTTAGTTTTTCGGTATTGATTATTTTGGATGTTTTGAACCTTATGGCATGTTTCCGCAGTTTTCTATATTTATTACCTATATTATGCAGTGCTCAGGTACATATATCAGTAGAGAATTAGGTTGTGGTCCTTCGGGATCATGAGCATCGTGTGGCATTCTGGTTTCAGTAAATAGGGGAGTTACATACTTGGTATCAGAGCCTAAGGTTCAATAGTGTCCTAGGAATCTGAAAAGCTGCATCTAGTAGAGTCTTGGGAATGGGTGTGTTGCGCTCCATATTTATGTACAAGAGGCTATAAGATGTTTTTAGGAATAGTTTCCCTTCTTTCAGTGTCCATGTCGTGTGAGTATGCATAAGTTTCAGTTGATTCTCAATCTGATCCATTCTCCCCTTCATTTATAGAGTATGCCTCCTTGCAGAGATAATGCCCGTAGGGTTGATAACCAGCCACCTCCTCTAGTAGATCCTGAGAATGAGAATGTGTCACATACAGAGTTTTGGGCAACTTTTCAGGTGCTAGCCTAAGTTGTGATGACTAATGTTCAGGGTAATCGTCAAGCTGCAGCCCCACCTCAGTAAGATGGGGATCAGCTGTAGCCAGGATCAGAAATTTCATGAGAATGAACCCGCCAGAATTCTTTGGGTCAGTAGCAGGAGAGGACCCATAACTTTATCTTGAGGAGGTGAAGAAGATCACCCAGATTATGCATGTTTTTTAGGAGGAAAGTGTAGAGTTAGCATCCTATAAGCTGAAGGATATTTCTCATAATTGGGTGGTGATATGGAAGGAGACTAGAGGGGAGGATGCAACTCCGATGACTTGGAAAGTATTTTAGGATGTCTTCTTAGATAAGTTTTTCCCATTAGAGATGAGAGAAGCGAAGGTGGAAGAGTTCATGAACCTGAGGCAAGGCTCTATGACAGTAAAGGAGTATTACCTTAAGTTCAATCAGTTAGCTAAGTATGCTCCTGACTTGATAGCTGACCCTAGAGCGAGTATGAGTAAGTTTGTGAATGGTGTATCCGAGTTGGTGTTGAAGGTGTGTAGGACTATTATGCTCAATAGAGATATGGACATTACTACACTAATGATGTATGCGCAGCAGATTAAGGCAGATAATACAAAGTAAATGGAGAGAGTGAGTAAGAAGGCCAAAATAGGTAGTCATAGTTTTTCTCAGGCTGGGTCACAGGACGGTAGTCGTTCTCAGAATAGCCAAAAAATTTTAGTTCCAGCTCCATCCTCAGCTAGTGTACCCACACCAAACATCAGGGATAGTAGTCTGGATGGAGCGCCAAGCTCCAAAGCCAAGAGTAGTGCTAGTGGTGTTTGTACCTATCTTCTTTGTGGAGAGTGTGGCAAGAATCACCTAGGTGTGTGCAGAACTAACAGTCAGGTATGTTTTGGATGTGTTAAGCCAGGCCACAAAATGCGAGAATGTAGAGTTCTAGCTCAGAGGAGTAGAGAATTTCATCACCAGGGTGCCACTTCTGGTGCCAATAGCGGTCAGCGACAGAACAGACTCTATGCGCTTCGGACTCACCATGATCAGGAAAGGTTCCCTGATATAGACTCGGGTATGTTATGAGTCCTCCATCTTTATGATATGCATCCTTAAATCCTTTGCCCCCATTTTGTGCTTAAGTTTTCAGCATAAGTTAGTTAGTAGAGCCAGCAAGTCAGTTTAGCAGTCGAACAATCAGATTCGCATAGTTTGTTATTTCAGTTTTTCACCTGGTCATGCTATCAGAAACCTCCGGAATATAATTATTCAAATATAGAGTATCCTAGTAGTTGCGAGTATAAGTTCAGTTCATGAGTCATGCATTAGTTTTAGCTCCCAGATATATAGGTATGACCCATTTCGTAGGTGCCCCGTGCACCTCCCCAGTATTTCAGCTAAGTGTTATTAGAGGGACATAGAGTCCCAAGGGGGAGATACCCCATAATATTATGATGTTTTCATGTCCTTAAACTCATTCAGTTGCATGTTCAGACTCTCCTTACGAAGTTAACACTAGTTATCATTGCATAGCCAGTCATGCTTTCAAGATTCAGTTCAGTCAGACATTCATGCATTAGATATGCATGTTCAGTAGAAAAAGTTTAGCTTTTCAGTGTATTCAGCCATGCATTCATGAGAACACTTAGTTACGCACCCATGCATCAGATATGCATGTCCATTATAAGAATTCAGCTTATGAGTAGCTTCAGTTGTGTATTCTACGCATCAGATATGCATATTCAGTATGAAATCTCAATATATCAGTAGTTCCATGTCACATAGTCATGTTTCAGAAGTTTGTGTTCCTTAAGTATGCTCATTCGATCAGTATTCTTAGCCTAACAAGTGGCATTCTAGGATTAATGTTCCCAAGGGGGAGATATTGTAATACCCCACACTTTTCCTAGTACAAATTCGTCTCTAGAACATCAAAGATTTTGCTTCAAAGATGAATATATTTTATTCCATGAGAAATTTTTAAGATTTTGAGTTTTTATCATATGGGAAATCGAATAATCTTTCTATCGATACCAAATTCACCCAAATCCGACACTCGCGCAAAGAGTTAGAGCCAGTTTAGTGAGACAGTGTACCATCAAGTACTTCAGCACATCCCGGAGCGAGCCAAAATGACAATTGTCAAATTTTGGTGAGCCTCCATAATTCTACCGCATCGCGGTATCTTTTCAGTTCACAACCAAGGTGTCAACGCAATTTCCACCGCGTTGCGCCATCAAGTAGTTTCCCAATTGTCCAATTTCCAGTAAGCTAGCGCGACGAGCCAGCATGAAAAATTGGGATTTTTTCAGTTCTGAATTTTAATTCTAAGCGCAAAATGGTCATTTTTCTACCCCTATATATACTCTTTAACACGAGATTCAGCCACATTAAACCCAAATATTGTTGTTTTATCTCAACTTTCTTCAAGGAAAACCATTAGGGTTCATAATTCAAGACCCAAATCATCAAGGTTTCACCGTTAAAAGTTCAAGGATCATATACTAAGGTATGTTGGATGTTGATTCTTGGGTTCCTTCCACCCAAGAAGTTCAAGAATCCTTTACAAAATTTTAAAGTTCATGTTTTTATGATTTTTCATGATTTATGTGAATAGAAACTAAAGTTCATGTTGTTGAGAAATTTTGATTCATGTTTTGACTATAAAGATCCAAGCTTTGACCCTAGCATGTGTTGGTTATGTGATATTCATGATAAAGCCCCTTCAAGAAGCATGTTGAATTATTTAATCATGTTAATTATGTGTATTTAATGTTGTATGACCAAAGTATGCCTTCCACATGTTTGATAAATTGCTTATGTGAAGAAATTAGTGCCATTGTAACATGAAGTATGATATCTCAGAGCATGTGTCAACTAGTGCATGCTAAGTGTTTGTTGAATGGCCTAAATGAATGAATTGTGATATGTTGCAAGTATTCCTATTCATGTTAATTCCTTGTTGGATGAGTTATGAGACAATAACATGTTTTCCTTTACAATTACGTGTTCAAGATTCCTAAGTGCTCGAAATGATGCTTCATTGGTTATGTTGCGAATGATAGTCTATTGTCATGATTGTTACACAAGAGTTGTCATGTCTAATTTATTCATGGTATCAAGTCTTGGAGGGTATTTGTACCCAAAAACTTAGTTGCTTGTCCAGAGCCGAGTCAGTGTCAAGATAATCGCAGTCATCCTATGATCAGTTGATTTCATTTAGTGACAGAAGTTAAGAAAACTCAGTAAATCTCAGTATTCAGTCTAATCCAGCTTAGCATCTAATTCAAACCTCAGTAGTTTCAGTAATCATTCCATATTTCAGTAAAACTCAGTAAGTTACGAAACTCAGTAGAATTCCAACAGAAAGTAGAATCCAGCAGTGTTCCGTCAGTCTTCGAAACCAAGTGTACTCAGCTTAACTCAGTTGATCAGTCAAGAAATATGATCACTAACAGATTTACCTTAGTCTATGTTCATTTAAGAATCAGTTCAGAGTCTTTCAGTTGGGAGTAGTAACTAGCACCGAGCAAGTAAAGGGATGACGGCTTCCTGTTAGAGAGGCAGAGTCGTTAGTAACAGTCCCTGAACTCTAGAACTGCGTAGCTAGTGCAGGACCAGGATTCACCCGTTAGATTAAGGATTGACTATTATACTTCCTTAGGCTTTACTTCTTGTTCAGGGTCACCCTCTAGAGTGTCTTTACCATAGTAGAGGTCTTAACCCGTGGCACGATATTGACACCCTTCCAGCTGGGGTTACAGGTTGGACCCCACCAGTTCAGATTCGGGGCATATCGATTAAGTGAGAAATCCCACAGTTGTAGTTTCAGTATCAGTCTTCAGAATAGAACTCAAAAATCAGGACTGTCAGATACAGTAACCCATCTTAGTAAGGAACTTTGATAGTTCCATAGATTCATGGACCACCCGCTAGATAGGCCTGGTCTCACATAAAGTTAATCATTATTCATACTAATAGATCCAGATATCACCCGTTAGATAGGCCTGATCTCAGATCCAATTAGTTATTCTCCTTATCAGATTCAGATATCTTATGCTAGATAGGTCTGATCACAGATATAATAATTTCTTATAATTGGTAGTAGATTCAGGGATCATCCATTAGAGAGGATTGATCTTATATATAGTCAGTCAATTGTAGCAAGCTCAGAATTCAGTTATTGATAAGAGTAGATTCAGTTAATCAGCTTCATTATCATCGATTCAGAGATCACTCGCTAGATAGGACTGATCTCAACTTCTGTACTCAGTTATTAATATCAGAAGATTCAGTTATTCAGTATCGTAGTTTTAGTAGTTAGTATAGATGTCAGTAAAGCAGTATCCGAGTATCAGTATTTAAAGTCACGATGATTTTAGTTATGGTTTGTGCATTCATGCATATGTCCTCATTCAGTACTCTCATGATTATTCAGTTAAGCTATGTTCATGCATAAGCCCTTGCATTAGCCTTATATCATCTAGAATACCAGTACATTCAAAGTACTGATGCATACTTTCTCTTGCGCTATGGTGTCTTATACCATAGGTTCCGAAGCCTGAGATCCAGAGCACCCTTAGCAGTCCAGACTCAGTCAGCAGCAGTAGACGTAGCAGTGAGTCCTCTTCATTCGAGAATGACCCTTATTTTATTATCGCATTAGATTCAGTTTATTTTCAGTAAACGGAGTTTTTTGGGGACATGTCCCATCAACTTCACAGTTCAGACAGTTAGAAACTTTTCGGATAGATGTATTAGTATTCAGTTTTTCAGTATTGATTATTTTGGATGTTTTAAACCTTATGGCAAGATTCCCCCAGTTTTTCGCATTTATTACCTATATTATGTAGTGCTCCGGTACAGATATCAGTAGAGGGTTAGCTTGTTGTCCTTTGGGATCATAAGCACCGTGTGGCATTCTGGTTTCAGAAAATCGGAGCGTTACATAAGAGAGAGATAAGTAAAACCCCATACGTCAGGAGCTCACTTTAAGTCTCTGAACCATGACTGCTCCGCATAATGCATACATCAATGACGATAACTCGTACAATAATCTGCAGACTGCAGAAGTATAGTATGTGTACGAAATGAATGGTACTTAGTAGGCAACTGCCAACTGAGCTTCAAAGATAAAACAGATAAATATAACACATAGACAGAATAGAAACTATCCCCAAATGTCCATCAATCATATAACAAAGCCAATGAGATAACAAGGATAGCCTACTCTATTCATATCCAAAAGAATATCATAATAGGACTAAGTAAGTATCAAGGATGAATTATCCTAATCCAATTATACTCATGAATCTAAATACTATACCATATATCCCCGGCCAATATACGAATAAAGAACAAAATAAGGATATACTATAATATACAAGGTCAAGGAATGAATATACAATATGAATAAATGAAGGAAGGGATAACAGTAATAAGATAGTCACATATAGTTACATATACATATATATAGATACAAGGTCATCTCGAAGCACAACCTAGATCATCGTATCTTCATTTTAAAGCCGCATTATAGTCCTATCAGGATTTAATATTGTCATACTCAGGGTTTCTAATTTCACATGGCTGGACAAGAAATAATCATGTATAATAATGCAATCATAAGATAGAAGAGGCCGAAAACACACCTCAAAGCTCGATACCGAGTCAATAACCAATATATCATAAACTAGCCATGGTGATAATCATAATAATGGTAATAACAATATCAGTAACAACACGAGTATCCTGCTATTCCGAACTATCACATACCTAGATGATCCAATGCATACCCCCACCGCTCCAGGATTGGAAGGTTCAATCAATATATAATAACACAAGGCATAGTTATCATCCATATCTATGCAACTGACCCACACCAAATGATAGACATAGGCCCATACTAGTGATAGGCAATGTGCGTGCAAGAATGAATGCAAGGTACACAATCAACATCATAATATCATCATCGTAACCATCTCCATCATCATAATCAACCTCCGTTCTTATCGGAAATCAACATATCATCATAATGTCCTACGGCCTTGCCGAATATCAATATCATCACAACCATCAATACATACATACATTTATACATAGATACATATATACATACATACATGCATACATACATACATACATATATATATATATATATATAATAGGTGCACGGACTCAAGTCATGGCTAAAAGTGAGTAAATTCGTTTGTTGTCCGAAATGATCTTCGGGACTAAATCATTGTCAAAGTGTAGAAAGGGACAGAATATATCACGATTAGAATAAATAATAGTGTCAAGTCATGGACCAAAATATGTCTAGATCTAATCTTTAAACAATATTTTTAACCTCTTTATACGTATAAATATTTTATTTAGAAGGCAATTATTATAGTAAAGAAATCCATTGTTACGGTGAAAAGTGGGTTTTAACTCTTATTTAGAAAAAATAGTGATAAGGTTATAGTTCATCTAGGATCACATCAATACCGGTATAATAACCATGAAAATACCGAATCTATGCATGTCATCACCAGTATTTAGTCAATGAAATCATAAGCAATATAAACATATATGTATTCATATTCTACAACTGTATTCTTTACAAGAATAAATACTTCCCATATATTCAACCAATATCATAACACAATCCTCGACCCAATAATATGTCCAAAATAATCACAACATCATAATCACGTCCTTAGGCTCATATACATATCCGAAACTCATATCGACAATCATATTTATAAGTCGTGGCATATCTATAATCATCTCACATATAGAAGGCATAATATATCAATAAAACATAACTCATAACTATGATACATTTTACATCTATAAGACATCTCATATCTATAGGTTAAGATTCCAGACATTTATTAACTGGGAAAGAAATCCACCAGGGCAAAAATACTATATATGCAAGATAGAAAAGAGGGGTGAATGCTTTCTGTTTTGCCATTTTTTCATCTGTGAATTGTTAATCAACCCATCTGTACACTCTATGCGATCGAATATTTCTTACACACATAAGTTTTATACAAGGTATCGAACTTATGAATCTATTTTCTTTGTGATTTTGTGGTTAGTGTTTGAATCTAGAAAGAACACAAAAATAGGCTAAGAATTCACTTCGAATGAAGAAATTGAGACTATTGTTTCCTGATATCTCAATTGGTCAAATTCAAAATCATGTGTCTCCTTTCGATGAATGATTGAAAGAACCACTTTAAGTAATGAATATTGTTCATATTTTGAGAAGAAAGAACTCCCTTGCTATCAAAATATCCAATATTTCAAAAAAAAATCACTAATTACCTATGAGAAATATCACCTCTCTAGGCCAATTATCGTATCTAAGAGGAATACCACCTCTATAGGCCCAATAATAAAAGACAAGCCCCACAAGGGCTAAAGTAAAGTACGAGCCCCACGAGGGCTAAAGTAAATGACAATCCCCTTCATAACCCATCATTCATCGTCAAGGACAATTTATTCATAGATATATGAATGTATATAACATGAATATTACAATGCATTATTGAGTTCAACATGGTTAGTAGCATAGCTTCTCATGTAGTCAATAAATATGCCTTCTAGAGCCCTTAGTATCATGACTCACAATATTAGTAACAAGAGGGTTTTCTAGAATAATCACTAGTTTGGTTACTCGGTAAAAGTATAGCATTAGTAATATCATATTCCAAACCCCAAAATAGTAGTCTAGTCAATGATTTAAATGATAATATAGGCATGGGCTTAATTAATAGCATAACCAATAGCTACACATAGAATTAG
The DNA here is from genome assembly GCA_030864215.1 of Capsicum pubescens. Lineage (NCBI taxonomy): Eukaryota > Viridiplantae > Streptophyta > Magnoliopsida > Solanales > Solanaceae > Capsicum > Capsicum pubescens. The sequence goes on along the minus strand of CM061542.1, from coordinate 294,044,701 downwards.
CGATAATGTAGTCAACAGCCATATACACCACTTCAAATATTATCACCATAACTCATTTACCACGGTTAGCCAACATACTCCCAAGTCCATTCTCTAAGCATTTAACAAGCGTCTAAGGTCTTCAATTGAACTATATAAATCCAAACTTAAGGTGGGTCAAGATTCCACTTCTAATCCTTAATTTCTATAATTAGGCAAACTATGTCCCAAACTAAGCTAAGGTATCTAGTTCAACTTCTAGATATCAGGTAAGCCATAATCAATTCTAAGATATGAACTTTGCCTAAAAACATGGGCATTTAAGCCAACACTATCTAGATTATGATTTCAAGATCACTAGAATAACTCAACTAAGGTTAAGCATACTAAAACTGATTCCAACCCATAAATCACATCCAAAACCTAGCATACTATCATATCTATGCTAAAAAGTAACTTAATCTAGGAAAAAGGCAATAGGGTTTAAAAAGGATCATAAACATTACACCTTATGGGTCCAAAATTATCATCTAATTCCCTAAACATCAATAATCAATACTAAGTTATTTTATTCATAATCAAGCCTAACATTCATACTCACATGTCATGCATAACACGCACCATCTTCGATGAAGAGTAGGTAGAAGCCTACCTCAAAGTCGAATCACAAAAGCTCAAATCGCTCACCAAGCGTCCATCTTCACTTCACAATCCCAAAATGTCATCACGCTATCAAAATCATAATCTACTCATCAATAAGAGTCTAACAATACCTATATTGCACCATTGTGGTTCGGGTTCAAAAACGACACCAAAAATCTCTAGTGGGTCCCACTTACGGAAAATGCATTTTCGAGACCAACCCAACACTCACACATCATCAAGGAATCACAACCCTCAAGAAATGGGTGCAAATCAAGAAAATTTAAGGCTAAAACTAAGACCTAAGCTAAATTGGAGTTTTGGTCAAAACAAAAAAAATCACCAATCCAGATGATAATCATAATAATGGGTGTTAATCAAACTCCCAAGACACCCACAATACTCAATTTTGAGTTACCACACTCATTTAGGATTTTCAGGTCCCAAAAATGAGTCAAAATGGCCAAAACACGGCTTATAGGATCCTTAAATACCCCTACCAGCTTTGGAGATGCCGCAGTCGCCGTCTGGGCACCAGATGACAGCAAAGTCACAAACTTATTTTTGCCCCTCGAAACTCATTCGGAACCCGGAACCCAAATAACATGGTTCAATAGTGAAATTTGAGTGTAAACCACATTTCAAATCCATTGGAATCATCAAAACATTCATTCGAGATCGTTTCGGCAAAAAGTGAGGCCCACACCTATAGTTCCGTCATTTTGACCAAATGTGAATCCCACACTCATATTTTTTATTTTTCCACATTCTGACCAATAGGTCGAAATGAGCTCAGTGCATTGGGACCCAAACCAAAGGTCTACCTAGCCTAAAATCGAAATTCCAAATCAGATGGTGCAATCAAAATTTGCATCCGATACCGTTTCACTAAAGTTTTCGACCGATGGCCATTTGGAACCAATGAAGACTTCAAAATAGGGAATTGGCTCTAAAAACTAAACGAACTGCCTGGTAATTGAATTGTCGATCCCAAAAATTCATAAATGACATGATGCAGCTATGGAGAAGCCCTAACTATGAAGATAAGCGAAAATATTAAAAAAAAAAACTGGAAGGGTCATTAAATTGGAGGAGGAGGAACAAGCAGTTATTTTGTTAAGTGTTGAATCCATCTATTTTCAACTACAAAGTGCTAATATCAACATATATACTATTTTCTTAAACCTTTGCTTATTGTGCTCCAATTTTGATAAGAATTCTAGCAGAGTATAGCAAAAACTTTTCTTTTACAAAATACTTCAAGGAATCTAGATAGAATGAACATATTAGCATGAACAAATAAATAAGTAAATTAAGGAATCTACAAAGTTCAAAAGACAATAAGCGAAGTTTTAATCTAATAATTCAAAAAATAAATAGAACAACCATCCACAAATGTCATAGTTGATGGTTATTTTACACAAAAATTTTCTTCATAAATATGTCGTGCTTGCAGACGAACGACAACAGGAACATTGACAAGGCAATAGGTGACGCTCCTCACCCAGTGAAGGTCTTTTGGCCCGCTGATCTCTATATTTGATAATGGCCGAGGTTGCTCATACGAAGTGGATGTTTCATGACTCCCTAGGCTCAACCCAATGTTTGGTCCCAAAGAAGAGATTTGCCTTTGATTAACCATGTTGGGAGAAATTGGAGGAGGAATAGGCAATTGCTTCCTTAAGTGTTGAATCCATCTATTTCAATTGCAAACTGTGTAATATTAGCATATAACGCATTAAATAAATTAAATTGCAAAATAATATGCGCTCCTTTCTCCAAATAATTAAACAAATAAAATTTAAAAAGAAGGTATGATTTCTACCTAATTAATCAAGAACTTGTAGCACCGGGGATCTCCCTAACTGATAATGAACGAGGCAGCTCATACGAAGTGGATGCTTCATAACTCCCAAGACTCAACGCAAAGTTTGGTCGTGCGTAGAAGAGATTGGCCTTTGATTTGGGAGTAATTGGAGGAGGAGGAACAGGCAATTGTGTTGTTAACTGTTCAATCCATCTATTTTCAATATATAGAGATATAAAAAAAGGCCTAATTTGTAAGTTACCAAATGCATATAGGACTAAACAAGAAAGATAATAAATTTTAGATTGTGGGCAATATGATTTTATTTATTTTTTGAAATATTTTATTACTAGTAAATTTCATGAGAGAAAATTATTGACCTACCGAAATTGTGATCTAGTGCTAGATTCTCATCTTTTTAGTAAATGAGAACATATCATTATTTATGATTAATGTTTAGTTCTTATATTTTGTTGACATCTTAAAATAATAAAATATATGCTAAAATGAGAAACAAAAAGTTAAACTTTGCTCATGTATTATTCAAAATATCTTGTATAATCCTATCCTAATATTCTTTTTTCATTCATATCCTTATTATTTGCAAATCATCTCATATCATTTTTTTGGTTTAAAATAAAATATTATATATACTTATTCATCGTGACAAAAGGAGGTACTATAATTAGTACCAAATTGTTTTGAACGACAATACTAGGCAGATTTTTTTAAATGAATGCACGCACACAAGTTTTGATAGAAATTTTAGCAGAGTATAGCAAACTATCTTATTCAATCAAACGCTACACGGACACTAAAGGCATGAAAACAAATAAGTACATTAAGAAATTCACAAATTTTAAAAGCTAAAAAATAGAAAAGCTGTCATATTACAACTATTTTTTGATAGATAGAAGAATGATCCACAAATGTCATAGTTGATGGCTATTTTGCATAAACATTTTTCATCAACGCTTCGTGCTTGCAGACGAAAGGCAACATGAACATTGACAAAGCAATGGGTGACCCCCCTCACTTAGCGTACATGTGGACCCCGTGAGCTCCATAGATGATAATGGACGAGTTTTCTTGTATGAATTGGATGATTCATGACTCACAAAACCCAACCCAAAGTTTAGTAAAGTGCTAATATCAACATATGTTCTATTTTCTTGAACCTTTGCTTATTGAGCTAAAATTTTGATAAAATTTTAGCAGAGTATAGCAAAAAAATTTATCCTACAAAATACTTTAAGGAATCAAGATGGAATGAACTTAATAGCATGAACACATGAATAAGTATAATTAAGGAATCTACAAAGTTCAAAAGCTAACAAGTGGAGTTTTAATCTAATAATTCAAAAAATGGATAGAACAAACATCATGCTTGTAGACGGACGGCAATTGGAACATTGACAAAGCCACGGGTGACACTCCTCACCTAGTGAAGTACTTGTGGCCCCTGGTGAAATATATCCATCATTGATAATGAACGAGGCTGCTCATATGAAGTGGATGGTTCATGACTCCCAATGTTCAACCCGAAGTTTGGTCTCAAAGAAGAGATTTGCCTTTGATCAACCATGTTGGGAGCAATTGGAGTAGGAATAGGCGATTGTTTCCTTAAGTGTTGAATCCATCTATTTCAATTGCAAAGTACCAATCTTAGCATATGGCTCATAAAATAAATTAAATTGCAAAATAATATGCACTTTTTATCCAAATGATTTAACAAATAAAAATTTGAAAAGAACGTATGATTTCTACTTAATTAATGAAGAACTTGTGCACCTGAGGAGCTCCATAATTGATAATGGACATCACATCAAATCTTTAGGCTGTTTCAAATTCTCAATCTCCAGAGAGTCATGTGGCTTCTCCTCAGCTGCAATCTAGGTTCCTTCCACTGCCATTGGTTTCAAGGAGCATGACAATGCCAGTGGATGGAACCAAGATTGCAGCTGAGGAGTGGCATGTTATAAATATTCACACCTAAGTCTTGTGACAGACCTTCCACCATTGTCATCAACCTTTTCTAAACATATTATACACTTAGGGGCATCATTTTTATTATTTGAAAAAATATTATTTTCCATAACTTTTAAAAGAGTTGAAGAAAAATACTTGGAGAAATTAAAATATGATTAGAAAAGAGAAATGAAGAATGAGGTGAAGCAATCGGCAGATTTAAACACTATTTATAGGAAAATTTTAAATACTAATAAAGTAAAACTCTAAATTGTGTTAAAATATTTGGTATGACTCTCCATATAAATATAAGAAGTAAAAATTATTTTAAAAAGATAAAGATAGACTACTTTAAGAAAAAATTTGAAGTGAAAACCATGGTGAGGATACAGTACATACCATATCCATATATGGGAAAATTTCAAAACAAGTGATTATTAAAATTATTGATTTACTAAAATTGTAAATTTGTGTTAGACTCATTTACTATGATTATTGTTGGTGTTCACATGGTAAAATAATGCCAAAAAAATAAAAGACCAATTCAATTATATACGAATAATTTCTTTTCAACGACTAAAATTTTAAATTATGTGAAAATATTAGTTGTGATGTTGCAGGTAGATAAGAAGTTCAAATTATGTTGTAAGATTTAAAAAATACTGATAAGTTCATGATAGTACAATATTTTTTTGGTAAGTAAACATTTTATTCACTAACCAAGCAAGCATTTTGTACAATATAGCACCATAATTTGAACGTAGTCCTGTATCTCAGGTTCTACCTCCTTCTCTACACCACCTACATAATAAGTTTTGGCTCATACAATCGTTTGATTCCTCTAAAAGTTTAAAAATAGAGATTGAAAGAGTAAATATTCATCCGCGAAAAAAAAAAATTATTGCAAAATTTAGGATAAACATTTATCTTGTAGGATAAACTGTCAAATCTTTGAATCTTTCACGGTTACAAGCAAGTAAAGGAACCATAAACTCAAATGCATCCAGTAAATCCTTCAACTTATTAAAATAAACGTACACAAATTGAACCCCTTGAGACACAGTAGCTATTTCTTGACGAAGATCAAATGCCCTAGATCAGCCATCTACTTTATCAAATCTTTCCTCTGAATCCTGCCACGACCTGAGCAATAGATGGAAATACTACCAAACGAAGTAAACTACTGGATACAGAGTTCATGAGCCAAGACAAAACAATGACATTTACCCTTTTCCATTGATTCCACACCTCAACAAGAAAACATTCTTTCTTCCAAGAACCATCAAGAAAATCAAACTTATTTTTTCTGAGACGTACGGATGGAGTATATGAATGCATGTATGTACAGCTAGCCTAAATTCTATAGATGAAGAGTCCTATAATATGTATTTGATAAAGAAATGGACCTTGGGCCTAACTTAACCTCAAAAGCTAGCTCATGAGGGGAGGATTGTCCAAGACCATATAAGGAGACCAAGGACCCTTGAACCCACCGATGTGGGACTCCAACACCCCCCGCACGCCCAGGACTGGACATCTGGAGAATGGACAATATAAGACGGGGGGCCCAACATCGAAAACAATAAAATGGGTGGGTCTGGCTCTGATACCATGATAAAGAAATGGACCTTGGGCCTAACTCAACCTCAAAAGCTAGCTCATGAGTGGAGGATTTTCCAAGACCATATAAGGAGACCAAGGACCCTTTAACCCACCGATGTGGGACTCCAACAGTATTGGACCATGAGGTCTTATAAAGGAAGTAGAGAACCAAGTGTTACTTTTGTAAATCTTCTTCAGTTTCCTGTGCTTTATATTTGTGAGCAATCCCCAATAGCCAGAGACAAAAGATTCATATGAGAAAACATAAGTGTCACACCTCTTTTTCTCCCGACAAGATCGAGTCGAAGGATTTTTCTAATTAAAGTGACGGTTTTGAATTGGGATTATTTTATTTTATAGAGTCGCCACTTGGAATTGAGTTATGGTGTTCCAAGTCACCTTTTTGAATCCCTAGTCAAAAGGAAATGACTCTTTATTATGGTCTGCAAAAACAGAAGATCAGGTAAGGAATTCTGTTGACCGAGAGGAAGGTGTGAGGCACCTTTCGAGTCCCGTGGTTCTAACACGATCGCTTTTATTGACTTATCCTCACTTAAACTATTTCGATAATTATGTTGGGGCCTAGGTTCGCTCATTTTTTATATCTAAAATCTATTTATAACTCTTGTATTAAATCAGTGAAAATTAATTTTAGAAAAATATTTGTCAAGGTGCATTATTGCGTCCTTGAATTTTTAAATGTTTCAGAAAGATGTGTACGCCGCATTCTTAATTGAGACAAATATTTTGAACGTGCCTAAAATTTACTTAACGCTAAAACTTTGGTTTGTCACTTATAAACTCATAACAATTTTATTTATTTAAAAGATTTCTTAATTTTAACAATAACCTTATGAAAAATTCGTTTAAGCAATTATTTAATTTAACAAATAATTTTATAAATTTTATTAATGACCATAAATAAAAATGATGAAATAAGAAGGAAATAATATATAAAATTACTTATATTATGCTAATCTTATAATACTATACGTCTAGGAATTAAATGAAATCAAAATGAGATGACTTAACACTAATTGAAATTAGAGTAAATTTATAATATTAGGAATATTTAAAATTTCATTAATAAATGTGAAAATTTAAAACCTCTTAAATTAAATTTATAAAATGTTTATTAGGATGAACCAATAGAACAAAAATAAATATAAATAAATGAAAAATACACTAGAGATACTAATACTAAAACATTTTTTATCTTTTCAACCACCCTTTGTAATTCTCTAGGTTTTTCTGTTTGTGCGTGCAAAATATATATAGACGAGTATTATAAATTAGAATACTAACTTAAGCAAATTCAATTGTGAACAAATAAAATGTGTGTATTTATGTGTTTTAAGTTGATCACGATAAGACAAAAGTGGATACGTGAAACATACAGAAAGTCTTATATGTTTTACACATTACGGAACTAAGAAAGCATTGAGTAAGATTAAATGAATTTTCGAATATCACAAAATATTGACTAAAGTATATGTTAATTATCTCTTAAATGTTGTGTATGCATATGCACGTTATTTTATTTTTTCAATCTTTGTGCATGCATGCATGATTCTCATATTATAGTCTATAACATAATTTTACACTAATTGCATGTCAACTAACACATTTTCTTACATATTAAAACACCAATAATTTTAAAAATTATCTCATTTAAAATTCAAAATCAATCTAATTAACATTATTTCGAAAACAACTAATGAATTACAAATAAAGATATAAAGCATAAATTACATAAAAATAATAAACTAAACATAGTAAATAATATAAGAAGCCATTGAAATAACTTCATACATACTTTGATTCACCACAAGACTTATAAAAATAATAATTCACGAATTAAATAAGAACCTGTGTGATGATTTAAACGAATGTGAGAATAGAACTACCGTCACTGGAAACTCGAACAAGACTCCAAACTCAAACTCTAAGTTTTCTCTCTTTTGATTTTTTTTTTTTACAAAATCTCGTTCTCTGCCTCTATTTGGTTTTTTTCAAGTTTTTCTAAGTGTTATGGTTTATTTCCCTTCCTCTCTGTGTGTGTATATATGTTGTCCGTGTGTAATATAGTGTAGGGGGTTGGGAAGTTGAGGAGGTTGGAGGAAAAGGTGGGGGTGGTTAGAATAGTTTAGGATAGGAAAGGATAGGATTTTAATTTCAAATTTAAATGTTCTTTTTTTTTAAATGAAGATAATAAATATAACAAAATTAAAATAATAAATAAATAAATAAAATAATAATAATAATAATAATAACAATAAAAATAATATAATAATATAATAACTAATTAATTTTTATATTTAAGAAAAATACAATAAAAGTTTAAAAATATCCAAAAATGAATATAATTAAAATAATACTAAAACTACTAACTTATTTTTTAATATTTTTTTAAAAACTGAAAATCTATTTTAAATTTTTTTTTTGTATTATTTTAAAAAATTAGAATAAAATAAAATAAAACAACTCAAAATTAACTTTATTTCTTAACTAAAAATTTATTAAATAAAATAAGAATTTAAATAATATTAGACCAAATATAAATATTTAATATCAAATATATATATATATATATATTAAACTCGGGGAGGGTCAAAATCACGTGTTTACATTTTGCCCCCTCTTTGTTTGAAATCTCGAAGAGTTTTCATACAAAGAAGTACACAAAGAAATGATTTTTGACCCTCCGATTATTCTAAAAGTAAATAAAAAATAAATAAAAAAAAATAAAAGATGTGACCGAGTCCTGGTTTTGGATCGCCTACATATCCCGGGTTTTAAGAAAATCAAGTCACATGTAGTTCAAAGGTAAAATGGTGAGAGAACGAGTTAGAGTTCGAGTGAGATTCCGTCGAGTTTTCGATTTTCGACTTTCTGTTTTACATTGAAATGAATAATATAAAATAAAATGAAGATACAAGAGAAAGATCCTATCTATGCAGCTTTTCTGGAACCTTGTCTTGAATCTTCATGACTTCTCAAATGGTGTGATAGTCGTTATTCTGAGTTGAACTTGAAACAACAAATGTTCCTTCTCATTGGCTTTTGGCATTAGAGAGGAACTTGACAATTGACTCATTCTCCTGACTTTCTTCTGACTTAATCTTGAAAATCTTCACCCTATTCTTCAGGCGGGCTCCTGGACTTGCAACTTCTTCACCTTGTTCTTCAAGAGGGCTCCTGAACTTGCAACTTCTTCACCCTGTTCTTCAAGCGGGCTCCTAAACTTACAATTTCTTCACCCTGTTCTTCAGGCGGGATCCTGAATTTTCTTTTTTCTGATTTTTCAAATATATTCCTGAATTCAAAATAAAAGGTGAAACAGAAAAATAACATCCCATTCTTCAGGAGGGCCCTGAGCATAAATAAATTCCCATTCTTCAGAAGGGTCCTGTCCCATTCTTCAGGAGGGTCCTGAGCAAAAATAAATTCCCATTCTTCAGAAGGATCCTGTCCCACTCTTCAGGAGGGTCCTGAGCATAAATAAATTCCCATTCTTCAGGAGGGTCCTTTCCCATTCTTCAGGAGGGTCCTTTCCCATTCTTCAGGAGAGTCCTGAGAAAAAATAAATTCCCATTCTTCAGAAGGGTCCTGTCCCATACTTCAGGAGAGTCCTGAGCAAAACTAAATTCCCATTCTTCAGGAGGGTCCTGTCCCATTCTTCAGGAGGGTCCTGAGAAAAAATAAATTCCCATTCTTCAGGAGGGTCCTGTCCCATTCTTCAGGAGGGTCCTGAGCATAAATAAATTCCCATTCTTCAGAAGGGTCCTGTCCCATTCTTCAGGAGGGTCCCGAGCAAAAATAAATTCCCATTCTTCAGGAGGATCCTGTCCCATTCTTCAGGAGGATCCTGAGCAAAAATAAATTCCCATTCTTCAGGAGGGTCTTGTCCCATTCTTCAGGAGGATCCTGAGCATAAATAAATTCTCATTCTTCAGGAGGGTCCTATCCCATTCTTTAGGAGGGTCCTGAGCAAAAATAAATTTCCATTCTTCAGAAGGGTACTGTCCCATTCTTCAAGATGGTCCTGAGAAAAAATAAATTCCCATTTTTCAGGAGGGTCATGTCCCATTCTTTAGGAGGGTCCTGAGCAAAAATAAATTTCTATTCTTCAGAAGGGTACTGTCCCATTCTTCAAGAGGGTCCTGAGAAAAAATAAATTCCCATTTTTCAGGAGGGTCCTGAGCATAAATAAATTCCCATTCTTCAGAAGGGTCCTTTCCCATTCTTCAGGAGGGTCCTGAACAAAAATAAATTTCCATTCTTCAGGAGGGTCTTGTCCCATTCTTCAAGAGGGTCCTGATCATAAAATAAATTCCCAATAAATACGAACAAAAAATTTTCCCCAGTTAGCACTAGAAAATTTTGTGAGTGTCATCAGATCACAACTTTTAAAAAGTACAGTAAATAAAAGGAAAATCAAGGCCCTGCTAAAGAAATGCATTTTTTCAAAGTAAAACTGATGACCAAAATTAGGAAATGTGTCTCCTAAGAGTAAATTGAAGGACTCGACTAGAAAGTGCGTCTTCTAAGAGTGAATGTTCAAGTTAAGAAATGTTTCACCTAACAAATAAAAACTGACTTATTTAGACTAAGAAGTGCGTCTCCTAAGAGTTGAATGAAATGACTCGGCTAGAAAGTGTGTCTTCTAGGAGTGATGGTTCAAGTTAGGAAGTGCTTCACCTAACAAATGAAAACTGACTTATTCAGACTAGGAAGTGCGTCTCATAGGAGTCAAATGAAATGACTCGACTAGAAAGTGTGTCTTCTAGGAGTGAATGTTCAAGTTAGGAAGTTCTTCACCTAACAAATGAAAAACTGACTTATTCATACTAGGAAGTACGTCTCCTACTTATTAAATGAAATGACTCGGCTAGAAAGTGCGCCTTCTAGGAGTGATTGTTTCAAGTTAGGAATTGCATCACCTAAAACATGAAAAATGACTTACCCAAACAAGGAAATGCGTCTCCTAGGGGTAAATGATGATGAGTTTTACCATGATTGTGATTACAAAACATGTGTAGCAATATTACCTCTTGTATTTGCGAAAATCAGGAATTGGATCTTTCTGATATTTAGGCTTTGAAGCCTTTGATTTGAAAGCAACATGTTTTTGTTTCATATAAAGAAAACTTTCTAATTTAAAACACGGTGGTTGATTTGTGGCATTTGTCCATTGAGGAGATCTCTTGCACTTGTCATGCTAAGCTCCATTTCAAATCTTTAATAAGTATCATTGACTTGTTGTATTCTTGACCTCCAATTCTGACTACTGAAACTCTTTGACAAAAATCATATTTCTCTTGCATGATGCCTCTAGGTTCAATTTCAAATACACCCCTTATACTTCTATGAATCTAAAAACTGTCGGGTGACAAGCATTCTTGAATATCTCACTTTATTTTGAAGCATTTCAACTTGGTGCATCAGCTCTTTGTCATGCTTTATGCAATTGAGGGAGTTGGTAGAAAGTTTTGAAGTTCTTTCTCACATGTCTTAACATAAATTTGACTCAAAATACATGAAAGATGACCATATTGATTTTCCATTCGATGACAAAGACATAAAATCAAAAAAGAAAAATAATAATAAAAAGAAAAGAAAAAGAAAATAGACATCTTTTTTCCAAAATGTCAAAAATAAAAAATTATCTGGGTGCGACAGTTGATTCCAGTGATTATGACATGCATTTTGAATTACATAAACTTGTCTACCCAATCTAATCACTATCAACTTTTGCCCACTCATTGAATTTGAAATGGAGCTAAACATGCTCCCTCTGGATTACAATCCTCCTTCGACTAGTGACACCTCGATGGGTTTTCGCCAACAAGCTGCTCCCATTTTCTTTTTTTTTTCAACTCATTGTCGTCTTATGGTGCCCATGAAGACTTTTTCCAATAAGAATCTCATTTTTATTGATCTCACAGCTCACGGTCGCCTTATGATGCCCAAAAGGGTTTTCACCAATAAGACTCTCTGATTTTTTTATTTTTTTTATTTTTATAAAATAACACTCAAAATATGAAATATCATTCACTCATAACATGTTTAGCCTTGACATTCTCAAAGATTGATCTGAAGGTCTTCCTTTGGTTTTAATTTGGCTTTTGGAATGGGGTAGAAAGAAAGGTCGGCATGGGGCTCAAAATTTACACAACATTGGGTAAAAGATACAACTTTTGGAATCCACTCGTTTAAGAAAATAAACTTTTGTCCCAGTTTTATTTCATTCTGGGTAACTTGAATTTTCCTTTGGTTAGACCGAACCCCAGAGTAGGGCTGCCTACGTATCTTGTCATAGCAAGAATCAGGTCAAACGTAGTTCAGACATTTCTTTTGCTTGAATATGGATTTTTGATTGATTTTTTCTCATTTTTTTTCAACTCTTTTTTTTTTTTACTCCCTTTTTCTTGATACTTTTTTTTTTTACTTTTTCAAATTCTACTTTGATTCCAAAAGAGGGGTACAAAAGAAAATAACACTAAAGCTCAAAATGGATAACAAAGGATGACACAACATTTGGGTAGTAGAATGAAATGCCTTCGTCATATCAATCCTTAAAAACACAAGTACATAACATCTAATCTGAGAGTAGAACATGAAGTACATACGCATCTTTTTCAACATTGATCGTGACTAAGCTCATGCACTTGCGTCACTTCTTTTAAGCTTGTGAAATATACATGTCCACTTATATTGTACTTTTCTCTCGATGGATGACTCATGCCCTTTTGAAACTAACCTCCTTTTACTTTTCCTGATAATGGATATTATAAATTCTCTGATCGACCCCATTCAAAATTCTCAAATTGAATCTACTAATCGATGATCAAGTTGTTTTCTAATTCACAAAGTGATTGCCTCAATACATTCAAGTGAGGCTGTAACTATGTTCCCAAGTACCGGAACACTTACTTATTTTCTTATATATTTTCAACCCTGTCTTCTTGGTCAAATGTTTCAGGATTAGATTAGATTTAAAGATCAGTCAGTGAATTCAACATGCATATCACATCACTAGAATCACCATAGAAAGAGCTCTCTAAAGAAAAGAAAGGCAACAAGACAATATATAATAAATAATAAAAAATAAAATAAAAATAAAAGGACATACATTTGTTGACAGAAAGATAGAAGAATTTGAATGGAAATAATGATAAAACAAGAAAAGATAGATCTCGAACTCCAACCCTAAAATAATTCGGGTAGTTGAAAGAAAAACAAAACAGACTACCAAAACTCCTTCCTCATGAGGGGCGGAGTCACTTTCAAATTACCGAACATAATATTTTAGTCACTGATTTGCACGTCGGCCTTAGTGGAGTCTCCACAATCATTTCTACATCATTTATTTATTTTTCGCCCCAACCATTCTGAATTTATCACCATCAAACTCTCATCAACAGTTTTTTTTCCCTCTACTCAATTACAATAATTTTTCAGATGAGCCAAAAGATCACCATGACCTTCGTACATGTCCAACTTTGGTGTTTTGGACTCTAGAGGCAAGTGAACATTGTGAAACATATACATATCCTTGTAAGAAACTCTCTTTTTCTCTCTCAATATTTGCATGTTTCTTATATTTTGCTCCAAATTTCTCACTTTCCAAGCCATTTCTTCTTATTCCTCACTTTTAACAACCTACACCAACTCATCTCAGGCCCTAAACCATTTTTGTGGGTCATTTTGCCTATTCTTTGGACCTGGTCTTGTATGGGTGAGATGCCAATTTAGCCACAAACCAACCACCAAATATTATTTTAATTTTAGAGAAATCTAATGTGTCAAAGTTCAAAAAAAAATTTTAAGACCACCGAATCCATGAAGGACTGCCTACGTATCTCATTAAGATGAGAATCAGGTGTGCGTAGTTCGTGAAATATATGTCGTACAAAATTCAGCCTCAATACCCCTAAAGGTTCAGGGCTATTAAGATTTATATATATATATATATATATATACTGTAAAAACTTAGCCTCATGATCCCTAAAGATTCAGGGTTGTTAAGATTTATATATTCTTATTTATTTTTGTAAAGACTTAGCCTCATGATCCCTAAAAATTCCGGGCTATTAAAATATATATTTATTTTATTATTATTATTTTTTTTTTGTAAAACCTTAGCCTCATGATCCCTAAAGATTCCGGGCTATTGAAAAATATTTATTTTATTATTGTTATTTATTTTTTGTAAAACCTTAGACTCATGATCCCTAAAGATTCCGGGCTATTGAAATATATTTTTTTTTTGGTAAAACCTTAGCCTCATGATCCCTAAAGATTCAGGACTATTAAGATATATATAAAAATTGGACTTGAGAATTAGAAAAATAATTATGAAAGTAATCATATTTTCAAAATATTTTCCAATAAATCTATGAATAATTTTTTAAAAGATAGGGTCGTATCCTGGGAAGGACTTCCTACGTATCTCACTAAGAGTGAGAATCAGATCCCCGTAGTTCATATAACCCATAAAACTATGTTACTAAAAATTTTCTCTTTTAAAAATAAAATTTTTCTTTAAAAAAAATGATTCACTAAGTGTGACGATAATTTAATCTCTTGCATTTTAATGTTGCCTAAAAGCCGGTCAACACATAAATAGCCTTCCAAACAAATGTCAAAGAGCACGTAGGATTCCCATATTGGTCTTTATAAAGTAGGTTACCTGTCTTAGACAGACCCGACCCCTGTGTCGAGTCCCTCTAAATCAAATGCATATGATGCAAATAAAGCGGCACCTAATAGGGATAACCAGATTCTGAGTTTTCAGTTCTTCTAAGTTTAAACCTAATAGGGATAGGTGTCTAGACTGGCTTACCCGAGCGGACACTCGAGTCGGGGAGGGACAACTTGGTCGGTAGCAGGGCAACACCGCCTTTGTTGCCGATCCGAACCCCGCCTAACATGTGTGACTATATCCTTCACCAGGTGTCTTGACACTCCGGCTATCTCAAAAAGAAGGTGAGATGCATATGCTGCATTCCCTCTATCCTATTTCAGAGACTCGGAGGGGGTACATGAGAAAAGACAATGGATAATACAGTTTAAATAATATCAAAGCAGTAAATGAGCGACAAGTAGCATATAAGGCCAATAAACACATTATAAAATAATTAAAGAAAGTAAAGTCAATATCAAAGCTCAAATTCTTATTTATTCCCCCGCAGAGTCGCCAGAGATGTCACACCCCTTTTTCGCCCGACAGGATCGAGTCGAAGGGTTTTTCTAATTAAAGTGACAGTTTTGAATAAGGATTATTTTATTTTATAGAGTAGCCACTTGAAATTGAGTTATGGTGTTCCAAGTCACCGTTTTAAATCCCTAGTCAAAAGAAAATGACTCTTTATTATGGTCTGCGAAAAGAAAAGATCGGGTAAGGAATCTGTTGACCGAGAGGAAGGTGTGAGGCACCTTTCGAGTCCCGTGATTCTAACACGGTCGCTTTTATTGACTTATCCTCACTTAAACTATTTCGATAATTATGTTGGGGCCTAGGTTCGCTCATTTTTATATCTAAAATCTATTTATAACTCTTGTATTAAATCAGTGATAATTAATTTTAGAAAAATATTTGTCAAGGCGCATTATTGCATCCTTAAATATTTAAATGTTTCAGAAAGATGCGTACGCCGCATTCTTAATTGAGACAAATATTTTGTACGTGCCTAAAATTTACTTAACGCTAAAACTTTGGTTTGTCACTTATAAACTCATAACAATTTTAATTATTTAAAAGATTTGTTAATTTTAACAATAACCTTATGAAAAATTCGTTTAAGCAATTATTTAATTTAACAAATAGTTTTATAAATTTTATTAATGACCATAAATAAAAATGATGAAATAAGAAGGAAATAATATATAAAATTACTTATATTATGCTAATCTTATAATACTAAATTTTTAAAAGATAGGGTCGTATTCTGGGAAGGACTTCCTACGTATCTCACTAAGAGTGAGAATCAGACCCCCGTAGTTCATATAACCCGTAAAACTATGTTACTAAAAAATTTCTCTTTTAAAAATAAAATTTTTATTTTAAAAAAATGATTCACTAAGTGTGACGATAATTTAAACTCTTGCATTTTAATGTTGCCTACAAGCCGGTCAACACACAAATAGCCTTCCAAACAAATGTCAAAGAGCATGTATGATGCGCATATTGGTCTTTATAAATTAGGTTACCTGTCCTAGACAGACCCGACCCCTCTGTCGAGTCCCGCTAAATCAAATGCATATGATGCAAATAAAGCGGCACCTAATAGGGATAACCAGATTCTGAGTTTTCAGTTCTTCTAAGTTTAAACCTAATAGGGATAGGTGTCTATACTGGCTTACCCGAGCGGACACTCAAGTCGGGGAGGGACAACTTGGTCGGTAGCAGGGCAACACCGCCTTCGTTGCCGATCCGAACCCCGCCTAACATGTGTGACTATATCCTTCACCAGGTGTCTTGACACTCCAGCTATCTCAAAAAGAAGGTGAGATGCAGATGCTGCATTCCCTCTATCCTATTTCAGAGACTCATAGGGGGTACACGAGAAAAGACAATAGATAATACAGTTCAAATAATATTAAAGCAGTAAATGAGCGACAAGTAGCATATAAGGCCAATAAACACATTATAAAATAATTAAAGCAAGTAAAGTCAATATCAAAGCTCGAATTCTTATTTATTCCTCAGCAGAGTCTCCAGAGATGTCACACCCCTTTTTCGCCTGACAGGATCAAGTCGAAGGGTTTTTCTAATTAAAGTGACGGTTTTGTATAGGGATTATTTTATTTTATAGAGTTGCCACTTGGAATTGAGTTATGGTGTTCCAAGTCACCTTTTTGAATCCCTAGTCAAAAGAAAATGACTCTTTATTATGGTCTGCGAAAATAGAAGATCGGGTAAGGAACTGGAACATCGGGTAATGACTCAAAATTAACTTTATTTCTTAACTAAAAATTTATTAAAATAAAATAAGAATTTAAATAATATTAGACCAAATATAAATATTTAATATCGAAATATATATATATATATATATATATATTAAACTCGGAGAGGGTCAAAATCACGTGTTTACAATAAGTAAATGTGCCTTGAGCTTCTAAAGATAAAGGTACATTGGTTGTAAACTGGAACATAGGGTCGAGCTTTTGCTCCACTCAACTTTGTAATTTTTGGTGATCTAAAATTCACACCACCATAAGATGATAAATTCAAAAATAATTATTCCACCAAATATTTTAAACATTCTAACATTCTAACAGAATAACATAAACGAATGAATAAGTAAATTAAAGATTCTACAAATTCCAAAGGTAAAAAAACCGTGTTTTAATCCAATAATTCAAAAAATGAAAAAAAAAAAAAATACATAGCAACCATCCACAAATGTAATTTTTCATCAATGCCTCCTGCTTGAAGATGTACGGCAACGGATACATTGACATCGTGGTGACGGACGCTGCTCACCAAGTGAAGTACCTGGGTTGGTCCTAGTGCGCCCCAAACGTGATAGAAAAATGTTACGATGCAACTGATAGGAAGCAGATGCTTCATGACTTATGGGACCCCAACCAACATTTGGACCCGCGGAAGCGATCCGCCTCTGATTAGCCATTGCGGAAGCAATTGAAGAAGGAGGAGCAAGAAATTGTGGCCTTAATTGTTGAATCCGTCTGTTTTCAATTGCAAAGTACTCAAATTAATATATGACTCATGGAATAAATTAAATATACTTTAAAAAGTATATGTTAAGGGATTTAATGAGAGAATAAACTTACTCATTTTGTTGGAGAATAGAGCTTTCATATACAGAAGTACGAGAAAAAATGTTGTCACCATTGTTAATTTGGAGAGTAACATGATGAATATTTGGAGGTGCACCATTCCTTGGAACATTGTTAATATCTATCTCACGCCTTGTAAACCTAAAATTAATCCACAAAGTATATTGCAACGTACACAAATTAACATATGGCTCACGAAATAGATTAAATATACTTTAAAAGGCATATGTTAAAGGGTTTAATTAGAGAATAACATACTCATTTTGTTCGAGAATAATTCTTCCACCCACAGAAGTATTGAGAAAAATTGGTGCCACAAACATTAATTTGGAGAGTATTATGACGAATATTTGGAGGTGCACCATTCTCTAAAACAATGTTAATATTTATCTCACGCCTTGTAAACTTAAAATTAATCCACAAAAATTATATTATAAACAAATTAATTAATTATTCATGTACAAACATCAATTTGAAACCTTAATTTAATTAATTAACTACACCTAATTAAAAGAAATAGATGAGTGATCATGAGTTCATAATGACAAATAAGATACCACTATTGTTACTTAATTCTTATTTTTTACATGTGTCCAAGGTTATTAAGATGTTACTTATTAACATCACTTTCTATTTAGGAGCTTCGGTATAAGTTAAAAAATATAGATTTCGTAATATCATACCTGTGATTTTTTTAGATACACTTTTTTTAAGAAAATATTTTTCAATAGCCACTAATAAAGTTAACACTCCCACTACAAATCGAGTCAACTTGAAGGGTCGAATATCTAGGTATTTAGCCAACATAAAGAGTCGGGTATCTAAGTATTTAGCATATTAATTATTAATATGTGCATCTATTTTAATATATATGTTTATAAAAAATTCTTTTTCATTCATTATCATTACTTTTTTGTTTCAGATAAATCTCATTTTAATATGTAAAAATATCTTTAAAAAAAACTGATATGTATATATTACTAGAAAAAAAAGAATAGGCATTAATTACCTCATATTGCTAGCACCTCCACTGTATGCATCAATTACTCCAGGAAGTAGGATCATAACCTCCTGGTGGGCAAGTGGCTACCGAAAATTTCAAACATAATTTTTTCTTAGCATTAATAAACAAATAAAAAGATATTAAAAAAATATATAATTTCATTTATAAAAAAAATTAAGAGATTAGAACCAATAAGGATAAAATCTCTGCTAACAAAACCCCTAAAACTGAACGTGAAATCGTAGACACTCACTGACCTACATCTAATAATTATACTATAGATTATATTGTATGATAATACTTTATCTTTTTATATTTTAAATTAATATGCATTATTATTATTAGATAATGAATGAGACATGCACGGTAATTACCTGTTCTTCATGATATCTCCCATCACCATCATCATCATCAAGGGCATCATCGGTGTCATTATCATCAAGAGCAGCAATAGCAACACCAGCATCTTCATCAACAACATCATTTGCAAATTGCCTCCAGTTTCCTTCTTCTTCGATTACTCGACAATTAGGGCATATCATAAGCCCACTAACATTAAACGCCGACCCTATACAGTCTTCATAATAAAACGAATAGTTTTAATTTTATGCACACTGACGATACATAAATTCAACACCAACTTATTTATTGTTTAAAAGGAAAAAAATGTTTATATAATGAAATTAGTTAGATCATAATGTGTGTCAAATATTTAAATGACGCATATAAAATTCAATTTTTAAAATGAGATTATATAAGAAGAATTAAAAGATTCATGTAATTCTTTATTTTTTTATTTGTACCTTTCATCTCTCTTGTTACTTCTTTTATCAATGTAGTCAACGATTTTTATCTAAAATATCAAAAAGAAATATTTTTTTGCTAGCTACAACATGATTTATTATGATACAAGTTTTCTCTTTCTTTTCCAATGAGTAATAAGAAAGTAAAAATGTTCCATTCAATTAATTGAAAGATCCAAATAAAAATTGAAGAAAAATCATTTGAATCAAATAGATAATTTTTCTTTATATTGAGCAAAGATAGATCTAGCTAGCTACTACATGATTTATTAGATATTTAGGTATAGAAAATTTTTAATAAAAATACATGAATGAATAGTTTTTTTGGTTTGCTAGTAGAAATTTATTAAACATTCCAAATATAGATAGCATACATAATACTCACCAGCATGAAAGAAATGGCCACATATCAGCTTTGTAATCGATCGTCTAGCATTATCGACTACTTCGTCCAAGCAAATTGTACAACTATGTGAGCCATTAATATCATTTAAAAAGATATTATTGGCCATAAATATTAGAAAAAATTAAGATAAAACACTTTGTGAAAACTTAATTAATTTGAAGAAGAGAAGTGAAGATTGAAGTGAGGAAATAGGCAGATCTAAACAATATTATAGGAAGATTTTTAACACTGATTAATTAGCTTGCTAAGATTGTAAACTTGTATTAGATTTTCTTACTATGAATTATTTGGTGGTAAAAATGGTAACATAAAATCTAGGAATAAGGGTACAAAAATCATCTACTATTATGTATTAGCTAAATTTGCTCCTAGCTATACTATACAATCAAATATATCCTTGTATTATTAAAGTTAGTAAAAATATCATTCTTTTTTATATTTTTCTATTATGACAAGGTGAGAGTCCATGTGACCTGACATTTAAGTGAGGTGGACGTAACGCGGCATACCACCCATCACTAGATTTTTATGTATTAATAATTTATTTTTATTTTATATAGAGATAAGGGAACAATTGATAGTTGAGATTTGCTATGACAAATAGAAGGGAATAATTTTAATTGAAAGCTCGTGCATCAATTAATTCATGTCTAAAAAAAAAAAAAAAAACTATGAGACTTTTAATTTATTTTTACACATCACTATGCAAATTTCAAATGTATGTATAGATATGAAAAAAAGTCTATTTTACAAGTCACAAAACATATATAGGAGCGAGGATAGAAAAAAAAAAGTTCTAGATCATGGTAATATGTTAATTTTTTTAAAGAAAAAAAAATATTTACCACTAGCAATCTCAAGAGAGAGAAAAAGTTAATTGACCTACCAAATGCTAATCAAGTGTTAGATTCTTTTCTTTTGAACATTTTCTTATAATCATGATGGTTCACAATTCATTTTACGGACTACTATGTGACATCTTTTGTGCAAATATGAAAATATTTTATCTTATTTTTGATTAATTTTTAATTTTTTCTTTTTGGTAAATGACTATTTTTTAGTCTCTATATCTTGTCGAAATTTAAAAAGTAAAAATTACATATATAACGACATGTTTACTAGTATTTACTAAAAATCCCAACTATTTTCAAAATTTCAGAAAATCTCAACTTTTAGCCTTTGATGATACATGTTACTTAACTTAGATACATCCTACAGATACATGTTTTATTTAAACTAGTTAGCACGTTTTAAGAAATGTAACTGCTAAAGTATCATTAAAATAGTAATTAAGCTAACTAATCATGGTAAAAATAAAATAACATCCCACGATTTATGGTAATTAGTTTGTTATTCCACCATTGTAAACAAGAACCTTTCCATAATCTATTTTGAAATTTCAAAAACTTCTTACTGCTTGTTTAGAAAAATCATACGATTTTTTTGGAGTGATTTCAATGAATATTACAGTGCTGTCACGTTATTCAAGCGTTTGGATTAACAATATCAACTACGAGGGCTGTAAGATAGATGGAATCGTGGTTAGTGAACATGTAACTTACGAAAAACTAATTTCGACAATTGTTGTAGAACTGAAAATTGACGAAAGCGGGAAAAAATGAGGCTCGTTACATAGTTGATGGTAATGCGGCACCATTGTTGATTCGTAATGAGATGGATGTTAAGCTTTATATCGAAATTAAGAAAAGTGAGTGTGGTTTTGGGACGTATACACTTATCATCACTACATTAGATAAGTCTGCAACTGAAATGTTGTTTGATGGGAAAGTTGGTGCAGTAATGTGTTTGAAAAATCCATCAGAAAAATTGTGGAATTAATTAGCAATAAATCTAATTTTCATCATCAATGAATTAGTTGTTAATTATCTCTACATTAATGAGTTATTTATCTAACGTTACATAATTATTGTTTTACACAAATCTATTGTAAGGCTGAGATACATATTTCTATGCACAGGATACATTTTTCTAATATTGTATCCGAGATTCTATAGTTGTGTTTAATTATGTATCTCGTTGTGTTTTAGTTTTATCTATATCAACATACGAAAGATACATAATAGTATTGTTATAGATACATGTTGTACACGTTTGTGCAGTTTATGTATCTATTATTTTTTTCCAGTAGGTGAAAAAAATATGATGAAGTTTTGTTTTCATTGTTGCAGCTATGTCCTAAGATGTCGTTCGGAGGATTGTGTTCGGATATTTAAAGCATCATGCCGACGGGAGACTGAACTCTTTAAACTTAGATTTTTTTCAAGATGTCCACACATACCCGTTGAAAGATGCTTCATAACTTGAAATCGATGAAACAAGGAATAAAATTGAAGCTCCATAAAATCATCTTCGTTGCTCATCCTAATGATATGGGTGTAAAGTTTTACATAGAAGTTAAAAAAATGTGACCGATACAATTTTATTTTTCAAAGAATGAAGAACTTAATGCAGTTACAAATTAGGATTCTAAATAAAGAATTCAAATAAAATAAAATTCTTAATTTTTACTCGAATTGCTAAAAATAAAATATTTTTATGAAAATTGTGAATGAATTTTTAAGACGTTATGTTGAAAGGGTTCAAAATTATTCAAAGTAAGGATGCTTCCGAACATGAAATCATGAAACAAGGAATAAAATTGAAGCCCCATACATTGTTGATGAAAACTAATCTCTGTTACTAATCCTAATGATATGGGTGTAAAGTTTTATAAAGAGGTTAAATAATTGTGCCTGATACAATTTTATTTTTTGAAAGAATGAAGAACTTGTAGCAATTACAAATTAGGATTCTCAATAAAGAATCCAAATAAAATAAAATTCTTTTTACTCGGATTGATAAAAATAATATAATATATTTGAAGAATTTGGTCCATAATTACTAATTTCTGTTTTTGGTCAATATTAATAGTATTTGTGGTAAATTTTGATTTTGGTCCAACATTGCTAATTTTGACTTTTGATTAATTGAAGTATTTTTGGTAAATTTTAATTCCTATCATTATTGCTAATTTTGGTTTTTGTTTAATGTAAATATTCCTTTTGGTAAAATTGATTTTGGTCCATAATTGGCTTATTTGATAAGTTTGATTTTGGTCCAACTTGCGTTATGTTTGAAAGATACAAACATTTGCAATAACACAATACCAGAGATAAAAAAAATGTCACACCCCTTTTTGAACCAAAAAAAATCGATTTTAAAATTTGAAAGGATTTTTATTATTAAGTGATAAAAAGTAAAGTTTTATTTCGAAAAAGAATTATTTTTACATTCAAATTCATAGTCGCCATTGGCATAGTCCGGTGTGCCAAGTCACCTTTAAAAATCCTTTTCAAAACAATTTGACTCTTTAAACAGGTTTGTGAACAGAGATTCCGGCTAAGGAATTCTGTTGACCGAGGGGAAGGTGTTAGGCACCCCTCGATTCCATAGTTCAACCACGGTCACTCTGTAGAGTATATCGGTCATTTAACACTATGAAGTGAATAAACCACAAAAACACACAAAATAATCAATAAAACAAATAAAACAAAATACATCTAAAAATATAATGTCCATTCCAATTATATTATGTCCCCAAAGAGGGACTATACGATGGCCTAGTGCCCTGTGGCATATCAGATTCAAATACTTCAACCCTTGCAGCAAACATGGGTTGGGGGCTAGGCCGTCGAGTTAAGGGCGGATCCCATATAGCCCGTAGGATACTTTCATATATGTAGGGTGTACCATCTATCTCAGAAGTAAAACAAAGAAGAAAAATTACATATACAGAATTATTTTAAGATCATATAAAACTCCCCATGTGTTTTAAATTATTTCATGCATAAAGTTTTTGTGAAATGCTCTCACTTATTTTATATATCAAATTACATTATTTTGGAATGCTCTAATACCAATACATATGTATTTACCCCCTATATATCAGGATCTGAGGCACAGTCCCACGATCCCGTTCAGAAGTAGACCTGAGTGAGTCAGAAGTTGCAGTTGGTGAGCCTTCTCTATTTCGGAAGGCCTGATTTTAAGAATTCTTTGTTCTTTTATTTTATGGTCTACTGAGGGCATTGTCCCAATTTTTAGACAGAAGTTGATTTTCATGTTATTAGAGATTTCGCAGACTAGTGTCATGTATTTTGAATGTTAAGTACTTACTTTCAGATTGTCCAGTTTACTTATGAGATTGACCATGATTCCGTTACGTTGTTCTTTTGCATTTCTATAAATTATATGATCATTGTTCATGATTGCCATGTTGATATGAGTGCTAGGGTCCTCACGGTTCAAGTTACTCATCACGAGCAGGGCCTCAGCTTGGGTCATGAAAATATTGGTGTTCTATAGCCCACGGTTCTGGGGGTAGGCCCAGGGTCTGGGCGTGTCCTAGGCTGATAATCATCCAGTACGTGCCAGGGAGGCTGGGGAGAGGCCTAGTATAGTCCTTTGGGGTGGACAGGGCCATTTGGGTGGTCAAATGGGTGAAATGACACAAACGGGGCATTGTCGAGCCAAATTGGTCTGCTATAGCCCACGGTTTCGGGGGTAGGCTTTGGATGCGGGCATGTTGTGGAAAAAAATCGACAAAGTCATGCTAGGGAGGATGGGGGCGGCCTAGTATGGTCCCTTGGGGTGTGTGGGTCCATTTGGGTGTTCAAAAAGGCGAAACAGTGTGGATGGAGAATTTTTGTGCCAAATCGGTGTGTTATAGCCCATGGTTTTGGGGTGGGCCCAGGGTTCGGACATGTCGTGGGTCAAAACTCAACTTGGGCATGCCAAGGAGGCTGGAAAATGGCCTAGTATGGTCCCTTGGGATGGGCGGGGCCATTTGGGTGGTCAAACGGGCGAAACAAAGTGAACGGGGCATTTTTGGGCAAAATCGATGTGTTATAACCCACGGTTTCAGAGGTAAGCCTAGGATGCAGGCGTGACGTAGGCCAAAATCAATCAAGTTTTGCCAGGGAGGCTGTGGAGCGGCCTAGTATAGTTCCTTAGAGTGGGAGGGGCCATTTAGGTGGTCAAACGGGCAAAATGACACGAATGGGGAATTTTCAGGATAAATCGGTGTGCAATATCCCTCTGTTTTAGGGTGGGCTCGGGGTCCGGGCATGCCATGGTCCAAAAGTAAATCAGAGCGTGCCAGGAAGGCTGGGGAGTGGCCTAGTGTGGTCCTTTAGGGTGGGCAGGGCTATTTCGGTGGTCAAATGGGCAAAATGATGCGAACGACGAATTTTATGGCCAAATCAGTGTGTTATAGCCCACAGTTCAAGGGGTAAGCCCGGGGTCCGGGAGTGTCATGGGCCAAAAATTGACCGGGGTATACCGGGGAGTCTTGGGAGTGGACTAGTATGGTCCTTTGGGGTGGGTGGGGCCATTTGGGTGGTCAAACCGGCGAAACGGAGCAAACAAGGCATTTTTAGGCTAAATCGGCGTGTTATAGCCCACGATTTCAGGGGTGGGCCCTAGGTGTGGGTGGGTTGTGGGTCAAAAATCAATCGGGGCATGCCAGGGCTGGAGAAAGACCTAGTGTGGTCCCTTAAGGTGGGCGGGGCCATTTGGGTGGACAAACGGGAGAAACAACACGAACGGGGTATTTTTGGGGCAAATCGGTGTGCTATTGCCCACGGTTTCGGAGGTGGGCTCAGGATTCGGGCATGTCGTAGGAAAATAATTGATCGGGGCATGCTAAGGAGGCTTGGGAGCGGCCTAGTGTGGTCCCTTGGGGTGAGAGGTGCCATTTGGGTGGTCAAATAGGTGAAACAATGCGAATGGGGCATTTTCGGGCCAAATAGGTGTACTGTAGCCCAAAATACTAGGGCGGTCCCGGTGTTCGGGCGTGTCGTGGGCACCAGGGCATGCCAAGGAGGCTGGGGAGAGGCCTAGTATAGTCCCTTGGGGTGGGCGGGTCTATTTGGATGGTCAAACAAGCGTAACGGTGCGAACGGAACATTTTCGAGCTAAATCGATGAGCTATAGCCCACGACTCTAGGGGTTGTCCTAGGGTTTGGGTGTACCATGGGATAAAATTAACCGGGGCATGCCATGGAGGATAAGGAGCGACCTAGTGTGGTCCATTAGTGTGGGACGGGCTATTTGGGTGGTCAAACAGGTGAAACAGTGCGAACAGGGCATTTTTAGGCCAAATCGGTGTGTTATACCCCACGGTTCTAAGGGTGGACCATGGTCCAGGTGTTCCATGGGTTGAAAATCGATCGGGGCATTCTAGGGGAGTTGGGAGCAGCCTAGTATGGTCCCTTAGGGTGGACGGGGCTATTTGGGTGGTCAAACAAGTGAAACGGCACAAACAAGGCATTTTCGGGCCAAATGGGTGTGCTATAGCCCATGGTTCCAGGGATGGGCCTAGGGTCCGGGAATTTCATGGGCTGAAAGTTGACCTGGGCATGTCAAGAAGGGTGGGGAGTGGCCTAGTGTGGTCTCTTGGGTTGAGCGGAGCCATTTGGGTGGTCAAACGGTGCGAACGAATTATTTTTGGGCCAAATCGATATGCTATAGCTCACAAGCCTAAGTTCCGAGATTTTCGTAGGTCGAAAATCGATCGGGGCGTGTTAGGGAGGCTGGGGAGAGGCCTAGTGTGATCCCTTAGGATGGACAGGGCCATTTGTGTGGTCAAACTGGCGAAACGGCATGAACGGGGCATTTTCGAGCCAAATCTGTATGCTATAGCCCACAAATCCGGGGGTGGGCTCGGGGTTCGGGTGTGTTGTGGGCCAAAAATCAATCGGCACATTCCAGGGAGGCTGGGGAGACCTCTAGTATGATCCCTTGGGCTGGGCGGGGCCATTTGGGTGGTCAAACGAGCGAAACGGCGCGAACAGGGCATTTTCGGGCTAAATCGATCTATTATAGCCTACAAGTCTGGGAGTGAGTCGGGGTCAAGCATACCGAGAGACAAAAATTGATCGAGGCGTGATAGAGAGGATGGGGAATAGCCTAGTATGGTTTCTTGAGGTTGGAGGGGCCATTTGGGCGGTTAAACAGGCGAAACGGAGCAAACGGGGCATTTTCAGGCCAAATCGGTGTGCTACAGCCCGTAGTTCTAGGGCTGTGCCGGGGTTCCAGGCTTTCCATATGCTGAAAATCAACCAAGGCTTGCCAAGGAGGCTGCAGAGAATACTAGTATGGTCCCTTGGGGTGGTCGGGGCCATTTGTATGGTCAAACGGGTGAAATGGTGCTAACAGGGCATTTTTTAGCCAAATTGGTGTGCTATTGCCCACAGTTCTGTGGGTGGGCCCAGGTTCCGAGCGTGCCGTTGGCCGAAAATCAACCGAAATATGCCAGGGAGGCTGGGGAATGACCCAGTGTGGTCCCTTAGGGTGGGGTTATTTGGGTAGTCAAACGGGCGAAACGGCACGAATTGGGCATTTTTGGGCCAAATCGGTGTGCTATAGCCCATGGTTTCGGAGGTGGGCCAGGGATCCAACATGATAAGGTCCAAAAATTGACCGAGGCATTCCAGAGAGGCTGAAGAGAGACCTAGTATGGTCCCTTGGGATAGGCGGGGCTATTTGGATGGTCAAACAGCCAAAATGGTTCGAACGCGGTATTTTCGGGATAAATCGGTGTTCGATAACCTATGGTTTCGAGGGTTGGCCCAGAGTCTGACCATTTCATGGGACGAAAATCAGCCGGGCCATGCCAGGGAAGCTGGGGAGAAACCTAGTATGGTCCCTTGGGATAGGCAGGGCTATTTGGGTTGTCAAACGGGCAAAACAGCATGAATGGGGCATTATCGGGGAAAATCGATGTGCTATAGCCCATGGTTCTGAGGGTGGGCTCGGGGTCCGGGCGTGTTGTGGTCCAAAAATCGATCGGGGCATGCTAGGGGGGTTGAGGAGTGGCCTAGTATGGTCTCTTGGGGTAGGAGGGGCCATTTGGGTGGTCAAATGGGCAAAACGGCATGAATGGGGCATTTTTGGGCCTAGTCGGTGTGCTATAGTCCACGGTTCTAGGGTTGGACTGGGGTTTGGGCATTTCGTTTGCCAATAATTGATTAGGCATACCATACAGGCTGGGGAGCAACCTAGGATGGTCCCTTGATGTGGGCAGGACCATTTGGGTGATCAAACGAGCGTAACGATGTGAACGGGGAATTTTTAGGCTAAATTGGTGTGCTATAAAGCACGGTTTTGAGGGTTCGAGTGAGCCTTGGGTCAAACATTGACCGGAGAGTGCCAAGTAGGCTGAAAAGCATCCTAGTATGGTCCCTTGGGGTGGGCGGGGCCATTTGAGTGGTCAAACAGGCAAAACGACATGAACGGGGTATTTTCGGATCAAAGCGGTGTGCTATATCCCTGAGTTCCATGAGTGGACCTAGGTTTCGGGCGTATCGTATGCCAAAAATTGATCGGGGAATGCCAGGGACGCTGAGGAGTGTCTTAGTGTGATCCTTTAGGGTGGGCGGGGTCATTTGGATGGTTAAACAGGCAAAACGACACGAAAGAAAAGTGTTCGAGCTAAATCAGCGTGCTATATCCCACGGTTCCAGGGGTGGACCCGAGGTTTGGGTGTGCCGTGGGCCGAAAATTGATCGGGGTATGATTGGGAGGCTGGGTAGCACCCTAGTTTGGTCCCTTGGGGTAGGCGGGGCCATTTGGTTGGTCAAACAAGCATAACGGCGCAACCGAGTCATTTTTGGGCCAAATCATATGCTATAGCCCACGGTTCCGAGGGTAGGCACGGGGTTCGAGCGTGTCGTGGGACAAAATTTGGTCGGGCGTGCCAAGGATGCTGAAAAGCGACCTAGTGTGGTTTGTTGGGGTGGGCGGGGTCATTTGAGTGGTCAAACAGGCAAAATGACGCAAACGAGGCATTTTTAGGCCTATCGGTGTGCAATAGCCCACGGTTCCGGGGGTGGGCTCGGGGTTTGGGCATGATGTAGGCTGAAAATCGACCTAGGCGTGCCAAGGAGGCTGGGGAGAGGCCTAGTGTGGTCTCATAAGGTGGACGCGACCATTTGAATGGTCAAATAGGGAAAATGGTATGCCAAGGATGCTGGGGAGTGGCCTAGTATTGTACCTTGGGGTGTGCGGGACAATTTGGGTGATCAAACGGGAGAAACGGCATAAATGGGGCATTTTTAGGCCAAATTGGTGTGCTATAGCCAACGATTCCGATGTGGGCCTGGGTTTCAGGCGTTTCATGGGCCGAAAATCGATCGGGTTGTGCCAGAGAGGCTGGGGAGTGGCCTAGTGGTGACCTTTGTGGTGGGAGGTACCATTTGAGTAGTCAAACGGTAAAAACGACATAAATGGGGCATTTTTCAGCCAAGTCAGTGTGTCATAGCCAACGGTTCCAGGGGTGGGCCCGGGGTTCGATCGTGTCGTGGGTCGAATATCGATCGGGGCATGTCAGGGAGGCTGGGGAGAGGTCTAGTATGGCTCTTGGGGTGGACAAAACTCATTTGGGTGGTCAAACGGGTGAAATAACGCAAATGAGACATTTTTGGGCCAAATTGGTGTGCTAGCCCATGGTTCTAGGGTGGGCTCGGTGTTCGGGCATGCCGTGGGCCAAAAATTGACCAGGGTATGCCTAGGAGGCTGGAGAGCGGCCTAGTTTGGTCCCTTAGGGTGGTAGGGGCCCTTTGGATTGACAAACGGGAAAAACGGTGAGAACTGGGCATTTTCGGGCCAAATCGGTGTTCTATAGTCCACAATTCTGGGGGTGGGCCCATATTTTGGGTGTGTCGTATGCCAAAAATTGACCGGGGCATGCTAAGGAGGCTGAAGAATGGCCTAGTGTGGTTCCTTAGGGTTGAAGATGCTATTTGGATGGTCCAACAAGTGAAACGGCAAGAACGGGACATTTTTAGGCCAAATCCGTGTGCTATACCCCATGGTTCCAGGGGTCGGCTCGGGGTTTGGCCGTGTTGTAGGCCTAAAATTGATCGGGATGTGCCAATAAGGATGGGGAGCGGCCAAGTATTGTCACTTGGGGTGGGAGAAGCCATAAAGGTGGTCAACAGGGCAACACGGCGTGAATAGCGCATTATCGGGTGAAATCGGTGTGCTATAGCCCACGATTTTGGGGATGGGCTAGGGGTCCGGGCATGTCATGGGCTGAAAGTCGAACGGGGCATGTTAGAAAGGCTGGGGAGTATCCTAGCATGGTCCCTTGGGGTGTGAAGGGCCGTTTGGGTGGTCAAATGGTACGAATGGGGCATTTTTGGGCCAAAACGGTGTACTATAGCCCACGAGCCCATGATCTGAGAGTGTTGTGGATAAAAAATTTATCGGGGCATATCGGGGAGTCTGGGAGAGGCCTAGTATGGTCCCTTGGAGTGGGTTTTGCATTTGGGTGGTAAAACTAGCAAAAAGGCGCGAACGGGGCATTTTTGGGCGAAATCTGTGTGTTATAGCCCCTGGTTCCGGGGGTGGGCTTGGGGTCTGGGCATGTCATTGTTCGAAAATTGATTGGGGCATGACAAATGGTTGGGGAGCGGCCTAGTGTGGTCCCTTGGGGTGGGCGGGGCTATTTGGATGGTCAAACGAGCGAAATGGTGCGAACGGGATATTTTCAGACAAAATCGGTGTACTATAGCCCACAGTTTGGGGGTGGGCTTGGGTCAGGGTATGTCAGGGGCTGAAAATTGATCGAGGAGAGCCACAAAGGATGGGGAATGACCTAGTGTGGTTGCTTGAGGTGATCAGGGCCATTTGGGTGGTCAAACGGGAGAAACAGCGCGAACGAGGCATTTTGGGGCTAAATTAGTGTGCTATAGCCCACGGTTCCGGGGCTGGGCCCGGGTGTCGGGCGTTTTGTGGTCCAAAAATCAACTAAGCTACGCCAGGGAGGCTGAGGAGTAGCCTAGTGTGGTTCCTTAGGGTGGGCGGGGCTATTTGGGTAGTCAAACGAGCGAAATGGTGTGAATGAGGCATTTTTAGGCTAAATCAGTGTGCTATTACCCACAGTTCTGTGGGTGGACCCAGGTTTCGAGCTTTCCATTAGCCGAAAATCGACCGGGTCATGCCAGGAAGGCTGGGGAATGGACTAGTGTGGTCCCTTAGGGTGGTCAGAGCCATTTGAGTGGTCAAATAGGCGAAACAGTATGATTTGGGCATTTTCGAGCTATTTGAGGGGTCAAATAGGAGAAACGTCGTAAACGGGGCATTTTGGGGATAAATCGGTGTGTTATAGCCCACAGTTCTGGGGTGGGCTCAGGGTTCGGACATGCAGTGGGAAAAAAATCGATCGAGGTATGCCAGGGAGGTTAGGGAGCGGCCTAGTGTGGTCCCTTGAGATGAGTGGGGCCATTTGGGTGGTTAAACGGGCTAAACGGCGCAAACGGGGTAATTTCAGACCAAATCTGTGTGCTATAGCCCAGGATTTCGAGGGTGGGCTCGGGATTCGGGCATGATGTTTGCCGAAAATCAATCGGGCCATGCCAGGGAGGCTGGAGAGCATCCTAGTATTGTCCCTTAGGGTGGGCAAGGCCATTTGGGTGGTCAAACAGGCGTAACGGCACAAACGGGGTATTTTTGAGCTGAATTAATGTACTATAGCCCACAGTTCCGAGCGTTGGCTCGGGTTTCGGGCGTGTCGTAGGCTAAAAATTGAGCGGGTCATGTCATGTAGGATGAGGAGAGGCCTAGTTTCGTCCCTTAGTGTGGGCGGTGCCATTTGAGTAGTCAAACAGGCGAATGGCATGAATGGGGCATTTTTTAGCCAAATCGGTGTGCTATAACCCACGGTTCTAATGGTGGGCCCGGGTTTTAGGCGTGTCGTGGGCCAAAAATTGACTAGGAAAGCCAGAGGTACTGGGGAGCACCCCAGTGTGGTCCCTTGGGGTAGGTGGGGCCATTTGGATGGTTAAACAGGCAAAATGATGTGAATGGGGCATTTTTGTGTCAAATCGGTATGCTATAGCCCATGGTTCTGGGGTGGGCCGGGGGTTCGTGTGTGTCGTGGGTTAAAAACCGATTGAGGTATGACTGAGAGGTTGAAAAGAGTCCTAGTGTGGTCCCTTGGGGTGGGCAAGGCAATTTAGGTGGTCAAATGGGAGAAATGGGGCGAACCGAGACTTTTCGAGCTAAATTGGTGTGCTATAGCCCAAGGTTTTGGGGTGTGGGCCCTGTGTACGAGCGTGTCATGGGAAAATAATCAACCGGGGCGGGCCAGGGAGTCTGGGACCGGCCTAGTGTGGTACCTTGGTGTGGACGGAGCCATTTGTGTGGTCAAACGGGCAAAACGGCGTGAATGGGGCATTTTCGGGACAAATCAGTTTACTATAGCCTACGATTTTGGAAGTGGGCCCGGGGTTCGGGTGTGCCTTAGGCCAAAAGTTGATCGGGGCATTCCACGATGGCTAGAAGCATCCTACTATGGCCCCTTGTATTGGGCGGTGCCATTTGGGTGGTCAAACGGGCGAAACAACTAGAATGGGGCATTTTTAGGGAAAATTGGTGTTCTATAGCCTATGATTCTGGGCGTAGGCTTGAGATCCAGGTGTGCCGTGGGATGAAAATTGATAGGGGTGTGCTAAGAGGCCTAGAAGAAACCTATTCTGGTCCCTTGGGGTGGGAGGGGCCATTTGGGTGGTCAAACGGGCGAAACGGTATGAATTGGGCATTTTCGGGCCAAATTGGTGTGCTATGCCCAAGGTTCCGGGGGAGGGCCTAGGTTCCAGGCGTGCCGTGGGATGAAAATCGACCGAAGAGAGCCAAGAAGGCTGGAGAGTGTACTAGTATTTCCCCTTGGGGTGGGAGGGTCCATTTGGGTGGTCAAACGGGCAAAACGGCCCGAATGGGGTATTTTCAGGCCAAATTGATGTGCTATAGACCACGATTCTGGAGGTTGGCATGGGTTTCGGGCATGTCGTGGGCAGAAAATCAATTAGGGAATGACAGGGAAGCTGGTAGCAGACTAGTATGGTCCCTATGGGTGGGCGGGGCCATTTAGTTGGTCAAACGGATGAAACGGTAGAAACAAGGCTTTTTTGGGCCAAATCGGTGTATTATAGCCCACGGTTTTGGGGGTAGGCCTGGGTTTCGGGCATGTCGTGGGTCAAATATTGTTCGGGGAATCCCAGGGAAGGTGGGGAGTGACCTGGTGTTGTCCTTTGGGGTGGGAGGGGCCATTTGGGTGGTCAAACGAGCGAAACGGCATTAATAGGGTATTTTTAGGCCAAATCGATTTGCTATAGCCCACGGTTTCGGGCGTGGGCCAGGGGTTCGGGTGTGTCGTGGGCAGAAAATCAATTGAGGCATTCCAGGGAGGCTGGTGAGCAAGCTAGTATGGTCCCTTTGGGTAGACTGGGCCATTTGGGTGGCCTAACCGGCAAAACGGCGCGAACGGGGCATTTTCGGGCCAAATCGGTGTGCTTTCTGTCGATACCAAATTCACCCAAATCTGACACTCGGGAAAAAAGTTAGATCCATTTTAATGAGACAGTGTACCATCTGGTACTTCAGAACGTCACGGAGCGAGCCAAAATGGCAATTGTCAAATTTCAGTGAGCCTCCATAATTCCACCGCATAGCGGTATCTTTTCAGTTCACAACCAAGGTGGCAACGCAATTTCCACCATGTTGCGCCATCAAGTAGTTTCCCAATTGTCCAATTTCCAGTAAGCTAACGCGACGACCCAACATGAAAAATTGGGATTTTTTCAGTTCTGAATTTTAATTCTAAGGGCAAAATGGTCATTTTTCTACCCCTATATATACTCTTTAACACGAGATACAGTAACCCATCTTAGTAAGGAACTTAGATAGTTCCATAGATTCATGGACCACCCGTTAGATAACCCTGGTCTCACATAAAGTTAATCAGTATTCATACTAATAGATCCAGATATCACCCGTTAGATAGGCCTGATCTCAGATTCAGTTTGTTATTCTCATTATCAGATTCAGATATCTTTCTCTAGATAGGTCTGATCTCAGACATAATCATTTCTTATAATTGGTAGTAGATTTAGGGATCATCCGTTAGAGAGGATTGATCTTATATTTAGTCAGTCAATTGTAGCAAGCTCAGAATTCAGTTATTGATAAGAGTAGATTCAGTTAATCAGCTTTAGTATCATCGATTCAGAGATCACTCGCTAGATAGGACTGATCTCAACTTCTATACTCAGTTATCAATATCAGAAGATTCAGTTATTCAGTATCGCAGTTTTAGTAGTTAGTACAGATGTCAGTAAAGTAGTATCCGAGTATCAGTATTTAAAGTCACGATGATTTCAGTTATGGTTTGTGCATTCATGCATATGTCCTCATTCAGAACTCTCATGATTATTCAGTTAAGCTATGTTCATGCATAAGCCCTTGCATTAGCCTTACATCATCTAGCATACCAGTACTTTCAAAGTACTGACGTATACTTTCTCTTGCGCTATGGTGTCTTATACCATAGGTTCCTAAGCCTGAGATCCAGAGCACCCTTAGCCGTCCAGACTCAGTCAGCAGTAGTAGACGTAGCAGTGAGTCCTCTTCATTCGAGAATGGCCCTTATTTTATTATCGCATTAGATTCAGTTTATTTTCAGTAAACGGAGTTATTTGGGGACATGTCCCATCAACTCCGGAGTTTAGACAGTTAGAAACTTTTCGGATAGATGTATTAGTATTCAGTTTTTTGGTATTGATTATTTTGGATGTTTTAAACCTTATGGCAAGTTTCCTCCAGTTTTCCGCATTTATTACCTATATTATGTAGTGCTTCGGTACAGATATCAGTAGAGGGTTAGCTTGTAGTCCTTCGGTATCATAAGCACCGTGTGGCATTCCGGTTTCAGAAAATTGAGGCGTTACATAAGAGAGAGATAAGTAAAACTCCATACATCAGGAGCTCACTTTAAGTCTCTGAACCATGACTGCTCCGCACAATGCACACATCAACAAAGATAAACCGTATAATAATCTGCAGATTGCAGAAGTATAGTATGTGTACGAAATGAATGGTACTTAGTAGGCAACTGCCAACTGAGCTCCAAAGATAAAACAGATAAATATAATACATAGACAAAATAGAAACTATCCCCAAATGTCCATCAATCATATAACAAAGCCTATGAGATAACAAGGATAGCCTACTCTATTCAAATCCGAAAGAATATCATAATAGGACTAAGTAAGTATCAAGGATGAATTATCCTAATCCAGTTATACTCATGAATCTAAATACTATACCATATATCCCCGACCAATATACGAATAAAGAACGAAAGAAGGATATACTATAATATACAAGGTCAAAGAATGAATATACAATCTGAATAAAGGAAGGAAGGGATAACAGTAATACGATAGTCACATATAGTTACATATACATATATATAGATACAAGGTCATCTCGAAGCACAACCAAGATCATTGTATCATAATTTTAAAGCTGCATTATAGTCCTATCAGGATTTAATATTGTCATACTCAGGGTTTCTAATTTCACATGGCTGGACAAGAAATAATCATGTATAATAATGCAATTGTAAGATAGAAGAGGACAAAAACACACCTCAAATCTCGATACCGAGTCAATGACCAATATATCATAAACTAGCCATGGCGATAATCATAATAATGGTAATAACAATATCAGTAACAACACGAGTAACCGGCTATTCCGAACTATCACATACCTAGATGAGCCTATGCATACCCCCACCGCTTCAGGATTGGAAGGCTCAATCAACATATAATAACACAAGGCATAGTTACCATCCGTATCTATGCAACTGACCCACACCAACTGATATACATAGGTGCATACTAGTGATAGGCGATGTGCGTGCAAGAATGAATGCAAGGTACACAATCAACATCATAATATCATCATAATCAACCTACGACCTAATCTTAAATCAATATATCATCATAATGTCCTACGGCCTTGCCGAATATCAATATCATCATCACAGTATCCTACGGCCTTGTTGGATATCAATATCATCACAACCATCAATACATACATACATATATACATATATACATACATACATACATACATACATACATATATATATATATAATAGGTGCACGGACTCAAGTCATGGCTAAAAGTGAGTAAATTCGTTTGTTGTCCCAATGATCTTCGGGACTAAATCATTGTCAAAGTGTAGAAAGGGACAGAATATATCACGATCAGAATAAATAATAATGTCAAGTCATGGACCATAATATGTCTAGATCTAATCTTTAAACAATATTTTTAACCTCTTTATACGTATAAATATTTTATTTAGAAGGCAATTATTATAGTAAAGAAATCCATTGTTACGGTGAAAAGTGGGTTTTAACTCTTATTTAGAAAAAATAGTGATAAGGTTATAGTTCAGCTAGGATCACATCAATACCGATATAATAACCATGAAGACACCGAATCTATGCATGTCATCACCAGTATTTAGTCAATGAAATCATAAGCAATATAAACATATATGTATTCATATTCTACAACTGTATTCTTTACAAGAATAAATACTTTCCATATATTCAACCAATATCATAACACAATCCTCGACCCAATAATATGTCCGAAATAATCACAACATCATAATCACGTCCTTAGGCTCATATACATATCCGGAACTCATATCGACAATCATATTTATAAGTCGTGGCATATCTATAATCATCTCACATATAGAAGGCATAATATATCAATAAAACATAATTCATAACTATGATACATTTTACATCTATAAGGCATCTCATATCTATAGGTCAAGATTCCAGACATTTATTAACTGGGAAAGAAATCCACCAGGGCAAAAATACTATATATGCAAGATAGAAAAGAGGGGTGAATGCTTTCTTTTTTGCCATTTTTTCATCTGTGAATTGTTAATCAACCCATCTGTACACTCTATGCAATCGAATATTTCTTACAAACATGATTTTTATACAAGGTATCAAACTTATGAATGTACTTTCTTTCTGATTTTGTGGTTAGTCTTTGAATCTAGAATGAATACAAAAATAGGCTAAGAATTCACTTCAAATGAACAAATTGAGAATATTGTTTCCTGATATCTCAATTGGTCAAATTCAAAATCAGGTGTTTCCTTTCGATGAATGATCGAAAGAACCACTTTAAGTAATGAATATTGTTCAGATTTTGAGAAGAAAGAACTCCCTTGCTATCAAAATATCCAATATTTCAAAAAAAATTCACTAATTACCTATGAGAAATATCACCTCTCTAGGCCAATTATCGTATCTAAGAGGAATACCACCTCTATAGGCCCAATAATAAAAGACAAGCCCCACAAGGGCTAAAGTAAAGTACGAGCCCCACGAGGGATAAATTAAATGACAATCCCCTTCATAACCCATCATTCATCGTCAAGGACAATTTATTCATAGATATATGAATGCATATAACATGAATATTACAATGCATTATCGGGTTCAACATGGTTAGTAGCATAGCTTCTCATGTAGTCAATAAATATGCCTTCTAGAGCCCTTAGTATCATGACTCACAATATTAGTAACAAGAGGGCTTTCTAGAATAATCACTAGTTTGGTTACTAGGTAAAAGTATAGCATTAGTAATATCATAGTCCAAAGCCCAAAATAGTAGTCTAGTCAATGATTTAAATGATAATATAGACATGGGCATAATTAATAGCATAAACCATAGCTACACATAGCATTAGCGATAATGTAGTCAACATCCATATACACCACTTCAAATATTATCACCATAACTCATTTACCACGGTTAGACAACATACTCCTAAGGCCATTCTCTAAGCGTTTAACAAGCGTCTAAGGTCTTCAATTGAACTATATAAATCCAAACTTAAGGTGGGTCAAGATTCCACTTCTAATCCTCAATTTCTATAATTAGCCAAGCTATGTCCCAAACTAAGCTAAGGTATCTAGTTCAACTTCTAGATGTCAGGTAAGCCATAATCAATTCTAAGATATGAACTTTGCCTAAAAACATGGGCATTTAAGCCAACACTATCTAAATTATGATTTCAAGATCACTAGAATAACTCAACTAAGGTTAAGCATACTAAAAATGATTCCAACCCATAAACCACATCCAAAACCTAGAATACTATCATATCTATGATAAAAAGTAACTTAATCTAGGAAAAAGGCAATAGGGTTCAAAAAGGATCATAAACATTCCACCTTACGGGTCCAAAATCATCATCTAATTCCCCAAACATCAATAATCAATACTAAGTTATTTTATTCATAATCAAGCCTAACATTCATACTCACATGCCATGCATAACACACATCATCTTCGAAGAAGAGTAGGTAGAAGCCTGCCTCAAAGTCGAATCACAAAACCTCAAATCGCTCACTAAGCGTCCATCTTCACTTCACAATCCCAAAATGTCATCATACTATCAAAATCATAATCTACTCATCAATAAGAGTTTAACAATACCTATATTACACCATTGTGCTTCGAGTTCAAAAACGACACCAAAAATCTCAAGTGGGTCCCACTTACGAAAAATGCATTTTCGAAACCAGCCCAACACTCACACATCATCAAGGAATCACAATCCTCAAGAAATGGGTGCAAATCAAGAAAATTTGAGGCTAAAACTAAGCCCTAAGGTAAATTGGAGTTTTTGGTCAAAACTAAGAAATTCACCAATCCAGATGATAATCATAATAATGGGTGTTAATCAAACTCCCAAGACACCCACAATACTCAATTTTGAGTTACCACACTCATTTAGAATTTTCAGGTCCCAAAAATGAGTCAAAATAGCCAAAACACGGCTTATAGGATCCTTAAATACCCCTACCATGTTTGGAGATGCCGCAGTCGCCGTTTGGGCACCAGATGACAGCAAAGTCACAAACTTATTTTTGCCCCTCGAAACTAATTCAGAACCCGGAACCCAAATAACATGATTCAAAAGTGAAATTTGAGTGTAAACCACATTTCAAATCCATTGGAATCATCAAAACATTCATTCGAGATCGTTTTGGCAAAAAAGTGAGGCCCACACCTATAGTTCCGTTTTTCATAAAATTTGCTCAATAGCCCAAAATAAGTTCGGGAGCCTTGGGACTTAAATCAAGGGTACCCCTAGCCTAAAATTGGCATTTCGGATGTGATGAAAAAGTTGAATTTTCCATTCGAGGTCATTTCGACCAAATGTGAATCCCACACTCATATTTTTGATTTTTCCACTTTCTGACTAATAGGTCGAAATGAGCTCAGTGCATTGGGACCCAAACAAAAGGTATACCTAGCCTAAAATCGAAATTCCAAATATAATGGTGCAATCAAAATTTGCATCCGATACCGTTTCACTAAAGTTTTTGACCGATGGCCATTTGGAACCAACGAAGACTTCAAAACAGGGAATTGGCTCTAAAAACTAAACGAACTGCCTGGTAATTGAATTGTCGATCCCAAAAATTCATAAATGACTTGATGCAGCTATGGAGAAGCCCTAACTATGAAGATAAGCGAAAATATTAAAAAAAAAAAACAGGAAGGGTCATTACATTGGAGGGGGAGGAACAAGCAGTTATTTTGTTAAGTGTTGAATCCATCTATTTTCAACTACAAATTGCTAATATCAACATATATACTATTTTCTTAAACCTTTTCTTATTGTTCTCCAATTTTGATAAGAATTCTAGCAGAGTATAGAAAAAACTTTTCTTTTACAAAATACTTCAAGGAATCTAGATGGAATGAACATAATAGCATGAACAAATAAATAAGTAAATTAAGGAATCTACAAAGTTCAAAAGCCAATAAGCGAAGTTTTAATCTAATAATTCAAAAAATAAATAGAACAACCATCCACAAATGTCATAGTTGATGGTTATTTTACACAAAAAATTTCATCATCAATATGTCGTGCTTGCAGACGAACGACAACAGGAACATTGACAAGGCAATAGGTGACGCTCCTCACCCAGTGAAGGAATTTTGGCCCGCTGATCTCTATATTTGATAATGGCCGAGGTTTCTCATACGAATTGGATGTTTCATGACTCCCTAGGATCAACCCAATGGTTGGTCTCGAAGAAGAGATTTGCCTTTGATTAACCATGTTGGGAGCAATTGGAGGAGGAATAGGAAATTGCTTCCTTAAGTGTTGAATCCATCTATTTCAATTGCAAACTGTGTAATATTATCATATAGCGCATTAAATAAATTAAATTGCAAAATAATATGCGCTCCTTTCTCCAAATAATTAAACAAATAAAATTTAAAAAGAAGGTGTGATTTCTACCTAATTAATCAACAACTTGTAGTACCGAGGATCTCCATAACTGATAATGAATGAGGCAGCTCATATGAAGTGGATGCTTCATAACTCCCAAGACTCAACGCAAAGTTTGGTCGCGTAGAAGAGATTGGCCTTTGATTTGGGAGTAATTGGAGGACGAGGAACAAGCAATTGTGTTGTTAACTGTTCAATCCATCTATTTTCAATATATAGAGATATAAAAAAAGGTCTAATTTGTAAGTTACCAAATGCATATAGGACTAAACAAGAAAAATAATAAATCTTAGATTGTGGGCAATATGATTTTTTTTTTTTGAAAAATTTTATTACTAGCAAATTTCATGAGAGAAAATTATTGACCTACCGAAATTGTGATCTAGTGTTAGATTCTCATCTTTTTAGTTAATGAGAACATATCATTATTTATGATTAATGTTTAGTTCTTATATTTTGTTGACATCGTAAAATTATAAAATACCTGCTAAAATGAGAAACAAAAAGTTAATCTTTGCTCATGTATTATTCAAAATATCTTGTATAATCCTATCCTAATATTCGTTTTTCATTCATATCCTTATTATTTGCAAATCATCCCATATCATTTTTTTGGTTTAAAATAAAATATTATATATACTTATTCATCGTGACAAAAGGAGGTACTATAATTAGGATGATAGAAATTTTTAAAAGCTAAAAAATAGAAAAGTTGTCATAGAACAACTATTTTTTGATAGATAGAAGAATGATCCACAAATGTCATAGTTGATGGCTATTTTACATAAATATTTTTTCATCAACGCTTCGTGCTTGCAGACGAAAGGTAACAAGAATATTGACAAAGCAATGGGTAACACCCCTCACTTAGAGTACATGTGGCTCCCCGTGAGCTCCATAGATGATAATGGACGAGTTTGCTTGTATGAATTGGATGATTCATGACTCACAAAATCCAACCCAACGTTTAGTATAGTGCTAATATCAACATATGTTCTAATTTCTTGAACCTTTGCTTATTGTGCTCAAATTTTTATAAAATTTTAGCACAGTATAGCAAAAAAATTTATCCTACAAAATACTTTAAGGAATCAAGATGGAATGAACATAATAGCATGAACACATAAATAAGTATAATTAAGGAATCTACAAAGTTCAAAATCTAACAAGTGGAGTTTTAATCTAATAATTCAAAAAATGGATAGAACAAACATCGTGCTTCTAGACGGACGGCAATGGGAACATTGACAAGGCCACGAGTGACACTCCTCACCTAGTGAAGTACTTGTGGCCCTGGTGAAATCCATCATTGATATCGAACGAGGCTGCTCATATGAAGTGGATGGTTCATGCATGACTCCCAATGCTCAACCCGAAGTTTGGTCTCAAAGAAGAGATTTTCCTTTGATCAACCATGTTAGGAGCAATTGGAGGAGTAATAGGCGATTGCCTTAAGTGTTGAATCCATCTATTTCAATTGCAAAGTACCAATGTTAGCATATGGCTCATAAAATAAATAAATTACAAAATAATATGTACTTTTTATCCAAATAATTTAACAAATAAAAATTTGAAAAGAACGTATGATTTATACTTAATTAATGAAGAACTTGTGCACCTGAGGAGCTCCATAATTGATAATGGACATCACATCAAATCTTTAGGCTGTTTCAAATTCTCAATCTCCAGAGAGTCATGTGGCTTCTCCTCAGCTGCAATCTTGGTTCCTTCCACTGCCATTGGTTTCAAGGAGCATGCCAATGCCAGTGGATGGAACCAAGATTGCAGCTGAGGAGTGGCATGTTACAAATATTCACACCTAAGTCTTGTGACAG
This sequence comes from Capsicum pubescens, assembly GCA_030864215.1. Classification (NCBI taxonomy): domain Eukaryota; kingdom Viridiplantae; phylum Streptophyta; class Magnoliopsida; order Solanales; family Solanaceae; genus Capsicum; species Capsicum pubescens. Next base: position 294,002,642 of record CM061542.1, on the reverse strand, counting down.
ACCTTCCACCATTGTCATCAACCTTTTCTAAACATACTATACACTTAAGGGCAACATTTTTATTATTTGAAAAAATATTATTTTCCATAACTTTTAAAAGAGTTGAAGAAAAATACTTGGAGAAATTAAAATATGATTAAAAAAGAGAAATGAAGAATGAGGTGAAGCAATCGGCAGATTTAAACACTATTTATAGGAAAATTTTAAATACTAACAAAGTAAAACTCTAAATTGTGTGAAAATATTTGGTATGACTCTCCATATAAATATAAGAAGTAAAAATTATTTTAAAAAGATAAAGATAGACTACTTTAAGAAAAAATTTGAAGTGAAAACAATGGTGAGGATACAGTACATACTATATCCATAGATGGGAAAATTTTAAAACAAGTGATTATTAAAATTATTGATTTACTAAAATTGTAAATTTGTGTTAGAATCATTTACTATGAATATTGTTGGTGTTCACATGGTAAAATAATACCAAAAAAATAAAAGACCAATTCAATTATATACGAATAATTTCTTTTCAACGACTAAAATTTTAAATTATGTGAAAATATTAGTTGTAATGTTGCGGTAGATAAGAAGTTCAAATTATGTTGTAAGATTAAAAAAATACTGATAAGTTCATGATAGTACAATATTTTTTTGGTAAGTAAACATTTTATTCACTAACCAAGCAAGCATTTTGTACAATATAGCACCATAATTTGAACGTAGTCCTGTATCTCAGGTTCTACCTCCTTCTCCACACCACCTACATAATAAGTTTTGGCTCATACAATCGTTTGATTCCTCTAAAAGTTTAAAAATAGAGATTGAAAGAGTAAATATTCATCCGCGAATTTTTTTTTTTATTGCAAAATTTAGGATAAACATTTATCTTGTTGGATAAACTGTCAAGTCTTTGAATCTTTCACGGTTACAAGCAAGTAAAGGAACCATAAAAGTCAAATGCATCCAGTAAATCTTTCAACTTATTAAAATAAACATACACAAATTGAACCCCTTGAGACACAATAGCTATTTCTTGATGAACATCAAATGCCCTAGATCAGCCATCTACTTTATCAAATCTTTCCTCTGAATCCTGCCACGACCTGAGCAATAGATGGAAATACTACCAAACAAAGTAAACTACTGGATACAGAGTTCATGAGCCAAGACAAAACAATGACATTTACCCTTTTCCATTGATTCCACACCTCAACAAGAAAACATTATTTCTTCCAAGAACCATCAAGAAAATCAAACTTATTTTTTCTGAGACGTACGGATGGAGTATATGAATGCATGTATGTACAGCTAGCCTAAATTCTATAGATGAAGAGTCCTATAATATGTATTTGATAAAGAAATAGATCTTGGGACTAACTCAACCTCAAAAGCTAGCTCATGAGGGGAGGATTGTCCAAGACCATATAAGGAGACCAAGGACCCTTTAACCTACCGATGTGGGACTCCAACACCCCCGCACGCCCAGGACTGGACATCTGGAGCGTGAACAATATAAGACGGGGGGCCCAACATCGGAAACAATAAACTGGGTGGGTTTGGCTCTGATACCATGATAAAGAAATGGACCTTGGGCCTAACTCAACCTCAAAAGCTAGCTCATGAGGGGAGGATTGTCCAAGACCATATAAGGAGACCAAGGACCCTTTAACCCACCGATGTGAGACTCCAACACCCCCCGCATACCCTGGACTGGACATTTGGAGCGTGGAGAATATAAGAAGGGGGGGGGGGGGGGAACATCGGAAACAATAAATTGGGTGGGTCTGGCTCTGATACCATGATAAAGAAATGGACCTTGGGCCTAACTCAACCTCGAAAGATATCTCATGAGGGGAGGATTTTCCAAGACCATATAAGGAGACCAAGGACCCTTTAACCCACCGATGTGGGACTCCAACAGTATTGGACCATGAGGTCTTATAAAGGAAGTAAAGAAGCAAGTGTTACTTTTGTAAATCTTCTTCAGTTTCCTGTGCTTTATATTCGCGAGCAGTCCCCAATAGCCAGAGACAAAAGATTCATATGAGAAAACATAAGTAAATGTACCTTGAGCTTCTAATGATAAAGGTACATTGGTTGTAAACTTGAACATAGGGTCGAGCTTATGCTCCACTCAGCTTTGTAATTTTTGGTGATCTAAGATTCACACCACCATAAGATGATAAATTCAAAAATAATTATTCCACCAAATATTTTAAACATTATAACATGAAAACAAAATAACATAAACGAATGAAAAAGTAAATTAAAGATTCTACAAATTCCAAAGGCAAAAAAACCGTGTTTTAATCCAATAAATCAAAAAATGAAAAAAAAAAGACATAGCAACCATCCACAAATGTCATTTTTCATCAATGCCTCCTGCTTGAAGTTGTAAGGCAACGGATACATTGACAGTGTGGTGACGGACGCTGCTCACCAAGTGAAGTACCTGGGTTGGCCCTAGTACGCCCCAAACGTGATAGAAAAATGTTACGATGCAACTGATATGAAGCAGATGCTTCATGACTTATGGGACCCCAACCAACATTTGTACCCGAGGAAGCGATCCACCTCTTATTAGCCATTGTGGAAGCAATTGAAGAAGGAGGAGCAGGAAATTGTGGCCTTAATTGTTGAATCCGTCTGTTTTCGATCGCAAAGTACTAAAATTAACATATGACTCATGGAATAAATTAAATATACTTTAAAAAGCATATGTTAAAGGATTTAATGAGAGAATAAACTTACTCATTTTGTTGGAGAATAGAGCTTTCATATACAGAAGTACGAGAAAAAATGTTGTCACCATTGTTAATTTGGAGAATAACATGATGAATATTTGGAGGTGCACCATTCCTTGGAACATCGTTAATATCTATCTCACGCCTTGTAAACCTAAAATTAATCCACAACGTATATTTCAACGTACACAAATTAACATATGACTCACGAAATAGATTAAATATACTTTAAAAGGCATATGTTAAAGGGTTTAATTAGAGAATAATATACTCATTTTGTTCGAGAATAAAGCTTCCACCCACAGAAGTATGAGAAAAATTGGTGCCACCAACGTTAATTTGGAGAGTATTATGACGAATATTTGGAGGTGCACCATTCTCTAAAACAATGTTAACATTTATCTCACGCCTTGTAAACTTAAAATTAATCCACAAAAATTATATTATAAACAAATTAATTAATTACTCATGTACAAACATCAATTTGAAACCTTAATTTAATTAATTAACTACACCTAATTAAAAGAAATAGATGAGTGATCATGAGTTCATAATGACAAATAAGATACCAATATTGTTACTTAATTCTTATTTTTTACATGTGTCCAAGGTTATTAAGATGTTACTTAGTAACATCACTTTCTATTTAGGAGCTTCGGTATAAGTTAAAAAATATAGATTTCGTAATATCATACCTGTGATTTTTTTAGATACACTTTTGTTAAGAAAATATTTTTCAATAGCCACTAATAAAGTTAACACTCCCTCTACAAATCGAGACAACTTGAAGGGTCGGATATCTAGGTATTTAGCCAACTTAAAGAGTCGGGTATCTAAGTATTTAGCATATTAATTATTAATATGTGCATCTATTTTAATATATATGTTTATAAAAGATTCATTTTCATTCATTATCATTACTTTTTTGTTTCAAATAGATCTCATTTTAATATGTAAAAATATCTTTTAAAAAAACTAATATGTATATATTACTAGAAAAAAAAAGAGTAGGTATTAATTACCTCATATTGCTAGCACCTCCACTGTATGCATCAATTACTCCAGGAAGTAGGATCATAACCTCCTGGTGGGCAAGTGGCTAACGAAAATTTCAAACATAATTTTTTCTTAGCATTAATAAACAAATAAAAAGATATTAAAAAAATATATAATTTCATTTATAAAAAAAATTAAGAGATTAGAACCAATAAGGATAAAATCTCTGCTAACAAAACCCCTAAAACTGAACGTGAAATCCTAGACACTCACCGACCTACATCTAATAATTATACTATAGATTATATTGTATGATAATACTTTATCTTTTTATATTTTAAATTAATATTCTTTATTATGATTAGATAATGAATGAGACATGCACGGTAATTACCTGTTCTTCATGATATCTCCCATCACCATCATCATCATCAAGGGCATCATCGTTGTCATTATCATCAAGAGCAGCAATAGCAGCGCCAACATCTTCATCAACAACATCATTTGCAAATTGCCTCCAGTTTCCTTCTTCTTCGATTACTCGGCAATTAGGGCATATCATAAGCCCACTAACATTAAACGCCGACCCTATACAATCTGCATAATAAAAAGAATAGTTTTAGTTATATGCACACTGACGATACATAAATTCAACACCAACTTATTTATTGTTTAAAAAGAAAAAAAACTGTTTATATAATGAAATTAGTTAGATCATAATGTGTGTCAAATATTAAAATGACGCATATAAAATTCAATTTTTTAAATGGTATTATATAAGAAGAATTAAAAGATTCATGTAATTCTTTATTTTTTTATTTGTACCTTTCATCTTTCTTGTTACTGCTTTTATCAATGTAGTCAACGATTTTTATCTAAAATATCAAAAAGAAATATTTTTTTGCTAGCTACAACATGATTTGTTATGATACAACTTCTCCTTTTCTTTTCCAATGAGTAATAAGAAAGTAAAAATGTTCCATTCAATTAATTGAAACATCCAAATAAAAAATGAAGAAAAAATCATTTGAATCAAATAGAAATTTTTTCTTTATATTGAGTAAAGATAGATCTAGCTAGCTACTACATGATTTATTAGATATTTAGGTATAGAAAATTTTTAATAAAAATACATGAATCAATAGTTTTTTTTGTTTGTTAGTAGAAATTTATTAAACATTCCAAATATAGATAGCATACATAATACTCACCAGCATGAAAGAAATGGCCACATATCAGCTTTGTAATCGATCGTCTAGCATTATCGACTACTTCGTCCAAGCAAATTGTACAACTATGTGAGCCATTAATATCATTTAAAAAGATATTATTGGCCATAACTATTAGAAAAAATTAAGATAAAACACTTTGTGAAAACTTAATTAATTTGAAGAAGAGAAGTGAAGATTGAAGTGAGGAAATAGGCAGATCTAAACACTATTATAGGAAAATTTTTAAGACTGATTAATTAGATTGCTAAGATTGTAAACTTGTATTAGATTTTCTTACTATGAGTTATTTGGTGGTAAAAATGGTAACATAAAATCTAGGAATAAGGGTAAAAAAATCATCTACTATTATGTATTAGCTAAGTTTGCTCCTACCTATACTATACAGTCAAATATATCCTTGTATTATTAAAGTTAGTAAAAATATCATTCATTTTTATTTTCTTCTATTATGACAAGGTGAGACTTGAGAGTCCATGTGACCTGGCATTTAAGTGAGGTGGACCTAACGCGGCATACCACTTCATCACTAGATTTTTATTTTTTAATAATTTATTTTAATTATATATAGAGATAAGGGAACAATTGATAGTTGGGATTTGCTATGATAAATAGAAGGGAATAGTTTTAATTGAAAGCTCGTGCATCCATTAATTCATGTCTAAAAATAAAAAAAACTAAGAGACTTTTAATTTGTTTTTACACATCACTCTGCAAATTTCAAATGTATGTATAGATATAAAAAAAAGTCTATTTAACAAGTAACAAAACATATATCGGAGCGAGGATAGAAAAAAAATAAAAAATTCTAGATCATGGTAATATGTTAATTTTTTTAAAGAAAAAAAAATATTTACCACTAGCAATTTCAAGAGAGAGAAAAAGTTAATTGACCTACCAAATGCTAATCAAGTGTTAGATTCTTTTCTTTTGAATAAATAAGAACATTTTCTTATAATCATGATGGTTCACAATTCATTTTATTGACTACTATTTGACATCTTTTGTGCAAATATGAAAATATTTTATCTTATTTATGACTAATTTTTAATTTTTTCTTTTTGGTAAATGACTATTTTTTAGTCTCTATATCTTGTCGAAATTTTAAAAGTAAAATTACATATATAACGACATGTTTACTAGTATTTACTAAAAATCCCAACTATTTTCAAAATTTCAGAAAATCTAAACTTTTAGCCTTTGATGATACATGTTACTTAACTTAGATACATCCTACAGATATATGTTTTAATTAAACTAGTTAGCACCTTTTAAGGAATGTAACTGCTAAAGTATCATTAAAATAGTAATTAAGGTAACTAATCATGGTAAAAATAAAATAATATCCCACGATTTATGGTAATTAATTTATTATTCCACCATTCTAAACAAGAACCTTACCATAATCTATTTTGAAATTTCAAAAACTTCTTACGGCTTGTTCAGAAAAATCATACGATTTTTTTATAGTATTTCAATGAATATTACAGTGTTGTCACGTTATTCAGGCATTTGGATTAACGATATCAACTACGAGGGCTGTAAGAGCGATGGAATCGTGGTTAGTGAACATGTAACTTATGAAAAACTAATTTCGACAATTATTGTAGAACTGGAAATTGATGAAAGCAGGAAAAAAAAGGAGGCTCGTTACATAGTTGATGGTAATGCGGCACCATTGTTGATTCGTAATGAGATGGATGTTATGCTTTATATCGAAATTAAGAAAAGTTAGTGTGGTTTTGAGACGTATACACTTATCATCACTACATTAGATAAGTCTGCTAGTGAAATGTTGTTTGATTGAAAAGTTGGTGCAGTAATGTGTTTGAAAAATTCATCAGAAATTGTGGAACTAATTAGCAATAAATCTAATTTTCGTCTTTAACGAATTAGTTGTTGTTACTTATCTCTACTTTAATGAGTTATGTATCTAATGTTACATAATTATTGTTTTACACAAATCTATTGTAAGGCTGAGATACATATTTCTATACACATGATACATTTTTCTAATATTGTATTTGAGATTCTATAGTTGTGTTTAATTATGTATCTCGTTGTGTTTTAGTTTTATCTATATCAACATACGAAAGATACATAATAGTATTGTTATAGATACATGTTGTACACGTTTTTGCAGTTTATGTATCTATTATTTTTTTCCAGTAGGTGAAAATAATATGTTGAAGTTTTGTTTTCATTGTTGCAGCTATGTCCTAAGATGTCGTTCGGAGGATTGTGTTCGGATATTTAAAGCATCATGCCGGCGGGAGACTGAACTCTTTAAACTTGGATTTTTTGCAAGATGTCCACACATACCCGTTGAAAGATGCTTCATAACTTGAAATCGATGAAACAAGGAATAAAATTGAAGCTCCATAAACTCATCTCCATTGCTCATCCTAATGATATGGGTGTAAAGTTTTACATAGAAGTTAAAAAAGTGTGACCGATACAATTTTATTTTTGAAAGAATGAAGAACTTGTTGCAGTTACAAATTAGGATTCTAAATAAAGAATTCAAATAAAATAAAATTATTAATTTTTACTCGAATTGCTAAAAATAAAATATTTTTATGAAAATTGTGAATGAATTTTTAAGACGTTATGCTGAAAGGGTTCAAAATTATTCAAAGTAAGGATGCTTCAGAACTTGAAATCAATGAAACAAGGAATAAAATTTAAGCCTCATACATTGTTGATGAAAACTAATCTCTGTTACTAATCTTAATGATATGGGTGTAAAGTTTTATATAGAGGTTAAAAATTTGTGCCTAATACAGTTTTATTTTTTGAAAGAATGAAGAACTTCTAGCAGTTACAAATTAGGATTCTCAATAAAGAATTCAAATAAAATAAAATTCTTTTTACTCGGATTGATAAAAATAAAATAATATATTTGATGAATTTGGTCCATAATTACTAATTTCTGTTTTTGGTCAATATTAATAGTATTTGTGGTAAATTTTGATTTTGGTCCAACATTTCTTATTATGAATTTCGATTAATTGAAGTATTTTTGATAAATTTTGATTTCTATCATTATTGCTAATTTTGGTTTTTGTTTAATGTAAATATTCCTTTGGTAAAATTGATTTTGGTCCATAATTGGCTTATTTGATAAGATTGATTTTGGTCCAACTTCCGTTATGTTTGAAAGATACATACATTTGCAATAACATAATACCAGAGATAAAAAAATGTCACACTCCTTTTTTAACCAAAAAGATTCGATTTTAAAGTTTGAAAGGATTTTTATTATTAAGTGACAAAAAGTAAAGTTTTATTTCGAAAAAGAATTATTTTTACATTCAAATTCAGAGTTGCCATTGGCATAGTCCGGTGTGCCAAGTCAACTTTAAAAATCTTTTTTTCAAAATAATTTGACTCTTTAAACAGGTTTGCAAACAGAGATTCCAGCTAAGAAATTCTGTTGACCGAGGGGAAGGTGTTAGGTACCCCTCAATTCCGCGGTACAACCACAGTCACTCTGTAGAGTATATCGGCCATTTAACACTATGAAGTGAATAAACCACAAAAACACACAAAATAATCAATCAAACAAATAAAACAAAACAAATCTAAAAATATAATGTCTAGTCCAATTATGACAAACCGAAGTAAAGAAAAGTGAAAATGTCTAGTGTGGTCCCTTGAAATGGGTTGGTCCATTTGGGTGGTCAAACGGGTGAAACGACGATAACAGAGCATTTTTGGGCCAAATTGGTGTGCTATAGCCCACGATTCCTGAGATGGGCCCGGGGTCCGAGTGTGTTGTACGCCAAAAATCGACCGAGGCATGCCTGGGAGGCTGGGGAGAAGCCTAGTGTGTTCCCTTGGGTTGATGGGCTATTTGGGTGGTCAAACGGGTGAAACGGCACGAATGAAGCATTTTCGGGCAAAATCGGTGTGCTATAGCCCACGGTTTCGGTGGTGGTCCCAGGTTCTGAGCGTGTTGAGGGCCAAAAATTGATCGAGGCGTGCCAGAGAGGCAGGGAAAGCGGCCTAGAGTGGTCCCTAGGGTGGGCGGGGCCATTTGGGTTGTCAAATAGGCAAAACGGTGCGAACAGGGCATTTTTGGGGCCAAATCGGTGTGCTATAGCCCACAGTTCTGGGGTTGAGCCAGGGGTAAGGGCATGTCGTGGGCCGAAAATAGATCGGGACATGACAGGAAGGCTGGGGAGTGGCCTAGTGTGGTTCTTTGGGTTGGGCGGGGCCGTTTGAGTGGTCAAATGGGCGAAACGACGCAAACGAGGTGTTTTCGAGCCAAATTGGTGTGCTATAGCCCATGGTTCTTGGGGTGAACCCAGGGTCCGGACGTGCCGTGGGCCAAAAATTGATCGAGGCATACCAGGGAGGCTGGGGAGCGACCTAGTGTGGTCCCTTAGGGTAGGCGGGGCCATTTGGGTGGTCAAACATGTGAAATGGCATGAACGGGGCATTTTTGACCTAAATTTGTGTGTTATAGCCCATGGTTCCGGGGCTAGGTCCTGGGTTCGGGCATGTCGTGGGCTGAAAATCGATTGGGACATGCCAGGGAGGCTGGAGAGCGGCTTACTGTGGTACCTTGGGATGGGCGGATCCATTTGGGTAGTAAAACGGGCAAAATGGAGCAAACAGAGCATTTTCAGGCCAAATTGGTGTCCTATAGTCCACAATTTTGGGGGTGGGCCCGGGGTTCGGGTGTTCCGTGGGCTAAAAATCAACTGGGGCATGCCATATTGGCTGGGGAGCGGCCTAGTGTGGTCCCTTGGGGTGGGAGAGGCCATTTGTGTGGTCAAACGGGCGAAGAAGCACTAACGGGGTATTTTCGGGCCAAATCTTTATGCTATAGCCCACGGTTCCAGGGGTGGACCTAGGGTCCGGGCGTTCCGTGGGCCAAAAATTGATTGGGGCATGCCAGGGAGGCTAGGGAGTGGCCTAGTGTGGTCCCTTAGGATTGGCGGGGCTATTAGGATGGTCAAATGGGTAAAACAACGTGAACGAGGCATTTTCAAGCCAAATTGGTGTGCTATAGCCCACTGTTCTGGGGGTGGGCTTAGAGTTTGGGCGTTTTGTAGGCCAAAAATAAATCAGGGCATGCCAAGGAGGCTGGGGAGCAGCTTAGTGTGGTCCCTTGGGGTGTGCAGGGCCATTTGGGTGGTTAAACGAACAAAACGGTGCGAACAAGGCCTTTTCGGGTCAAACCTGTGACACCCTGTAGCTCTCTTGACTTAGTGACTAACTTAATAGCGTGCTCAATGAGCTAGCAACCTGAAATTTTTCTAAGGGATGAAAAGGACTTAGAAATATTTTAAGCTCCTAAATTTCGATGATTCTATTTTCGACCTTCCCGGCCTTAGACCGTTAATTTTAAAGTTGATTCATGATCGGGGAAATAAATAGTACATCTCGGGTGAGTTTTGAAATTTTTAAACGAGCTTAAAAGCAAGTTTGGATAAGTAAAATAGTAGCTTCCCGCGATATGCCAACGCCGCGCGACCCAGACCGGTGCTGCAGAGCCCGCGTTGCGTGCTCCATTCCGGCTGTGTGGATCCCACGCTGCGCCCTCCATCGCATGCTTTCAAATTTTTCCAGTTCTGTTTCCATATAATTAAGGGCAATAGGGTCATTTACCCCACACAAAACCATCCAAAAACACAAGATTTGAGCCCCAAAGAGCTCAATACCTCATTATTCACCTCTTTTCACTTCAAGTAACCCCTAGAGCCCCAAAGATCAAGAAGCAAGCTCTTAGGCCAAGGTTTCCATGAATCAAATCAAGAATTGGGTCATATTTTGCGAAATAGATCATCTAAGGTAAGTGGGATTTTCCTAAAACTACATGGGCATGGTGAAATAGTTTTAATGACATTTGAATGTTAAGAAGCCATGAAATTACAAAAGGGTTTTAACATTTTCATTGATAATTATGCATTGTGAATCCCTTTTTGAAAATATTGACTTTTGGTCTTGAGGCTTTCCCTTGAAAATTGATCTTTTAGTTGTGTGCATGTGTGTGTACGTATGTGTGTGCGTGTATGTGTGTATATATATATATATATGCGTTTGATGTTTCAAAAGTTTAATTGAGAGAATGAAGATTAATAATCCCTCTCTTGTTATGAAGCATCTTGATTCTTTACATATTATGGAATTGCTCAACTATATGTCATAATGCATGAACTAAGGGTATTACTATCATTTATGAACTTTTTATTGATTGTGAATTGAAGAGAGGGATATTCCTTGTTTGTAAAGGATAAAAGTGATAATCGAAAGAATAGCATGATTATTTTAAGAAATTGGCCATCATTTGTTAAAATGTTGAAAAGAGAGAATCTTTGTATAGTTTGACATATGTTTTGAAATATGAATCCTTTTGTACTGTTTGAATGTTTTGGTGGTCTGAACATTATTTTTGAATGGAAGAATTGTAACATGATATTGTATGGATCAGATATATGAGTTGCAAGTCTTTATATGACGATACCTAAACACATAATGCCATTACATACTCAGAACAGAACATAAGTCAGATGTCATTTAGATTTTTAATTTAGAAAGATGCATGTTTAGAACAGGTTAAAAATAGTCACTAAGAGAGTTAGGTGGTTACCCGAAGAAGGCATGAATCATATGATTCATTGCTCGAAACCGTGTTTTGCCGATACGGATTTATTATGTCCCTAAAGAGGGACTATACGATGGCCTAGTGACCTGTGGCTTATCATATTCAGATACTTCAACCCTCGCAGCAAACTTGGGTTGGGGTCTTGACTACCGAGTTAAGGGCGGATCCCATATAGTCTGTGGGATACTTTCATATTTGTAGGGTGTACTATCTATCTCAGAAGTAAAACAAAGAAGAAAAATTGCATATACAGAATTATTTTAAGATCATATGAAACTGCCCATGTGTTTTAAATTATTTCATGCATAAAGTTTTGTGAAATGTTGTCACTTATTTTATATATCAAATTACATTATTTTTGATTGCTCTAATACCAATACCTATGTATGGACCCCCTATATCTCAAGATCTGAGGCACAGTCCCACGGTCTCGTTCAGAAGTAGACCTGTGTGAGTCAGAAGTTGCAGTTGGTGAGCTTTCTCTCTTCCGGAAGGCCTGATTTAAAGAATTCTTTGTTCTTCTATTTTATGGTCTACTGGGGGCCTTGTCTTAGTTTTTAGACAGATGTTGGTTTTCATGTTATTAGAGATTCCGTAGACTGGTGTCATGTATTTTGAATGTTAAGTACTTACTTTCGGATTGTCTAGTTTACTTATGAGATTGACCATGATTTTGTTATGTTGTTCTTTTACATTTCTATAAATTGTATGTTCATTGTGCATGATGGAAGATTAAGATGAGCACTTGGGCCCTCACGGTTTGAGATGCTCGTCGTGGCCAAGGCCTTGGCTCGGGTCGTGACAAACTTAGTATCAAACACGGTTCATAGTCCCAGGGTGTCTGTGAAATTACGTCGGATAGAGTCCTATTTATGAGTGTGTAGCGCTCCATACTTATAAATGGGAGGCTACAAGGAATTTAGAAAGTTCCTCTTTCTTTCATGAATTAGATAGTGCTATAGAGTCTGAATATCCTCTAATCAGCGATCTTGTGTATTTTAGAAAGTTACCATGCCTCACCATAGAACCAATGAACAAAATGCTTAAGCGGAGGATGTTCGTCCCACTCATGGGATGCGGACCTGTAACAGAGCTCGCACCCCAGATTTTTTTCCTGCTCCAGGAGTTCCTCCAGTTCCTACCCGTCCACCTCGGGCTCCCCAAACCGGTGTTAACCTTCCTTAGCCTCCTCAGAGAGAATTTTTCAAATACTGAATTACGATAGTCCATTCATATGATAGCCCAACTGGCGGCCTCTTAGACTCATCGGTCGGAAGATGTGGGTTTTATATCTATTTCATCTGAGGTTACCCAAATTGGCCAATTTATGAGGCTGAACCCACTTATATTTACTGGAATGAAGGTTGTGGAGGAACCCCACGGGTTCATTGATGAGCTAGAGAAAATCTTCAAAGTTATGCACGTAAATGAGGTTGAAGGTGTCGATTTGGAAGCCTATCAACTGAAGGATGTGGCAAATCAGTGGATGAGTGAGAGTATTCGAATGATCGTGATATTGAGCCTTCGGTGTGGGATGATTTTGTGAAAGATTTTTTGGATTGTTTCTTTCCTCGGGAATTGAGGGAATCAAAAGCTGAAGAATTTATGAACTTGAAACAAGGGAAAATGAGTGTATAGGAGTACACCTTAAAGTTCAACCAGTTATCTCGTTATGCTCTAGAATTGGCAAGTAACATGAGAGCCCACATGAGGAAGTTTGCATCCAATCTCTCCGATGATCTGATGTTAGAATGCAAAGAGGAAATTCTAAATAGAGATATGGATTTATCTAGGTTGTCCGTTCACATGCAATAGGTTGAGGAGCAGAAGAAAAGGGTGGTAGAAGCAAGGGAGAAAGGCAAGCAGGCTAAGAAGGCCAGATCTACAGACCAGAATAATAGTTAACAATAGGGTGGTAATTAGGAAAATAGGTGGTCTAAAAAATGTTTTGGAACAAAGCTCAGTCATCAGCTAATGCCTCAGTACCCAGGACCCAAATTGATCAGTGATTTCCCTATTTTCTAGCTAATAGAGGGTCGATGGTACAGGCTACACAGTCATAGAGGAGTGCAACCCAATATGCTAGGTGATACCCTCATTGTGACTCGTGTGGGAAGTATCATTCAGGGAAATGCCAGTTTGGCAGGTTAGTGTGCCATTCTTGCGGCCAGCCAAGTCATATTCAGAGAGATTGACCATCTGCTAGAGGAAGTATTGGAGGTGAAAAGTTTTAAGCAAATTCCTCAGCCCCAACACCACTACCTAAGGGTACTACTTCAGCCACTGAGGGTGGTCACAACCGGTTGTATGCTCTATCCAATCGCCAGGATACAGAGGTTTCACCGAATGTGGTCACGGGTACGTTACAGATTTTTTACCATAATGTGTATGTGTTAACTGATCACGGGTCTGCCTTGTATTATATGACCCCTTATGTGGCCGTTAGTTTTGGTTTCGAACTTGAAAACATTCCTGAACCTGTCTGTATTTCCACTCTTATTGGTAACTCTATTGTGGCTAGAAGGGTGTATAAAAATTGTGTGGTGTTTGTCTGTAATCGTGATACTGTGGCAGACCTTATAGAGCTTGACATGTTCGACTTTGATGCTATCTTAGGGATGGATTAGCTTCATTCGTGTTATGCCACATTATACTGTAGAACCCAAAGAGTTACTTTCTCATTTATGAATGAGCCAGTGATAAAGTGGGAGGGGTATTCTTTAGCACCTAGAGGAAAATTCATATCTTATCTTAGAGCTTGTAGGCTTATATCAAAGGGTTGTTTGTATCATCTTATTCGGTTCTAAGATTCCAGTGCTGAAAGTCCTTTCCTCCAGTCCGTTCCTGTAGTTAATGAATTCCCAAAAGTCTTTCCCGATGATCTCCCAGGGATACCCCCTGAAAGGGAGATAGATTTTGGCATTGAGTTATTGCCGGAAACTCGCCCTATTTCTATTCCACAATACAGAATGGTTTTTGCAGAATTGAAAGAGTCAAAAGAGTAGAGTAGAGATCTTATAGATAAGGGCTTTATCCGTCCTAGTGTTTATCCCTGGGGTGCACCTGTACTCTTTGTGCGTAAGAAAGATGACTCCCTCCGTATATGTATAGATTATCTTCAGTTAAATAAGGTCACAGTCACGAATAAATACCCTCTTCCCAGAATCGATGATTTATTTGATCAACTCCAAGCTACTAAATTTTTCTCTAAAATAGACCTTCATTCAGGGTATCATCAGTTGAAGGTTAGGGAGAATGACATTCCCAAGATGGCTTTACGAACCTGGTATGGCCATTATGAATTCTTAGTTATGTCCTTTGAATTAACAAATGCCCCCGCAGCTTTTATGGATCTGATGAATAGGGTGTTCCGTCAGTATCTAGATCGGTTCGTCATAGTCTTTATTGAAGACATCTTAGTTTATTCTAAGAATGAGGAGGATCGTGCCAATCACCTCCAGACCATCCTTCAGACCCTCAAGGATCATGAATAATATACAAAGTTCTCCAAATGTGAATTCTGGCTTAGTGCTATCGCTTTTTGGGGCATATTATTTCTAATAAGGGGATTAAGGTTGACCCCCAAAAGATTGATGCAGTGATAAAGTGGCCCAGACCCACGACTCCAACTGATATTTAGAGCTTCTTGGGTTTGGCAGGATATTACAGAAGGTTTGCAGAGAATTTTTCCTCCATAGTTGCTCCCCTTACCAAACTAACTCAGAAGAAGGCAAAATTTTTGTGGTCCAACTTGTGTGAAAGTAGTTTTGAAAATCTGAAAGATAAGTTGACTTCCGTAGTAGTTTTGACTTTTCTTGAGGGTACAGAGAGTTTTGTTGTGTATTGTGATGCATCCCGGGTGGAACTTGGGTGTATGGCTTATGCATCAAGACAATTAAAGATGTACAAAATGAATTATCCCACCCATGACTTAGAGTTAGTGACTGTGGTGTTTGCACTTAAAATCTAGCGGCACTATCTATATGGGGTGCATGTTGATATATTCACTGACCACTGGAGTTTACAGTATGTTTTCTCACAGAAAGAACTGAATCTCAGGCAAAGGAGATAGTTAGAATTGTTGAATAATTATGATATGAGCCTCCACTACCACCCAGGAAAGGCTAATGTGGAGGACGACGCCCTTAGCAGGTTGTCAATGAGCAGTCTTTCTTATGTTGAGGAAGGGAAAAGAAAGATGGTGAAAGACATTCATCGGCTTGCAAATTTAGGGGTTCGACTTCTGAATTCAAAAGATGGAGGAGTAATTGTTCATGAAATAGCTTAATCTTCCTTATGTGCTGAATTTAAGGAGAAGCAGGATGAAGACCCTATCTTGATGCAGATTAAGAAAGATATTGGTCAACAGAATGTGATGGCTTTTAAAATTGGAGAGGATGAGATTTTGAGATATCAGGGTAGACTGTGTGTACCAAACGTGGATGGTTTGCGAGAGAGTATTCTTGATGAAGTTCACACTTCAAGATATGTTGTGCGCCCAGTCTCTACTAAAATGTATCATGACCTTAAGTTTATT
Organism: Capsicum pubescens; assembly: GCA_030864215.1. Lineage (NCBI taxonomy): Eukaryota > Viridiplantae > Streptophyta > Magnoliopsida > Solanales > Solanaceae > Capsicum > Capsicum pubescens. The sequence goes on along the minus strand of CM061542.1, from coordinate 293,986,520 downwards.
TATTGGCAGAACATATGAAATGTGATGTTGCTAGTTTTGTCTCTAAGTGTATCAACTGTCAACAAGTCAAGGTGGAACACTTGAGGCCAGGCGGTACTTCCCAAGAGATAGCCTTACCTATGTGGAAATGGGAAATGATCAATATGGATTTCATCACGGGGCTTCCGAAGTCCTAGAACTAATATGACTCTATTTCGGTGATTGTAGACCAGTTGACAAAATTAGCTCCCTTTTTACCCGTGAGGGCAAACTATTTGGGAGATGATTATGCTAAGATGTACATTTGTGAGATAGTCCATTTCTATGGTGATCCTATATCTATTATATCTGACCGAGGTATGCAATTCTCTTTGCAGTTTTGGTAGTCTTTTCAGAGGGGTTTAGGTACCCAAGTGAACCTGAGTACTATTTTCCACCCTCAGACTGATGAGAAGGCTAAATGCTACATTCAAAAACTTGAAGACATATTGAGGGCTTGCGTAATTTACTTCAAGGGTAGTTGGGTGGATTATTTGTCGCTGTTTGAATTTGCCTACAACAATAGCTACCATGACAGTATTCAGATGTCTCCTTTTGAAGCACTCTATGAGAGGAGATATAGATCACTAATTGGATGGTATGAAGTAGGTGAAACTCGATTATTTGGGTTTGACCTTGCTCATCAGGCAATGGAGAAGGTGAAAATCATTAGAGGACAACTTAGGACAGATCAGAGTTGCCAGAAATTCTATGTTGATGTTAGGATAAGGGAGTTGGAATTTAAGGTTGGTGATTGGGTGTTTCTAAAAGTCTCCCCTATGAAGGGAATCACGCGATTCGGAAAGAAACAGAAACGTAGTCCTCTCTATATAGGACCATATCAGATTGTGGGGAGGATAGGTGGCATTGATTACGAGTTAAAATTGCCCGCAAGTCTGGGTTTTGTTTATCCAGTATTCCATGTGTCCATGTTGAAAAAGTGCATTTGAGACCATTCCTTAGTGTTGCTTGTAGAAGAGATCACTATGATAGATTCCTTGTTATATGAAGAAGAACCCATTGCCATTTTGGATTGTCAAGTTCGGAAAATAAGGAATAAGGAGATAGCTTTAGTTAAGGTGTTGTGGAAGAATCAAAAAACTGAGAAAGCTACTTGGGAGTCAGAAGATGACATGCAAACTAGATATCCAAATATCTTTGAGACCGTAGATGATGACATAGAAGGTATAAATCCTATACAACTCTCTCTATATTTTCCTTAGTATACTTGAAATCATGCTTGTCTGTGTTCGAACCATCATTCGGGGATGAGTGATCCCAAAGGGGGGATAATGCAACACCCCGTAACTCTCTTGACTTAGTGACTCGCTTAATAGAATGATCAATGAGATTGGTATTGCATAGACTGCATCGACCCAGATTGGTATTGCATAGCCTTCATCGCTCTCTCCATTCCGGCGCTATGGAGCCCATGTCGCGCCCTCCATCACTCGCTTTCGAAATTTTCCAGTTCTGTTTCCACATAATTAAGGGAAATAGGTTCATTTACCCCACCTAAAACCATCCAAAAATGTAAGATTTGAGCCCCAAAGGGATCAATACCTCATTATTTACCTCTTTATACTTCAAGAAAACCCTATAGACCCAAAGATTAAGAAGCAAGCTCTTACGCCAAAGTTTTCAAGAATGAAATCAAGAATTGGGTCATATCCTTCGAAATAGATCATCTAAGGTACGCGGGTGTTTCCTAAAACTACATGGGCATGGTGCAATAGTTTAAATGATATTTGAATATTGAGAAACCATGAAATTACAAAAGGGTTTTGAGATTTTGATTGATAATTATGCATTGTGAATCCCTTTCAGAAAATATTATTTTTTGGTCTTGAGGCTTTCCCTTGAAAATTGATCTTTTACTTGTGTATCTCTATATATATATACATATATATATATGTATATATATATATATGTATATATATATGTATGCATTTGATGTTTTGGAAGTTGAATTGAGAGCAAGAAGATTAATAATCCCTCTCTTGTTATGAAGCTTCTTGATTCTTTACATGTTATGGAATTGCTCAACTATATGTCATAAAGTATGAACTAAGGGTATTATTATCATTTATGAACTTTTTATTGATTGTGAATTGAAGAGAGGGATATTCCTTGTTTGTAAAGGATAAATGTGATAATCGAAAGAATAGCATGATTATTTTGAGAAATTGGCCATCATTTGTTAAAATGTTGAAAAGAGAGAATCTTTGTATAGTTTGATATATGTTTTGAAATATGAATCCTTTTGTACTGTTTGAATGTTTTGGTGGTCTGAACATTATTTTTGAATGGAAGAATTGTAACATGATATTGTATGGATCAGATATATGACTTGAAAGTCTTTGTATGACGATACCAAAACACATAATGCCATAACATACTCAGAACATAACATAAGTCAGATTTCATTTAGATTTTTTTTAGATTTTTAATTCAGAAAGATGCATGTTTAGAACAGGTTAAAAATGGGCACTAAGAGAGTTAGGTGGTTACCCGAAGTAGGCATGAATCATACGATTCATTGCTCAGAATCGTGTTTTTCCTATACGGGAATATTATGTCCCCAAAGAGGGACTATACGATGGCCTAGTGCCCTGTGGCATATCAGAATCAGATACTTCAACCCTTGCAGCAAACTTGGGTTAGGGGCTTTGCCGCCGAGTTAAGGGTGGATCCCATATAGCCCGTGGGATACTTTTATATATGTAGGATGTACCATCTATCTCAGAAGTAAAACAAAGAAGAAAAATTACATATAAAGAATTATTTTAAGATCATATGAAACTGCCCATGTGTTTTAAACTATTTCATGTATAAAGTTTTTGTGAAATACTCTCACTTATTTTATATATCAAATTATATTATTTTGGAATGCTCTAATACCAATACATATGTATTTACCCCCTATATATCAGGATCTGAGGCACAGTCTCATAGTCCCGTTCAGCAGTAGACCTGTGTGAGTCAGAAGTTGCAGTTTGTGCGCCTTTTCAATTCCGGAAGGCCTGATTTTAAGAATTCTTTGTTCTTCTATTTTATGGTCTACTGGGGGCCTTGTCCCAATTTTTAGACAGATGTCGGTTTTCATGTTATTAGAGATTTCGCAGACTAGTGTCATGTATTTTGAATGTTAAGTACTTACTTTCAGATTGTCCAGTTTACTTATGAGATTGACCATGATTTTGTTACGTTGTTCTTTCGCATTTCTATAAATTGTATGATCATTGTGCATGATTGCCATGTTGATATGAGTGCTAGGTTCCTCACGGTTCAAGTTACGCATCACAAACAGGGCCTCAACTCGGGTCATGAAAAAATTAGTGTGCTATAGCCCATAGTTCGGGAGGTAGTCCTGGGGTCTGGGCGTGTCGTGGGCTAAAAATTATCCAGTGCATTCCAGGGAGGCTAGGGAGAGGCCTAGTATGGTCCTTTGTGATGGAAAGGGCTATTTGGGTGGTTAAACGGGTGAAATGATGCAAACGGGGCATTGTCGAGCCAAATTGGTCTGCTATGGCCCATGGTTCTGGGGGCAGGCCCTGGATGCGGGCGTGTTGTGGCCAAAAATTGACAAAGGCATTCTAGGGAGGATGGGGGAGGCCTAGTATGGTCCCTTGGGGTAGGTGGGGCTATTTGAGTGGTCAAAAAGGCAAAACAGTGTGAATGGAGCATTTTTAGGCCAAATCGGTGTGCTCTAGCCCATGGTTTTGGGGTGGGCCCAGGGTTCAGACATGTCGTGGGTCAAAAATCGACTGGGGTATGACAAGGAGGCTAGACAGTGGTATAGTGTGGTCCCTTTGGCTGGGTGGGGCCATTTGGGTGGTCAAACGGTCGAAACGGCGTTAACGGGGCATTTTCGGGCAAAATCGATGTGTTATAGCCCACGGTTCCAAGGGTAATCCCAGGATGCAGGCGTGATGCGGGCCAAAATCAATCAAGGCATGCCAGGTAGGCTGTGGAGCAGCCTAGTATGTTCCCTTAGAGTGGGCGGGGCTATTTAGGTGGTGAAAAAAGGGAAACGACACAAATGGGGAATTTTCAGGATAAATCCATATGTTATATCCCACGGTTTTGGAGGTGGGCTCGGGGTCTGGGCATGCCATGGGCCAAAAATCAACCAAAGCATGCCAGAAAGGCTGGGGAGTGGCCTAGTATGGTCCTTTAGGGTAGGCAGGGCCATTTTGGTGATCAAACGGGAAAAACGACGCGATCGGCACTTTTTGGGGCCAAATTAGTGTGCTATAGCCCACAGTTCGAGGGGTAGGCCCGGGGTCCGGGAGTATCGTGGGCTAAAAATTGACTGGGGTATACCAGGGAGGCTTGATAGTGGCCTCGTATAGTATTTTGGGGTGGTCGGGGCCATTTAGGTGGTCAAACGGGCTAAACGGCGCGAACGGCGTATTTTCAGGCCAAATCGGCGTGCTATAGCCCACGATTTCAGGGGTGGGCCCAAGGTGTGGGTGTGTCGTGGGTCAAAAATTGATCGGGGCATTCCAGGGCTGCATAGAAACCTATTGTGGTCCCTTAAGGTGTTCGGGGACATATGGGTGGTCAAACGGGCGGAACAACACGAATGGGGTATTTTTAGGGAAATCGGTGTGCTATTGCCCACGGTTCCAGAGGTGGGCTCAGAATTCAGGCATATCGTAGGACAAAAATCGATCGTGGCATGCTAAGTAGGGTTGGGAGCGGCCTAGTATGGTCCCTTGGGGTGGGAGGTTCCATTTGGGTGGTCAAATGGGCGAAACAACGCAAATGGGGCATTTTCGGGCCAAATCGGTGTGCTATAGCCCAAGATACTAGGGCGGGCCTAGGGTACGGGCATGTCGTGGGCCGAAAATTGACCACGGCATACTAGGGAGGCTGGGGAAAGGCCTAGTACAGTCCCTTGGGGTGGGAGGGGCCATTTGGGTGGTCAAATGGGTGTAACAGCGCGAACGGAACATTTTTTAGCCAAATCAATGAGCTATAGCCCACAGTTCCGGGGGTGGGCCTAGGTTCCGGGTGTATCGTAAGCTAAAAATCGATCGAGGCATGCCAGGGAGGATAAGAAGAGGCATAGTGTGGTCCTTTAGGGTGGTCCGGGACATTTGGGTGGTCAAACGGGTGAAACAGCGTGAACAGGGCATTTTCAGGCCAAACCGATGTATTTACCCCACGGTTCTGAGAGTGGGCCAGGGTCCAAGAGTTCCATGGGTTAAAAATCAACTGGAGTGTGCCAGGGGACTGTGGAGCATCCTAGTGTGGTCCCTTAGGGTGGGAGGGGCCATTTGGGTGGTTAAACAAGTGAAACAGCATGAACAAGGCATTTTCGGGCCAAATGGGCGTGCTATAGTCCATGGTTCCAGGGATGGGCCTTGGGTTCGGGCGTTTCATGGGCCGAAAGATGACCTGGGAATGTCAAGAAAGATGGGGAGCATCCTAGTATGGTCCCTTAGGATGTACAGGGCCATTTGGGTGGTCAAACTGGCAAAACGGCGTGAACGGGGCATTTTCAAGGCAAATTTGTATGCTATAGCCCATGAATTCGGGGGTTGGCTCAAGGTTCGGGTCTGATGTGGGCCAAAAATCAATCGGGGCATGCCAGGGAGGCTGGGGAGCACTCTAGTGTGATCCCTTGGGGTGGATGGGAGCATTTTGGCAGTCAAACGAGTGAAACGGTGCAAACAGGGAATTTTTGGGCTAAATCGATCTGCTACAGCCTACGACTCCAGGGGTGGGATGGGGTCAAGCATACCGAGGGCCAAAAATTGATCGAGGCATTCTAGAGAGGGTGGGGAACGTCCTAGTGTGGTTTCTTGAGGTTGGAGGGTCCATTTGGGTGGTTAAATATGCGAAACGGAACAAACAGGGCATTTTCAGGACAAATCGGTGTGCTGGGCTGGGGTTCCGGGCTTGCCATAGGCCGAAAATCAACCGAAGCATGCCAAGAAGGTTGTAGAGCAACCTAGTTTGGTACCTTGGGTAAGGAAGAGCCATTTGTATGGTCAAACGGGCGAAATGGTGCTAACGGGGCATTTTTGGGCCAAATCGATGAGTTATTGCCCACAGTTCCGTGGGTGGGACCAGGTTCCGAGCATGCCGTTGGCCAAAAATCTACCAAAACATACCAGGGAGGCTGGGGAATTTCCTAGTATGGTCCCTTGGGGTGGGGGCATTTGGGTGGTCAAACGGGTGAAACGGCACAAATTAGGCAATTTTGGGCCAAATCGATGTGCTATAGCCCATGGTTCTGGGGGTGGGCTCGGGATCCGATGTGACAGGGACCAAAAATCAACCAAGGTGTGCCAGGGAGGATGGAGACCAAACTAGTATGGTGATGATAGGCGAATTTACGCGCCTATATCAATATATTTTGCCCATATTTTAGCCTAGTTTTGAGAACAAATTATATATTTCATGCACTTTTAGTCCTTTTTCCTGTAAATGAGCTAACGAACATGATTAGTAAAGTTTCAGGTATAAATGATGCATAATTCAGCATTTTATGGCTTACTTAACGCTAAAGAAAGCTCACGAAGGAAGGGAAGGGAGTTTACACGCCTAAGGACCAAAACTGCTGCATGGAAAATCTGTCCCGGGCTAAAACAGCATTTCTGAAGACTTTGGGGGACCAAAACTGCTGCATGGAAAATCTGTCCCGGGCTAAAACAGTAATTCTGAAGACTTTGGGGACTTACAGACACAAAGCTGAACTTTGACAATGATACATTAACCTAGTACAATTAGGTTATGTATTTCATTATTTTATTTGGATTATGATAATGTTACATTAACCTAGTACAATTGGGTTAAGTATTACATTAGCCTAGTAGGATTTGGTTAGATATTTTATTTATCTAGTAGGAGTAGGATATGGGTATTATAAATACCCTATCATGCTAGAGATTTGAAATAAGGAGGGAGGAAGGAGGGAGAACACAATACTTCCTTCCATCCCTCACATCTTCACACATCTTCTATTCCTCTATTATTCTACACTACAAACAATTCTACAACTCTTCTAATCTTTCCATCAATTCTATTTTCGTCTATTCTTCTATTCTTAAATTCCGCAACAAGAGAAACGTTACTTTGCAAGAAATCACACTTAACGCCTACCACTCTTGTGCTACAAGAAATTGATCATTATTGTGGTATAATAACAATGTCAATTGTGGTCTTCTTCGCATTCATGGGTAACTAAACTTCTCTGTTGGGGTTATGGAAGCCGAATGAGTTACTATCTATTGCTGTGAGTTTGTGAGTTCGAGGCACGTATATTGCTTATATCATTATTCTCTTCATCTTAATCTACATTCTTTGCGGTTGCAAACGCAAGAATACGCCAGTCTAACATTTAACTTGTTCGAGAGAAAAGTTATTTGTCTGGAAAAGAGATAATGTCAAGGTAGTAGGACACCCTTTCCTATTAAAAAGCTAGTGCCGTAACTGGACTAACCTCTTGGAGAATTCGTACCGTTAGACACGCTTTAATCTCGAGAGAGTTAAAGTGAAATAGTCCTTGTTTAGGTCGAGAGACGCTTGGATTTACCATCGACTACAATCCTCTATAAGCAATTGCATGTCAGAATTCTACACACTCATAGCCAATAGAGACGTATACCTCAGAAGGTGGACATAACCCCAACGCCTCAATTCTCATTGTTTACAACTTACGTAACAATCTTTCTTTTTTACTTTGCTATTTTCAGCTTTTATTTAATTGTTTTGGTGACACATTACAATCCCCCCTTTTTACGAGACTTGCACTAAAAGTCTAGAAATCTTTACTTACTTGTTGACCAAGATATTCCCTGTGGGATCGATACCCAACCCAGGTTGGGTTCTATATTTGCTAATGACCGCTTTACACTCCTACGAGAGCTGTAGATTGAGCGTTATCAAAAATTGGCGCCGCTGCCGGGGAATACAAGTGTCAATCAAGTTCGTAATAATTACTAGACCCTTTGGTCAAAGATTCTCGTACTTTTACTTTTAGTTGTTGTTTTTGTTTTATTCAGGTTTGTTCTGTGCATCAATGGATGCACAACGTGAAATTGAAAGGATGGATGCTCAAGCGCATCAGCAGAATATTGATAACCCAGGGCGTGCAACAAATCTTGATGAGGAGGACCTGGGCGATGAGGAGCTACTAAACCCACGGCATACTGCTGAGATGGCGGCACCCATGCAGAGAAGAGATCGACAAGCTCGGTTTAGGTATGATCGCCAACCCATGCAACTAGCTTTCGACGATGATGATGATGATCTTGATGGTGCCGGAGCCACTGGAGCTATAATTCCACCACCATTAGCGCCCGGAGCCAAGTTCAACATCACAAGCACCATGATTCAGTTATTGCAACTCAAGGGATTATTTGGTGGACTAGCAGGCGATGATCCGAATATGCATCTCATCAACTTTATTTCTACATGTAAGTCATTTGACAATCCTGGAGTTGGTCAGAATGCAATTCGGTTACGCTTATTTCCATTGTCTCTGTCTGGGGAGGCAACTCTATGGTTGAATGGGCTGACTCCTGATTCTATTACAAATTGGAGGCAATTGAGAGACGCTTTCCTAGAAAGATTATTTCCGCCATCCAAAAGAGCACAATTGAGAG